>OX456985.1:17579514-18167121 GCA_949752695.1 Melanostoma scalare | reverse complement strand
ACGAGGGTTCATTGGCAGAGGTAATTTATAACATTAACTGGAAGAACTAAGAGTCCCTCTGTAAAAGAAGAATATTCTAATATTCTAAAAGAGAAACATTCTCCTCGTCTTCATTATCAAAACCTCAGAATCTGTGCTTTTCTTTAGTCGCTCTAGTTTCCAGAATTGACAAGTTCTTATATTTTTTTGTTTTTTTTTTTTTTTTAACATTTTACGACTTTTGCACAAAAGTCTTTTTAAGGTACCAACAAAAGGGCTCCGAACTCGACGTGAACATAGAAATGCTAGTAACTAGTAGTACCTGTCTACGTTCCGTTATACCTTAACACTACACACATCCGGCAATAGCACTAATGCATTAAAACTTTCCTCTTTCAAATTAATTCAGTTCACGTTCTTGAATAACTCTATAGCGCTTTCGTACCGTGTCATCGTAGCATGTATAGATATGTCCTTTCGCGGAGAAAGAAAATAACATTGGGGGAGGTGAAGGAAGGGGTGTAGCTTGTAGCAGAGCGTGTGCTGCTGGACTGCCATTAAGTGTACTTTGTTGGTCCTTTCCAATTTTTTTAATGGCAAAATTAAGCGCTAAATAAAAGCTTCATTTTACGACTTGTTTCGTTCCTTTTATGTCTTCTGTACGTTACGTTAGCTCGTCGTTCCATTCGTTGAGATTGACCCTTAAATGAAAGGATGACAAAATTTCACCTTTAACGACAAAAAAAAAAACAAAATAAAAGAGGAAGGAAAAACGTAACAGAGCAACACCAAATTGTTGTTGGTAGTTTGGTAGATGTTATCTATGTCGTCCCTTGAAGTTGCACCAAAATTATATAAAACTTCCAGGACTTATATTGTATAGCAACGGCTTCCGAGGAGTGGTGTTCAGTACAAGGCACTCGAAGCACGACCTTGCTTTGAGACTCATCTCAATTTTTTTTTTTTTTTTGTTATTCTTGTTATTTCAAAATTCACGGGACGTTGAAACGGACGACGATGGAAGCTTGAAGTTTGAAAACTAAAATGCAAAAAAGTTGACATAGTTTCATGGAATGTAAATTTATTTGCATTTGGTTGGTTAGCTAGACTGGAAGAGATAAAAACGCGTGAGTTACGATGTGTTACTTACACTCAAAAACAACAGAGCTCGAAGCTCGAAAATTGTAATCCATTCTGTGGAATATTTTACAGTACACGAATGAAAAACAAATTTCAATTCAGCAGTCAAGTGGTGAGTACTTCTATGCATAAAAGTGCCTTCCTGTGATAGTTTGTAAATCTCAAAGGACGAATAGACAATTGCGCAGTTCGGTATGAAATTCACTATTATCTTACTTGGGGAACAGTTTAAAAGGTACTTATTTGCCGTAGTGAGGCCTCTCAAATCTGAATTTTTAAGTCTCACCGTCACCATACAAAAGAGTGGCCTTGTTCTCATTCGCTCTATTCGGTCTATTCTCGAATACTTCAATGGGAAATATCAGGCCCATACATCAGAAATTTTAGTTAAGTTTTTTGCTGTGATGCCTTCCTTTTTACATAGGTAAAAACAAAGCACGTCTACGTCCAGATGTGGTTCGACTAACAATGCTTTGAGAAGAGGAATAACGATTACGATAGCGATAGTTCTGCACATGTGTATTTTAACGCCATCAACAGGAAAACATCATGTGGTACCCGTGGTGTGATGGATAGCATGTCCGCCTGTTAATCCAGAGGTTCGTGTTCGAATCCTAACAGATGCAAAAATGTTTTTTCACGGGTATCGCCTTTTGCGAGGAATTGGCCATTCCTCCGTTAGTATTCATTGCCATGAAAAGCGCTTTCTTGATTAGCCGTTCGGAACCGGCAGAAAATTGTAGGTCCCCTTCATTTCTTCACAAGGCATGGTTGTGAGAAATGCGCTAGGCCCAAGGGCTCCTCGCTCTGTTGCGCCATCCTATTTATTTATTTTTAACAGGAAAACATCAGAGTCTGCTCGAAATTCTAAAGAATTCGATGAAATTCTTGTGGAATATTTCATCAAGGCAAAAGTTACAACCAAAAATATTTACTCGTAATTTACAATAAGAGGAAGTAATAAATAAGTAAAAAAAAATAATAGATTGGTGCAACAGATCGAAGAGCCTCAGGGCCCATTTCATATGGGCACATTTCCCACAACCATGCCTTGTGAGAGAGTGAATGGAGGGGACCTTTATCGAAAAAGCGCTTTACATAGCAATAAACTTACTAACGAAGGACTTGCCAATTTTTCGCGAAAGGCGATACCCATGGAAGAACATTTTTGCCTTTGTTGTGATTCGAACCACGAACCATTGTGTTAACAGTCAGTGTTTGCATCCAGTGTAAACATGCACAAATGCCTGCCACGTCAGCAGGTTATATCCCCCACAACTCACTTCACCATGCAACTCTCTTCACCATGCAACTCTCTTCACTATACAACAACCTTTTTCTGAGACATCTTTAATAACTAATTGCGTTTCCAAAGATGCCTAAGAAGAAAGCATCGAAACCTTTACGTGGAGTGGAAGTAATCCACGCATCAGAAGAAGAATTTAATTGCTACGTGATATGTGATCGAGTTAAGGATATTCCTTATTCCAAGTTTTCAGCGGTAGACTACGCAGTTGCTGTATGTTTTGCCATAACCTCCAAAGAAGTTGCGACACGTGCAGCTAATACTGCTGCAAGTTCTAATTCAGTTTTTGTCGATAATAACGCAAATGTTTTAAGTAATGAGCATTTGCAACAAAGCACTATCGCGCTTGTCACAAACCAAACAAGTGCATCCACCCTAACTGCAACAAACCTCTTAAGTACACCGTTCTTAAGTAGCAATAACGCGCTTTCTACTACTCTGGTAACTCCATCTTTTGTACAGACTCCTGTCGTCCTTTGCGTACCTCCAGTCTCAACAGAACCTTCTTCAGCAGCCCCTCCTTCAGCTGCGGTGCCGCACAATTCTTCAGCCCTTCAGTCAAGTCGGTTGGAAGGTTGGGTTGTATCGAACAAAACATACAACAGTATACCATCGTCATTGAATGCCATCAATACAACATCGAATACACAATGCATACAATAAAATCCTTTGAAGTCAGACACCTAGCGCCCCTCTCGTCATTGAATAAGGGTGCTGCACTAACATCAACAAAGGTGTATAACTCCGGACAACAGCGTTGGGACCAGGCGACAAACGCGCTGTGTGTTCGAAGAACACGAAGTCATCACGAAGAAGACACATCCAAATGGAATAACAACGTTAAGAAGAGGTAAAGGAGCTCCAAGCAAAGAGTGATGAAGACTATCTCGTCAAAAAATACCAGCTGCTGAGTCAGATGTCAGAACATTGATCAGACGATGAGGATTGCAAATCATCCGCTGCTTGACATTTGCCTTCTGTCATCTGTCATCTGTCATCTGTTATCTTTTATCAGTCATATGTCATCTATCATCTGGTACTTGTCATTTGCCATCTGTCATCTGTAATTTTGTCAATATGCTTCTTCCTTTAGGGCTGGACTCCGTTTCGGCGTATCTTAAGTTCTATTTTGTTGTGTATGAAATATCCCTTTTTTTCAGAAAACTGAATAACTAATAAATATTAATAACTAGCTGGCTACAATTTATAAGGCCTTCATCCGACCAAAACTGGAGTATAACTCCCATATAATATGGTCAGGTGCTCTTCAAATATCTTTGCACCTACTTGATAGGTTACAAAATAGAGCGTTAAAATTGATAGGTGATAGTTCAATTGTAGAATCGATTGATTCTCTTGACCATCGTCGAAAAGTCACTTGTCTCTCTCTCTTTTATCGCTTTTTTCATAAACAGTGCTCTAGTGAAATAGCCAGTTGCATTCCTCCCCTGAAACAATTTATCCGCAACATCCGCCTCGCCAGGAATGTTCATCAGTTTTACCTTGAGCCCAACTTCGGGCTTACAGTCAAGTATAGAGATTCTTTTTTTAGTCGCACCACCCGTTTGTGGAATGCTTTACCTGGCTCTGTATTTCCCCTGCATTACGATTCACAAAGGTTCAAGAGCAACGTGCATCGGTGTCTCCTATTAAATCCTCTCCTATTTTCCTAAATACTCGCACTGTGTTCTATAACATTATAAAGGTATTCATAATCACAGCCCCTAGATGTGCGCGCTAAATAGAAAAAAAAAAAAAAACTAACTAGCTGACTTGGCAGGCTTTGTTCTGCCTTAGAAGCAATAAATGAAAAGAGTTTGGATTTTATTAATTAAAATTTTTTTTTTAGGATAAAAAATAATATATTCCAAAAAATCAAGTATTTTAACGTTTGGCGCATGTGATATTTGATATTTTTCGTCTTATTATCAGGCGCGAGAACAAATATCGCAAATGATCTTCCGACTCGTGAACAGCCCACATTAACCATGCGAAAAACATTGACCTTGTGATTTATTTATGGTCATAGCGAATGCAAGACGGATCAGAAACGATAACGAGATCCTTAAAACTATTTGACCAATTTCAAAAGTTCTTTCGAATTTTAGATGAAACATTTCGAAGGGATACGTAACATGTACTATTCTTTATCCGCATATTTCCACGGGAACAGAAGGACAGGAACCTTAAAAATACATACCTAAGCAACACCGTGAATGTCGAGGGATAAGGGGTATATGAGTATGTCTAAGGCAGCCTAGGGTGTTGAGCGAAGATCTCCGCTGACACATAAACTTACTGATATTTGAACAACTATTTTTTTTTTAAAGAACAGTGTTTTGTTTATAAAGAAAGCTAACGCATTGCATTTATGTAGTTTCTGTTGCACTCTGCCATTTCTTTATTTGAGTCTATAAAACGATAATAATCAATGCCCAATGTCGATTCTTTTTAATGTTTTCTATTCCTGTTCTGGTTTTAAGCATTCCGTTTACATTTTATGTCTGTGGCGGGATAAAAATATTGTAAATCGGTCCGTCTCCTTGTCCTTGTCCTTGTCCAAATCGGTTTAGCCGTTCATGAGTTATAAAATTTGAAAAGAGTTTTGAAATTGGTCAAAAAGTTTTATAAGGTTTGCGTTCCCAATCACGTTCGCGTATCATCCTAAATTCGAAAGAATTTTTGAAGTCGGTCAAGTAATTTTGAGGTTCATGTTTTAGCTCCCGTAGGAATATATGGATGAATTATAATCTTAATTACTGAGGGATAATGTATATCATTCCAATTCTGAAAGAATTTGTGAAATCTGTCCAGTAGTATAGGTTTCCGTTCCCCATCCCGTTCCCGGATAAAAAGAAATATATGTATACCTGAGCTACTGGCGTTGCCCGGGTCCTGTGGGAATATGAGGATGAAATAATTTATGTTAATGAGGGATAATGTACCATCTTAAGGTTTAATAAATTTTTTAAATCGGTCATGCGGTTTACAGGTTCCCGTTCTAGTTCCCGTTTCTGTTCGCATGTTAATGTATGGATGACATATAGTCTATGTTACTGAGGGATAATATAGCATCCCAGAGCAAAAAGAATTTTTGAAATATTTATAGTAGTTTCTAAGCTTGCGTTCCCAATTCCTTTCCGCAGGGAATAAGTGGATGAATTAAAGTTTATGTTAGAGGAAGTTGGGGTATTGTGGTATACATGTTAGTTTAGAAAAAGTAGTGAAGCAAATTACCCCAATCTTTGCACATTTCACCAAAAACTAATAAGCCATAAAGTTATTTCTTTGCGTTGAATTCTAAAATCAATTAACAAAGATGTGAACAAAATATTGATATGACCTCGAAATCATCGTTTTTGAAACTGTAAGGGTAATGTGGTATACTATGCTGTCTAATGTGGTATACTATACTATACAACCTAGCGGTATTTTTTTAAATTAAAAAATTTAGATAAATCATTAATTTAATTTTTATTGTAAAGTATAAGCATTTTAACAAATAGATCATGAGAAAAAAAAATACAAATAGCCAACTGTGGAAAGGAATTGAATTTTATAGTGGGTAATGTGGTATACTATACTATATACTTATACATATACATTAGTTTACTATACCACATTAGCCCATGCCAAGTATACCACATTAGCCGAAGCTGTATACTTTTACAAAAATAATTATAAAAAATAATTTAAACACATTTTTAGCAAAACTTACATGTATTTTTCGTAGAAGATTCTTTTTTTTCGAAAAATATATTTTCACTGTTGAAACAGAACTTTTATAACCGCACAAACACTTTTTGTAACACCCAAAAAAAAACTCAAACTCCCTCAATCACTGTTGTTGACTATTTTTTTGACAGATATGAAGATTTTTTGCTCGTTGAAACACGCATTATTAGTTTCATTTATATCTGCACCTAATAAATTAGAAAACGTTGAAGTACGCTACTTAGTTTAAAAAAAATCGCCTGTACCACATTACCCACCTATACCATATTACTCCAAATAACTCTACTTGGTGATAGTGTAGCATTCTAACAGTGAAAGAATTATCGAAATTGGATCAGTAGTTTCTAGGTTCCTTTACGTTCCTGTTCCCATATGAATATAGGGATAAAAAGTATTTTATGTCTGTCTCCTGGTCTTAGGCTACATCTCCACCAATTTTCAGACAAATCCGTTCAGCCGTTCTTGTTATAAATAGTGTAACTTACACGACTTTCTTTTACATATATAGATTTATTTGTTGTTTTTTTTTTTTGTAATGTGATTTTATTTCTAATTTCAATTTTTCTAAAAAAAAAAGAATTCGATATGGAACCTCGCTCCCAAAAGATTATTGATCTCATCTGCAGACCGGTCTTATATTGTTTATAGAACTCAAACGCTAGACTCTCAGTCAATCATCATCGTATTCAGCTCCAGGTCTTGTCTTAGAGTCCTGCATAATTGGTATGCATGATACTCAGTCATTCAAATGCATTTGATTTTGGCCACAAATCAGTCAGTTTCCAGTCACAATGAAATGACTTTGGGCTAAAGTGCAACAATGTTGCAGACCAATAGTATGAAAATCAACATCAAGAACTAAGAACGGCGAAGGAAATGCTTTCTTCTACGATCTCAACTTCATGGTTGAAATTATTAAATACCATAAATCACATTTACATGAAGCCAAAGAGAGACGTTGTAGATTCTCGGTCTTTAAATTCGTTTATTTTAATTGGAAAGCATTTAACTCGCAAGGCTCTGCCTTCGCTGGAACTCCATGTTGTGTGACATGCGGGTTCTGATTGCGTCCTTCGTACTTGCGAACTTCTTACGTAATATGAAAGGTACATCCATGAGTGCTCCAGGCACTTGGTCGCGTAATTTAAATCTTAAACTTGCAGCAAATTGCACTTAAAGCAACCTACTAAACCGAAAAAACTAGTGCAACTCGCACACACAATCAGAATAAGGTTGTTGTGAGTACTTCATGCAACAATTATGTATACCAGCACTAGAGGGTTGAAAGTTGCAACAGTCATCTCACCAGCACCAGTCGTGCCACCTCAATCATCAGAGTCCTCTCCACCGTGCAGAAATTAAAACCCTATTCATGCAATTCGTCTTTATGTTGCACATCATAGAGCACAGAGCAAACAATTTATTTTTTCGGAACGAGAATGGAAATATTTTCTTCTACTTTTTTTTGTGTCTTTCTCTCTCTCTTTCTTAAAAAAAAAGAAAAAATACTCACACAGCCATTAACACGGTGTAACTAAAGTGTATGCAAATGAAGATTACCTAACGCCAAGAGACTGAAAGGCTTAAGCGGTGAATGACTTCCCAGTCAGAAGAGCACCCAGTTCAGTTCTTCTGGGACACAATGGACTGAGCCCTCAAAACAACTCTGCGAATAGCAGTAGTGCAAGCAATGCTGGGATAGATCTGCATTATGGTCGTCGACGGGGTGCGCTGGGTATAGAGGCTTATGGAATAGGAAGGGAATGCGCATACAAAAGAATATAAATTCTCGAGTCGACTGGGGCTTTTAGCCCACAGAGAAGTATTCACCCGCAGGCTAACATCCTTCCGCAGAAAACTTTGAGGCATACTCAGTCATAGATTATGTTGAGGACCTATCGAGGACACACAGCTGGAACTGATTTTGTTTACCTCTTTGTTTCAATCCAGGAAGTTCAATGGATACTTAATTCGCGCGATCCGGAAAATCTTTTCTCTCTTTTCTTTTTGTTTCTTGCAGCAATAGACGAATAAATGATGCCCGAAGGACATCATTTGATTGGTAAGAGTATATGAGGATGAAAAAGTTTTGCTGATGTCTATAGACTTACTACATCAAGTTGACAGAATTTTGCACAAGGCTGTGAAAATGGTTTCGTGGAAATTCGTGGGCATTTTCGGTGAAATTCGATAGCATTGTGTTCTCACCAAGTACGGAGAATAGTTAATTATAATATTGGTTGGAAGGCATGGTCAGAAAACGCTTGCGGGAAGGCTATTCCAAGAGACTATAATCACGTGTTTAGATTATGGGGACAAAGGGAGCATTCAATTGAAAGGTACTTGCGTTGTCGCCTTAAATTATGTTTTAATTTTCAGTAGCAGAAGTATTTGTGGTCAGTGAAGCCGCAAAACGTCTCGACAGGCAAAAATCAATCAACAAAAACATCGACATGTTCACAGACAGCCATATGGCCATTTTGTAATCAAATCCAAATTAATGGAAAAATGTGGCAGCAATTTAAGACTTTTCAATTTTGGCTCCAGGAAAACGTGACATAGCTTTTAGTGTAACGGTGGATAAGATGGCCAAAATCGGGTCATCACTCGAATCTAAAGAGACCCACACCTCTGTACTAATGCCACTAGAGCAGGGAAAAAACAGACTCCAAGATCATCTTTTAAATTTTGAATAGTTTTTAAAAATCTATGGCTAGACAAGTGGACATATCTAAGAAAAAAACAAAATTTCTTCTCCGGGGAAGCAGGGCTCGGGTCTCTGTGTTGATTTTCATTTTGACTGGTCATTGGGTACTCACATGGCGAGAATGATAAACATCTGATTTATGCAAAGGATGCCACAGGCCATGTACAGGAAAAACACATGTCGGAGTATAAAAGCTTTTCAGACGCACTGAGTGACCTAACCCTTCACTGTACACTTAAGATCATTTCAGACTCCAAATTTTTCAGTGCTGATAGTACCCGCGGGGTGATGGTTAACATGTCTGCTGATAAGCCAGAGGTTCGTGGTTCAAATCCCAACGGGCATCGCCTTTCGCGAGGCAAAGTCCTCCGTCGCCTTCTCGATTAGCCGTTCGGAACCGGCAAAAGATTGTAGGTCCCCTCCATTCCCTCACAAGGCCTGGTTGATAGAAGTGCTCTATTGTGTTTATATTTAAATAGGGTGGTATTTAAATATTTTCAAATAGTTCAGTGATGTTCTCCGAACCTAATAATCAAGTCACTATTACAATTCCCCTTACTTCTCACCTTATACCTCCTCTCATCCCCCCCCCTCCCCTCCCCTTCAGTTGCGCTATACCGATGAGCACTGTGGTTTGAGCTAAGGTATTGCAACTTGTGGCAATAACGAACCTTCTTAAGCTTTCACCTTTCTTGAGAAATACAGAGTATTTCAAAAGGTATTTTAAAGTTATTTAAATGGCGTTTTCTCGACTCGAAGTCGGCAATAAGTATTAGGTCCCCTCCATTTCTCAGGAGGTATATTTGAAAGAAATGGGATAGGCCTTGCCCCCCCCCCCCCCTCCCTCTTTATGGGTAGACCTTTGTAAATATCCTCGATCATTCCACACATAGTCTAACGAATCTCTTTATCATATGAGAGGCACCAATTTTTAAACTCGGTTAAATGTTTTATGGATTTGGGGCTAGCACGAGATGCGGCTGTTGAGTCTTTAATTTGTGATTCAAAAGAGCTATGGAATAATATAATTGGTCTCAAAATCGGTTGAAAAATGGTTAAAACGGGGAGTACCTATCTATAGCCAAAACGTTAAATGTAAAGTTGCGAAAGAAAATCACATCAAGCGAAGAGCTGTTGTTTGTTACCGGCAGTCTTGTGTAGAGAGCTTTCAGAAACGTCTGACTTGACTACTGGTGCCAGGTAGGGAAATTCAGATCACAACAAAGCTAGTTAGATGAGGAGGTAACCATCTCAAAATAACCTTCCATAGAAGGACTTAGAAGACTTCTTGGCCGAAATTCGTCAAAGTCAAGTTGACGACAAAATTCTGGACAGATCTTGACAGTATTGCGTTGGCCCTTTTAGCGAGCAGTTTTATCGGCGACACTTTTCAACACCTACAACTTTCAGTACGGCAGTGTCCAGAGTTATTTAGACTGAAGAGATACCCTGAAAAAAATGCTCTGCCAGACAAACAGCCATTAAAGAATTTTATATAAAGGGAGACTGCTTAGCATAGCATTCAACACATCAAATAAAAAATAAATAAATAGGGTGGCGCAACAGAGCGATGAGCCCAGGGCCTAGCGTATTTCTCACAGCTATGCCCTGTGAGGGAATGCCTTGAGAGAACCTCTGGGTTAACAGGCAGACATGCTAACCATTACCCCACGGGTACCACAACACGCCAAGGTTTTCAAATAACTGAGCTTTTTTGGCCTGCGATTGATCAGAATTTCAGCTTTCGTGACACGTGACCTTTGACCAACAGAGGCTGAAATAGTAAGATTTCTAAGAAAACTGAATTTTGGTAAATGCGAGAAAAAGTTAAGATAGTGGCAAAATCAGGCACACAATTACTCAGTCTCAAATGTGTGGCAGACTCGCAGACATTTTTTAAGAAAATAACATTTTTACTCCAACTACGTTACTCATGCGATATCGAAAAAAAGTGCGCAAGTAGTTATACCTCCTTACTTTTTTCATTGATTAAAAGATCTGCATACGCCACCTAGAGCCTATTTTTCTAAGCTTCTATTTTTCTAACAAATAAATAGTGAAAAAAAATTCTAACTTCTTGCTGCAAAACAAGTGAAGTGACTAAAATTCTCAGTCAACAAATTTGAATACTCTCAACATTGAATTACTTTATTTAAAAGTGTTGTGAAGTAACTAAATTGTTTGTTAACTACAGTAATCAGGCCTTGAGCTCGTGTGTAGCTTATGTTTCCTTTTCGCATATGCCTGTGCAAAACAGACTATATACCTACCTTTACTGGAATTGCCCAACGAATAACGTCCAACGTCCTAACGAGATTATATTAAAAAAAAAAAAAAGGGTACAAGTAGAAGTGCGACAATATCATAAAAGTGAAGCACCCTGCGGTGGTACAGATCCAGACCATTGAAGCACACTGATCTTTTGTTCTATTCCTCTAGCAATGGACTTTGCCGCCAGTGCGCCAACCATAAGCGCTCTCGAAATGTCCTCAACGTTGAAATAAACATTCAGAAGAGCACTTCGAAGGGATTCTATCTGGAGCACCTACAACTAGAACGGAGGGAAAGCCAAAGGGGTCCCATCACTATGACGACGACGACAAGGACTACGACCGACGACGACGACGGGACATATTTTGCTATGTTGGAAAGTTTGTAGAACCATTTGAATGTGTTTGTGAAGTAGGTGGATGGGTGAACTGGTTGGTGGTTGGCTGGCTCGGAACTGGGCTGTTAAAGTGTCCTTTATTTTTCATTGCACCCCATGGAACGAAGTAAGATTAAAATTATACGTGACATGATGAAGTACGTTCATGGAGTGCATATTCTTCTGGTCCTCTGGAAAATGAGCCTCCATTCACTAAATGCACCGGAAAATAGGAACCGTAAATTGGGGGATGTTGTATAATACTGTGCATACACTGCATACTGTATAGTGTACACTATGTCCTTGGGCTTATGAAGCAGCTTTCTAAAGAACTTTCGTTTGTGGTTTTTTCATTGTTCAATGCTGTTTGCATGTTTTTGCTTGCTGGAACTAGTTCATTTGGTTGTATAGGTTTTAGACGAGCGTTCATAAGATTAATCAATTTTAAATAGGAGATTATCTGAAGGCTGGACCGTTTTTGGGGTAGAGCTCTCAAGCGAACAAATTATGCGATTACGCACTGGTAATAATTTATTAGATAGGATGTAGGTACATAGATGTTGTGGAATGTTGATTCACAGCAAAATTTAAGTAGACCATTGTACTTTTAGAAGGTTATAGAGTCGATTGAGAGGGTGGTGTAGCATCATAAATCTAATCCAAATAGACCTTCAATAAGTCATTGTCCAGAATTGTAAGTTTGCACATGCCATATCTCTTTTATCTTTGTATATAAAAAAAAAGAGTAACCCCTTTTAGCCACTGCCATCAAAATACAAGATAGCTTGTTATAAGAATTTGGCTTCTAATACGGTTTTAGGCTGGAAAATAAGATTTTGAAGTCTGTTTGCCCAAACAAAGTCATCTAAAAGCTCCAGGTGAAAATAACGAAAGGCCGTCTGTAGACATAGACAGTCTAAGTGGTAAGCTGCAAAAAAATGGTATGAATAATAAGTGATGCCAATTCAAAATGAACTTTAAGTTTATTATAAAATAACAAATTACACAGTGTGATTGTTTAACATTGTATACCAATGGTGCAATGCAATAAGCCCCGCGGCAATAAGGCCCGTGGGTCTTATTGCCCAAAAAAATGGAAATAACACCCACGGGCTTTGTTTCCACTTTGAAATGGCAATAAGACCCACCAAAGAAAAGAATTAAGGCCCATGTCTTTTGTTGCCATTTTGAAGCAGCATTTATATGAGTTTGATGCACATGGGATCTTAAAATTAGTTTTCCTTCTTAGAAAGGATTACAAACATAGCGGATGCGCTAAATGCATATATTCTAGTTTCTTTTTATTTGAAGAAAACAACATTTTGAGGTACCGAAAAACAAAGCTCCAAAATTTGGAAACTTATTTCAGCTTTCTATAGATATGAATTCATAGCTCACGTTGTCTCCCACTTCGTGACATAGGAGGATGGATGCTCAGTCCACTTTCTTACGCGCACATAATAACTTAATCTACTTTCTTAATGTTTTTTTAGCTACATTCTTCTGTTCTGTTCGTGTGAACTTTTTATTTTCAACCCCAAGTACTACCCGAAGAGAAATTTCGTTCGCTTCGATTCGCTTTTTACTCACGGATAGAATAATGAAGCTGAAAAAATTTTATCAAGGAAGTATGGATGTGTGGTGTAAAAATAAAAATTCGGGCGAATTTTTATTTTTACACCATACATCTATATTCCCTTGAGAAAATTTTTTCAGCTTCATTATTCTATCCGCGAGTAAAAAGAAAAGCGAACAAAATTTGCCTCCTTGTAATACGTGCTTGCGGTTGAACTTAAGAAATTCACGCGAATTGACCGCACTAAATACATAGTGTGATTCATAGTTCCATAGATATTTCTTATGAACGTGTGTTCCTCTTTGGTATGTCATAATTCAAAATCAGAGCATGGACTTATGTCTAGTGGAGTTACGTCCCTGTGCCAGTTTATTCACATAGAAAATATGTTTAAGTGCAGACGGTGAGACTTCTTTCCATTACGAAATGGTATTTTAGTGAGCAGAAAAGGGAACTAAGGCCCGCGGCTCTTACTGCCATTTCATCATGGAAATAACCCCCGTGGGCCCTACCTCCAAAATAAAGAGAAGAGGAAATAAGACCCGCGGGTCTTAATGCCGCGGGACTTATTGTACTGCACCTGTACTAATATCTCCTTACCATTGGTGGGGGGATAGCAATAGCACAAATTGAACCAAAAATAAAATATTACTGGTGTTCAGTCGTTTTGGAACTCAAAAGAGCAATTATTTTACTTGCATTTAAATATACAAAGTGAATGAATGATGACTCTGCTGGTAATTTGGTCAGCTATAGTAACTGGAAGCACCTTTTGATTTTTTCATCGTGGGACTGAGAATGAGAATAACGTGAGTTGTATTTTTGCAACTTTACATAAAAAATCGTGAAAATAAAGTTGTTTGCATTTTTGCAACTATGTACACAATTCAAAACGAAAAGTTCTAAAGTGATATTATATTTTAAAATAATTTTCTACTTTTGAAAAAGCTTAGTGAATATGTATTACATTTGGTACAAAATGTGTGTGTATCGGGCTTTTTACACAATTTACTAGAGTTTTTTGTTACCAATTCCGGAAAATGGTAGTTTCCATCAAATCCGAGACTTTCCACCGGATGTATTTTCCCAACATTGTTGCTGAAAGTCGCCTTTGCAGCAGATGATAGACGACCGATGCATTTTTTAGCAGTAGCACAGAGTTCTTTGGCAATGCTCGGACGAGAATCACACATCATCACCAGCCCTATTATGAGTTTCACGTAAACAGCATTCCCCTCGAAAAAGATCCCATTTCACTTTTCTCTTGTTATGAGTTTCGGCGGAATAATTTTCTATATTCGAAAAATTTCCCCTATTATGAGCTATTTTCTCCGTGAAATCTGAAAACGTTGAGAGCACTTTACTTCACTTATTTTTGTGAGACGAACAAGTGAACAACAAAAGCGGAAAAAATGTAAGTCAGGAATTTTGTTGAAGGGAAACTCATAACAGTTTTTAAAAATCCGGGCGAACAAAAATGTTCCTGGCGAAAAGCTGTTCACGTGAAACTGATAATAAGGCAGAATATCTTTTAGTTGTCCGTCCTCCGTTTCGATTTTTTATCAGCATTCTGCTATCTATACAGTGCAAGTGCATTAGTTTCTGCCATATCCAGAAGATGATAAAAAATCCTTGTGGCTATGTCATATGTCTTTATTTTCAGTCCATTTCGACCCCTGTAAGATTTGTAGACAGTTGACTTCGTTTATGTTTTCTGTTCTCTATTGTAGCATGGCAACTCCTCGCGAAAGGCGATATCCGTGGAAAAACATTTTTGCCTCTGTTGGGATTCGAACCCTGCACATCTGGATTAACAGGCAGACATGCTAACCATCACGCCACGGATTAATTATGTAGTTAGCATGTCTGATAGTTTGTGAAAGTCCGATGACAGCATTCCCTGTTCTCCTAATGTTTGGAGTGCCGGGCAAAAAAATGTAGTCAATTTTTGCTCCGACATAAATTTCAAACCTGAATGATTAGCTGTTGCTGTCGCATAAAATAAAAGAATTGTAGACCCCTTGGAAGCGGCTTGTCTGTCAAGTACTGGCTCGAATGATGAGCCATAGTCGAGCACATTTGTTCATCAACACACAAACGAGCAGCCTTTGGAATTGAAACAATGCGTTCAATGAAATAGGTCGCAACTTTTCGTATACGAAAAATTAAATTCCAAATCTCATTTCGATTTGTCGTTGAACGATAAATATTTTATAACTAGCTGAGCCGCCCGGCTTTGCTCGGGTCTGTAGTTTTAAGGTTCCCGTTCTCGTTTTTCCTCTTCCGTGCGAATAAGGGATGAAATTTAATCTTTTTACTGTGGAATTATGTGGCATCCTAAAGCTGAAAGAATTTTTGAAATGTGTCCAGTAGTTTCTAGGTTTCCTTTACCAAACACGTGAGAATATTGAGATCCTACTTTGACAGGAACCATCCCTGGACTAAACTATAAAGTTTTATAGAAACTCTTTCGGCCTAGGAGTATACCGTAGAAACAAACATATAGCTGGACCGCCCGGGGTTGCTCGGGTCTAACTTCTTTCAATCGTTGTGGACACAAAATTGTCTGAAAGGTTTAAGTTCAGCGATAAACCTCGCGCGTTTCTACTCCCAAGATAAGAAATAAATGTATTTAATGGGAAATTTTGTATTTTATCTTAATGCTAGCGGATAAACAATATTTCTGGTCGTTGTGGTTGGTGTATAAATGTACAAATTTTTTGGATCGCCAACTCGAGAGCACGCAACATATAATTGGCCATGCGAAAAACATGAATTTTCCAAATGTAATCCAGCTATAGCTAACGACTGTCCTTGTGCTTTGTTAATAGTTATCGCGAAGGCAAGACGTAAAGGAAACTGAAGTCGCTTGAAATCAAATGGCAAATCGTTGGTAATCATCGGTATGCGTGGAATCAGCACGTCTTCCCCTTTGAATTTGCCAATGATGATTGTTGCTTCGATCAAATTTGCTGTCAATTTTTTGACCGTCAGTCTGGTCCCGTTGCACAGTTTTGGCGGGTTTAAGTTTCGAATAAGCATCACTGGCGTTCCAATTTTCAATGTTAGTATGTGTGGTGGCATTCCTGGTGGTTCCATCGAATTTAAAAATTCGGTTGGATAGTTGACTGCTTGTTCTTCATCCATCACTGTGTCAATTGATTTGTATTTGACTGGTTCGCCGGGCAGTTTCAACTGAATTTGTTCGTTCAATCTATTAACATCATCATTCTTAGGCGCTAATATTGCACGTTCGCACAGCCAGTCTGAATTTTTGTAGTTGCTGGTCAAATTTGGAAAAACCTTGTCCACAACAGCTTGAATACTTAGCTGCATTTGACAAAAATGTGGGGGAAACGTAATATCATTTGTTTTCCGATCAATTGGAATTTCGCCGTTTCCGATGTCCAAAAGTTGTTTGGAAAATGTTTGGGCAGACCCATCTTGCCGCAAATGCACACGCATGTTCGTCGAGAGCGTGATTTTTTCGACTTGGTTCCATAAATATGATGCTTTTAAGCAAGCGTTCAGCTCATCTGCAGGCGTTGATCGAGGTAAAACGGGCAAGGTTTGCCGAAAATCACCTGCAAGAAGAATCAGAGCGCCTCCCATCGTTTGAGTTTTTTCTCGAAAATCGCACAGAGTCCGGTGAAGCGCCTCAAGTGATTTTTTATGAGCCATTGTACATTCGTCCCAAATTATGATTTTGCACGTTTTAAGGATTGTGGCCATTCCGGAATTTTTGCTGATATTGCAGGTAGGTGTTTCGGTCTGGTGCAAATTTAGTGGAAGTTTAAGTGCTGAATGCGCTGTTCTTCCGCCATCGAGTAGCGTTGATGCAATTCCCGATGATGCCAGTGCGAGTGCGATGCCACCCCGCATTCGAACCGAAGCCAATATCAAATTGATGAGAAATGTTTTGCCTGTTCCTCCTGGAGCATCTAGGAAAAAAATTCCGCCAGTTCCGTTGGCTACACGTTGCATAACTTTGTCATAATGCATTTTTTTGATCAGCAACTAAAAGTCTTTGTTGCGTTTCAACAAAATGCTGTTGCTGGCTTCCATCAAACTGGCGTTCCCGGACCAAATCCCTGTCTTGTATGTCATTTCTGTTTCGTGTGGATGACGGCATACCAAGTTGACAAAGAACTTTGTTGTTGATCGATATGCATAAATCCTCAATCAATATAAGAGCTTCATTGAAAATGTCGTTCGAATACTCTTGATTTGGATCGATTTCACGTCTTTGCCTGAGAATGTCCTCACTAAGACTTTTGCGATGTGTTTCCCAGAGTTCTACGGGGTTCGATGGTGCACATGTTGTTAAAATGATTGCAAACAAATTACGTATTTGCTTTGGAAGACACGTAAGTGACGCCTCTGTTAGTGTTGTGTTCCAATGACGATCATTTTCAAGTAAGCCTAGTTTGAAGCATGCTTCTCTATACGTTTGGCACACTACACTGTCTACTGTTTTCAAAGCAACGAATGATGTAGGACCCTTGACTGTATGCAATAACAATCGCAAATAATAACATTCTGCGTTATTGGGATGTACGGTATACACACGTCCCAAGGCATCAGACGAACGTAAATCAGCATACTCTGGAACACTTGCGCCCCGCTTTCTTCGTGCGTACTTTTTTGTCGACGTGTTCCAAGTGTAGTATTTGGGCACTTCGTGATACAGCAACGTTTTTGCGAAATCATCCGATGCACACAATTTAAAAAAGGCAGTGAGTGTGGTGTTTAGTGGCTGTTCTGCTCTATTTTGTGCATTTTGTTCGGTAAAGTATACACGCTGGCCATTTTCCAAGTGCACAGCGAGATGTTGAACAGTTGGATAGCGTTCGTGGATGTTAAATGCTAATATTCGCCAAACTGCTTCATTGCTACTGATGTAGCGTCCCATTTGGAATTGAGTAATTTCATCAGTTTGATTGGCCAGGCCAAAAACTGCCATGTCACTGCCCTTATTGACGTATTTGCAAATGTACTTGATCGACTTCACCGAATTGCAATACTCGACATTAATGTGAGCATCGAACATTTTTGAAAGCAGGGAAGAGTACGGCACGATCCATCTGTTGTCTATGTCAACATCTACATTTCGGATTCTAATTGTAGTTGTGTATCCACCGTCATCGGGCTTCCTTCGCCTATACATAGGATATCGATCACCTCCAGTTTGAGTTTCATTTATTAGCTCCCGTGGATATCCTTTTGTGCACTTGCCATCCCTCATGCATGGTGAATTTGTGTTGAGTGCACCACATGGCCCATGAATCATATGTTTTTTGATTGTTTCAAACAGAATTGGATCTTCGTCTCGATTCGGAAGTTCAGCCGTAATGACACTATCAATTTGTGATGGGACGATTTTTTGCTTCAACCAAATTAAAATGTGAGCGTGCGGCAGGCCTCTTTTTTGCCATTCAACTGAGTACATCCAGCATCGAGTCTCTCCAAAAATATGATTCTTTGTGATAACGTCCATGAGTTTTATTAATTTTTGCTTAAAAACTCGAGCGAGAAGATCATGTCTGTGCGATGAGTTTTGGCCGGTGAAAAGCAGATGTGTAATTTCACTCCACGTTGGATTGCATGTGAAGGTGATGAACAAATCTGGGCGTCCATACTTTCGAACATACGTCATGGCATCCTGTGCGTATTCGTGCATCTGTCGCGGACTGCCGGTATACGTTGCTGGCAAGACTACCATTTGTCCGATATTAGCAGCGTTCCCATCATTGACCATTGCATCACGTAAGTGAACGTATTCTTCAACTCGCAACTTCTGTTGATTTAAACGAATGAAGAGAAGACGCTCGCTTTCAATTTTCGCGTACATGTCCACAATGAACTGATGGTATAGTTCACGGCATTTCAGAATGTGGTTGGTTTCATTTGCACGAATCATAATGCGGTAAGCGTAATAATCCATGCACGAAACTTTCTTTGTTGACTCTTCATTCGTGTTAGCGTTGATTTGCATGATGTTGAAATGGTAGCCATCTTCTCCACGCGGAAACAACAGTGGATATTGAAGTGCATCGTACGAACGATGTGTTTCCGAAACGCGTTGCACAGTTGTATTCCGGCGGTGGATGACAATGTCACGTCGATTGAATTCGGTGCCCACTATTACAACTGCTACATCACCTATCACCGGTGCATTGAAACGTCTTTCATGTTCCCCAGTCGGTGTTTTGTCTGCTCTTATTACAACAGCATAGTCATCTGATGGCATCTGGTCTATAGCAGTTTTAAATAGACGAATCAAACTGTTGCTTCCGTGCAACATTGTCTGTAATTCCGAAATGATTTCGCGTCTGGTTGCAGTATTAATCGCGCATCGCTGTTCGGTTTCTCTTTCCTCGTTGCCAGTAAAATATATTTGCAAAAACTTTGCCTCTAGATTCGGTAAAGGAAGCAACGAACCGATTCGGTGATATATTTGGCCTTGAACTTTAAAAGTGGGCATGTAACCGGCGTTGTTGTGAATGTTTGTTGCACCGAAAGAGGTCATTTGAAAGCATGAGTTGTAGTTGCGAATGTTCATCAGGAATTGTTTTGAAAATGTAGTGTCACCAGAAAGATAACTTTTTAGCGGCTCAGGTGGCTCCATCACCGGAACCAAAACTACTTTACCGTTCGAACAACACATTCCAGGAGACTCCTTAGCGAACTTCAAACTACGACAATGCACGCAAGCCTTATTCATTGGTCCAATAGCCACATCTATGTGATTCCTATAATCATAGTCTCTATCATAATTAAATGCTTCCAACTTCAAATCAATCCGTTCTCTAGATCGAGTCAGTCGTAATCGATTGTTATCAAGTCGTTCGCTATATCGTTGGGGTGTTTCTTTTGCTCTGGAGGTTGAACTTCTGACGCGTAATGTTTGAAGGCGGTTTCCACGTTGTTCTTCATTTTCCGTGGCTCTGGAAATGGAAGCTCTATCGCGCATTTGTTGAAGGCGAAGTTCGTGCTGCTCTTCAGCTTCAGAGGCTCTGGAAGTAGAAGCACTTTCACGCATTTTTTTTAGGCGAATTTCGCGCTGCTCTTCAGCTTCAGAGGCTCTGGAAGTAGAAGCACTTTCGCGCATTTCCTGAAGGCGAATTTTGCGCTGCTCTTCAGCTTCAGAGGCTCTGGAAGTAGAAGCTCTTTCGCGCATTTGCTGAAGGCGAATTTCTTGCTGCTCTACAGTCTCAGCACCTCTTTTTTGCCTTTTATTCTTTGCCTCTAAAGATTTTCTTCCAAGTGACTTTTTTTTTGGTGACATTATTGAAAACTGAGAAACATACATATCTTTTTAATCTTTATTGAAATATGAAATATAGATTGTGGAAAGACCACTTCCAATCGATTGAAAATGAAAAAAAGAAGGAATGTAAAATAGAATTCATACATTGGACGCCACGTATGTTTGCGTCCGAGAAGACCACTTGCAATCGATTGAATGGAAATGTCGTTCAAACGAAATAACAATTTTAATGTGTTTTTAAATCATCACAAAATATGTACTTATAAATATTTACCAATTGTATTTTCTGCTAAAAAGGTTTTTGTTAAACTTGCAGCCTTTCTAATTGCGTTGTTAGCTTTTTCGACTAATGTCTCAGATGGGTAGATTCGTTTGAAATCAATAAATAATTTTTATTTTTTCGCTAAAGATAGCAAAACGTCTTTTAGCTATGGATTCAAATCTCTTTAAATATTACTATTTTATTGTGGAATATAAATATTTACCAATTGTATTTTCCGCTAAATAGGTTTTTGGTAAATTTGCAGCCTCTCTAATTATGTTGTTATCTTTTTCGTTTAATGTCTCAGAGATCAGAGCAGAGCACAATATGATTTGTTCAAAATCAATAAATAATTTTTATTTCTTCACTCAAGACAGCAAAAACTATGTTAGATAGGAATTCAAATCTCTTTAAATATTACTATTTTACTGAGGAACATAAATGTTAACCAATTGTATTTTCTGCTGAATAGGTTTTCTTTAAATTTGCAGTCTCTTTAATTTTGTTGTTAGATAGCTTAAATATAAGTCTGTGTTGAAAGAATTTTTAAAATCGGTTAATTAACTTTAAGGTTCGCGTTCTCGTTCCTGTTTCTGTTCCAGTGGGATTATAGGGATGAAGTCTACGCTAAGTTACTGAGTGATTATGTGGTATCCCAGTGCTGGTAGTCCAGTAGCTTCTAAGTGCTGAAAGAATTTTTGAAATCTGTCAAGTAGCTTCTAGGTTTCCATTCCCAACACCGTTTCTGTGGGACTTCCGTTCTCATAGAAATATGTGAATGAAATGTAGGTCTATGTCACTGAGGGATAATGTAACATCCTAGAGTTGAAATAATTTTTGAAATGTGTTAAGTAACTTTAATATTCCCGTTCTCGTTCCCGTTTCTGTTCCCGTGGGATAATAGGGATGAATTATTGAATAAGTTACTTATTTAGGCGAATAATGTAGTACAACTAATGCTAAAAGAATTTTTGAAATCTGTCCCGTAGATTCTAAGTTTCCATTCCCAACCCCGTTCCTGTGGGAATATGGGGATCAAACCTTGACAGGAACCATCTCTGGACTAAACTATGTCTACCCTGAAAATTTCATAAAAATCCGTTGGGTGGTTTAGGAGTATACCCCGGACATACATACATACATACATACATACATCCTACTTTATATATATAGATTTACTCGAATTTTTTCTTTCACATACAATCAGATATGTGTCGAAACCCGTACTCACTCCTCAATATTAGGGTAACGAAAAATCGTCATGAAAATCTAAACTACCAGATACCTTAGAACTCCATGTTCGTCAACCATGAAAATGGTGTTGTTTCGAAGGATGTCATATCGATTAGATCATCGGTGAAGAAGTATGAAAAAAAAACTCAAAAGGTGTTTGATGTTTTTTTATTTCATGTGGAAAATCAGTTTTCCCTCTAAATGCAACTTCATTCACATGGAGCTGCAAGCACAATTTTCGTCACAAAATGTCTTTTAACTCCGATGAGTCCTTATTGATATTTACTAAATCTAAACGACATACATATTATGAAGCTAGGAATAGTTATTTGATTTATGATGTTATAATAATGTAAGATAATGTTGTCCAAAATTATTATATACCTCAATTAAAACCACCGGCTGATGTCATAATTGTAGGCTCTATAGTTTCTTCACTTGTGGTAAACCGTCAGTCGAATTCAAACAAAGATTGTTCACATTCAAAGATAAATTAACAGCATTGACAAGCGATGAAGTATCAATGAACTGCTTGTCATCATTGCGCTGTCTTCGGGTTGGAGTTCATCACAACAAGCTCAGCTGGGTCTCCAATATCATAATCGAAGGCTTCTAACAATTTTTTGTAGCAAGAAAAGCACTGGTTTGAGAAAGAATCAGAATTTTACCAAATGGCAGAAAGATCATACCGCAGGGTGGCAAGACTGAAGACTGTATGGACCAGTAGGGAGTCATAGTGATAGAAACACAGTCAGTGAAGAGGATCTGGAATTATCACTTCTGCAGACTGCTAAACGGCCATGAAGACGATGATTCCACTTTCAGGCAGAACGCAGAACTCCCCATTCAACTTGGACAGCAGCTGCAGATGGCCTTAGCACCGAGCTTTTCAAGGCATCTGAAGACCAGTTGGAAAGGAGCATGCACCAGCTGATCTGCATGATATGGTCGGAAGAAAGCAAGCCCGAATCTTAAAAGCGCGGACGCTTTTTTATGAGTGAATCCACTCAAAAAATCATAGACGTACACGTTTTGAAATGTTCTTATTTCACAATTCTAAGATCAGTTGTGCTATAGCAAAAAAGCCCAACAGTTGAGAGTAAAGCGGGCATGAAGGAGGTGGTTTCAACCTACCTTTTTTTGTGCCAATTAAAAAACCATCAAAATATTGATTCTTAGAAAACGCATATCGGTTGTCCATGCTCGCACTTTTCTGGATAATGACACTGCTATAGTGATAGATATCATGGTCCCGATAACACACACACCTAAGAGCTTTACAGAAATTGAATGCTATGACTTCTGAGTAGGATTTGGATAGATAAAGTAAATGTATTCTTCTTTAAAAACTCAGAAAAACAATATTCATACGAGTATTAATAGACCCTTTTTATATTGCAACGCCTGTATTCGTATATTTCTTTTGACAAAAGAATTGCAATAAAGTAAATTTATCTAAAACGGTTTTCATTGTTTTAAAGTAATAAAACTGAAGAGCACAATCATATTTCGAACAGCAACCATTGAACAAAAGATGAATGTGTGCGGATGTAAATAATGTTTGTTGCCACAAATACCTACATATCGATCCATGTTTGGTCCTTTTGGATGAATAATGGCAGTTGGTGGAGCAGAAAAATGGTTCAGCATTCAAAACAGTGCCAGAAATGTGTCCCATGGATGTAATAAAATTGTTATCCCTCAGCAAAAGTGTTACTGTCACACGCAGTCACATACACACGCACACACATATCTCTACATTTGCATGAAAGCGAGTAGATACAAACGTTTGTGGAATATCGTTTGAGTTTGAATCGAATCGATCTAAATGACACATTATTCAGTTTGGTGCTCAGTGCCTGGTGATAAATACAAGGATATGTGTCGATTTTTCAAAAATGGATTATGAATAATCGTCACACGTTGTTTGCCACTTACGGCATACGACAGCACATCCATAGCTTGTTGTTGAGTGTCAGTGTATAATGGGATAAGGGATGTGTGAGTACTGCTCGTCCCGCAGCATTGGAATTCGGTTGAACACAAACAGAAAATATAAAAAAAGAAGCAAAACAAAAAACTGAAACTTCTCATCAATACGCTGAAGTAAAATGATGAATACGAAATTCTCATAGGTGCGAGGCCAGTCACACTGCTGCTGGATCCCACTCACCTACCAGCTCCACCACGCACCACCCCCCTTCGTTCAAGAGCAAGGATCGAAAACGAAATAGAGTTTACGTTTAATCGAATAATAGTGTTGGTGGTGGAATTTGGGGGTTGGTGTGTTTGATTGATTTATCGCAGTTGCTATCTGGCTCAATATGTCACTGGGGGATAGGCGAAAACTGAATTTTAAGCTGCTAAATTTTAGTGTGAGTTTTACTTATTTTTACTTTTTTATGTATGGCTTTTCTACCCGACAGACAACGGGATACAACTTCGCAGATATAACAACTTTCGTTGCTCTTCAATTTGAAATTCATGGTTTGCTCAATAGTTTTTTTTTTTTCTTTTATTTAATCCTGAGAACTCAGCAGCCTGGTGGATGGAATTTTTTGATGACGGCATATCTGTAGGAAGTTTATTTGTGCAGATCATGCATCCTTCAGACGGAAGACAAAATAGCGAAAGGGAAGGCTGCTGAAAGTAATTATTGTTCGACATTGTTGCAATTTTTGGAATGCAACAGCAGATTTTTCACACAGACAGGTGCTGCTGTTGCTCCTTTTGTATGGAAAATGAATCACAACGAAAGGACGCGAGCTCGGTGGAGTCTTTGACTGAAATTGAAAACCCTTTAGGAAGCGGAACTTAATTACAATGACGTTGAATAAGCAGAAATTCATTGTCTGCACTGCATTATAGCTCGACATGTATGCTGATGACAATGCAAAAGCGAAACAAGAATTTTAGTTTTGCATTATGTGCGAAATAGTTGAGAGAGGACTTTTTCGTATAAGAGGATGTTGTAATGTAGGCAGACACTAATAGTGTCCTTGATTCGTACCTATTCAACACTTCGACTTCAGTAAGTGAATGTTTAAAGTTTAATGAGAAGTACATTGCTACGTTTTCAGAGTAGAGGGTGCTTTTTAGAAAATCGGTTTACAAATGAACAACACTGCTTCTAGCTATGGCCATAATTCAACAATTGGCAGTTTATTTGCGGTTTATACACTTTGCCTTTTAACAATGAATAGTCTTCGTGACCTGAGTTATAATTTTAGCAACAATTCAGTATTTGGACGCAAATAGTGATTTTAAAACCATATCCCAAATAAAAAAAAAACAAAATTACATCTAAGAGGAGTCTAAGCGGCAACTGGCGCAGTCTAATAGTTAAAAATATTTTGAAAATCGTTAAGAACCTTTCAATCATTTAACTCAAATATTGCAGGACATTCGGCCAACACTACCTATTTCTCACTTCTTATCCCGAAAAATGCAGGGTTATAGTATCATCTCTTCTAGGCAAATCGGACCATTGTGTCATATCGGTAGATTTTTTGTTTCCCGTCATGGTAGAAAAAGATAAAGCCCCTAAAAGAACTGTGTGGCAATATGAGAAAGCCAATTGGGACGGCCTGAACAATTTCTTTCGAAATTTTAATTCGTAATTGTGCTTTCTCAACGTATCAAATATCTAACGAATTCTCAACGGCATGAGAAATATTATTCCTCACAGAACAAAAAGTATCATCCCCAAAGAGAATTAGTGGTTTGACTTAAGATGTAAAGAGGCGATTAGAGATAGAGACAGCAGTTTTCGAAAATTTGAAGATAAACTCGAAATTTGTTCAAACGGGCCAGAAATATCTCTTACGCTCAAATACAAAAGGCTAAGTTTTTACATGACCAAAAAGTAAGGCAAAAAATACTCTTGTGTCCAAAAAGAAGTAAAAACTTTTGGTGTTTTGTCAAGAACATTAAGAACTCGACCACGTCATCGGTCCCAACGCTCGTCTTCAATGACTCTCCATATGTTAGCTCCATCGACAAAGCCTATTTGCTAGCAGCTCAGTTTGCTGCCAACTCGACACTTCCTCATAGCATATTAGCTCCACCTCAGCTCGAGTCTGATGCCCACTTCATTAATGCTGGTGTGCTTCGTTTTGTCTCCGACTCTCTTCTTCATTTTCATAAATGACTGCTTGTCTAAAACTTCTAGTCCTCTCAACTGTTTTGATGACTCAACCCTCAGCTTTTCATATTTGTTTCCATATTCACGATGAGCAAGGTCTTCGGATGTGGAACTGGAACGGTTGCGTATGGTAAGCTCATTGAATTCTGACCTTGACAGCATTTTTACATGAGGTCATAAAAACCGAGTAGAATTCAATGCTTCCAAAACTCAATGCTGTCTCTTGTCGTTGATGCGTAACATTCCCCCATTGCCATTATCCATGAATGGTACCTGCATCCAAGAAACCGAAAAGCTTTCAGAACTCGTTATGTGTGTAAACGATAATCTTCGTTGGAATGACCACATATTTGAAGTCGCCAAAAACGCTGCTTAATGCTTAGGCTTCTTGAGACGATGCAGGAAGTTCTTCACCCTTTCTGATCTGGCTACAATTTATAAAGGCCTTCATTCGCTCAAAACTGGAGTATAACTCCCATATAATATGGTCAGGTGCTCCTCAAATATCTTTGCGCCTTCTTGATAATGTACAAATCAGAGCGTTCAAATTGATAGGTGATAGTTCAATCGTATAACCGAATGATTCTCTTGAACTACGTCGGAACGTTGCCTGTCTTACTCTCTTATCGCTTTTTTTCACAAAAAGTGCTCTAGTGAAATAGTCAGCTGCATTCCTCCCCTGAATCAATTTAGCCGCAACACCCGCTTCGCTTGGAATGCCCATCAGTCTTACTTTGAGCCCAACTTCGGGCGTACAGTCAAGTATAGATATTCTTATTTTAGTCGCTCCACCCGTACGTGGAATGCTTTACCTGGCGCTGTATTTCCCCTGCATTACTATTCACAAAAATTCAAAAATGCAAAAGCAACGTGCATCGGTGTCTCCTTTCAAATCCTCTCCTATTTCCTTTAATGCTCGAACTGTGTTCTAAAACTTTATAAGAGTATTGAGAACCCCTTGATGTGCGCGTTAATTATAAAAAAAAAAAAAACGGAAACAAGATGGTTATAAATCATATTAGCGTATTTTAATTGAGTGTTCTAATTTTACTAGCATTTCATATGCATGAAGGCCTAGATAATCAAACATTTAAACGTGTACAGTGAAACCCGCTTAAGAGAAAAGGCGAATTGTCACAGTTTTTCTTTCACTTAAGAGGGTTTTTCACTTAACCGAACCCCGGTTAAGTGAAAAAAAATTTTACTTAAGCGGAGTCCTGATAACTGAAAAAAAAATTGCACTTAAGCGGATTTAAAGTTCCATTAAGCGGAGGTTTAATGCTTCATATACACAATAAACTATTTTTTTTATCTTTGGAGTTGCCTGGAAAAAATTTTGATTAAACATCAAAAAAATAGTTTATTTAATAACAAAAATAACATATGTACATATGTGTGGATCAGAATCAAAACCCATTTTATCCACTTTCAGAGATTTCGAGTAAATCGAGAAAAACATGTATCTTCCAAACGAGACATTGTTTTATCACTTTTTTGTTTGCAGGACTGTTCAAATTGGAACTCCTCACAGTTTGATTATAGAAATAGTGATCGGTGGGTTCTGGTTTTTAAGTGGTACTAAAAAGAAATATGGATATAACGGGTTTTGAAAATTACCTCTAGATTTCAGATTAAAATAAAAAAGTGTAGCAATTGAAAACTTGAAAAACTTAATTTTAAGAAGGCAAAAGTTCATTTTTATTTTTTTTTTATTTTAAGTAAAAAGTACAACAATTTATGTATTTTTTTTTTATAATTACCGCGCACATTAATGGGTTATGACTACCATTATAATGTTATAGTAGTAGTGCGAGCATTTTGGAAAATAGGAGAGGATTTGAATAGAGACACCGATGCACGTTGCTCTTGGCTCCCTGTGAATCGTAATGCAGGGGAAAAACAGGGCCAGGTAAAGCATTCCACATTCGGGTGGTCCGACTAAAATATGTATCTCTATACTTGACTGTACGGCAGAAGTTGGGCTCAAGGCAATACTGATTAGCATTCTTAGGGTGTTCCGAGGCGGGTGTTGCGGCTAAATTGTTTCAGGGGATTAATGCAACTGGCTATTTCACAGGAGGACTGTTTGTGAAAAAAGCGCTAAAAGAGAGAGGGACAGGTGACATTTCGACGATGTCCAAGAGAATCAATCGATTCCACTATTGAACTATCACCTATCAATTTTAACGCTCTATTTTGTACCTTATCAAGTGGGCGCAGAGATGTTAGTGGAGCACCAGATATGGAAGCTATACTCCAGTTTTAGGCAGATAAAGGCCCTATAAATTGTAGCTAGAGCAGAAGGGGTGAAGACCTTCGTGCATCGTTTCAAGAAACCTAAGCATTTAGCAGCGTTTTTTCGACTTCAAATATGTGGTTGTTCCAACGAAGATCATCGTTTACAGACATACCACGTACTGACAGCTTTCCGGTTTCTTGGATGCAGGTACCATTCATGGATAATGGCAATAGGGAATGCTTAGCTTCAACGACAGGAGACAGCATTGAGTTTTTGAAGCATTGAATCCTACTCGGCTTTTATTACCCCATGTAACAATGCTGTCAAGGTCAGAATTCAATGAGCTTATCATACGCAACCGTTCCAGTTCCACATTCGAAGAGCAGAGACGTGAATTTGGAAGCGAATATAAAAAGCTGAAGGTAAGAGGCACTGCGTGTTAGAATTAGAAATTAAAAATTTGATCAAACACGAATTTCATCAAAAACTGGCTGATGTTCACATAAAGGATCATCATTTTCCAGTACATGCATAAACCACTGCCTTCCACGATATTTTTATAAAATTTAAGTTCTTTAATGGACCTCCAATCTTCCCCATAGTGCTTGGTTAGGAAATTGAACACATCCCTTAGCTTTACCTCTTTAAGTTGCACTCCCCTATTATTTATGGATCCATCCTTGAAATTTGTTTTTGTTTTCTTCTTTTACCGATCTAGAAGCTCCTATGTCGGATAAATAGTATTTTTCACCACGGACTTAAACAAACCCACTATTGTCGCTAGATAAAATGAATCTCTTAGATTCATTAAATTTTAAATGCCAGGTACCAGTGGGCCAAAAAACTCCATCCAAGAATATTTCCAGTCGAATAAGGTTCAACTTTCATATCCTAAATGAACAACAGTGATACAGTTTTGGTGAATTTCCCGGTATGACAATAACTATGAATTTCCCTCATAAAAACTACTCATACAGGGATGGGTCACAACGCCTACTCTGATAAGAGAAAAGTAAAGAAAACTTAATACGGAGTCATTCTTTTCAATATTCCTTCGTGAATATAATATAGAAGGTTTTTTGAATTTCAAGTTTATAATTAAAGATATATTTTGCATGGATTTTGATGCGAAAAAAAAAATTTGGATATAATGGATTTTGAAACAAAAACTGTAGTGGATAAAATGGGGTTTGAAATTAACTACACTTTTTTTGGTCTGATTTCTATGGCACAAAATGAGATTTGTGATTGAAACTTGGGTCCTTCGATTGTGTTTGAATGATACCAACAAAACCTCATACCTAAGTCATTTTTTTTTTAAAGTGGATATAAGGGGTTCTGATTTTGATCAACACATATGTACATTGGAATTCATAGGTATGTAGTAGTACATAAATATATTACATAAATCAAATTAAACCACATTTGAGTTTTTGTAGGTTAATTCGAAGGCACATTGGGCAAAACAAAAAGTGTCCACTCCCAAGTTTGGCTTCTGATTTCAAATATGTATGCATATTTATGTTTTTGAATATAATTAGGTATGTTTTATTTATTTATTTATGTTTTATTATTAGACAAAAATAATCTTACTTTTTTCAAAAAGTCATCAATTTTCGTTTGTGACAAAGTCTGAAAATGGCAATTTATCATTTTATATTCAATTTCATCTAAGATTAGATCTAGTTCATTATCCCCATCAAAAAACTGCTTAAGAACATTGAGAGATTTAAAAGCTTCTTTAATTGTTGCTTTCTGGATTCCCAAAATTTCCACATCTAAACCATTGTCAGATACAGATCTGCTAGCATCAAACTTTTCGAATTGTAGTGCTGCTTCATTAATTTACAGGAATTGTGCTTTTCTAAACCTTCTCGGATTATGAGATCTACCTATGTACATATTTAGAAGAAAAATTATTAGCAAAAGAAAAACAAAATGTGTTTAATCTTAGTCTCCACACCAATACAAAAAATAATTTTGTCTGTTCCAATCGAATTGAAAATGAAAGGGACAGTGATACGGTACTTTGGTAGCTTCATTCCTGAAGGTTTTCACATCTATTTCGCGTCCGTAGATTCTTAAACATTATCCCGGATTCATCAGCATAATGCACGTCATCTGGGTTGTTGCTTTGACGAATGTTTGGCCAAAAATTTTCCAGCAGCAACTGTGTCAACAGAATTACTTTCACCACAAATCTTCTTGAAATGAATATTTTCACGTTTTTTCCACCGATCTAACCATCCATTTGTTGGCTCAAATTGTTCTGTTCGATAAAATTTTTTTTCACTTAAGAGAGTTTTTTTCAATGAAAAATATGAATTTTAACTGAAAATATGTTTCAGGTATCCGGGTTTTTCACTTAAGCGAGTTTCACTTAAGCGGAGTGTTTAATAGGTAATTGGTTTACAAATACTCGGGGATGAAAAAATTCTTTCAGATAAGCGGGTTTTTCTCTTAAGCGGGTTTCTCTTAAGCGGGTTTTACTGTATAATAAAACGAGTGCAGAAATAGCGGATGCTTCAAGGAGCTTAAAGGATGAAAAGTTAGCGAGATCTGATGGAATTCCAGTGGTGTTTCTCAAAGATGGAACTGTGGACTTGATAACGAAACTTAATACTGCGTTCTACCAGGTTATGGATACCGGAAATATTCCGCACCTTTTAAATTAGTAAATTTGCAAGAGTTCTGGGAAACCTTTTGAAGCATAAGCGTGAATGAAGAAGTATTGTCTGAATGATTCCAAACGGAATCGGGAGTTCGACAGGGATTGAGTTCTCTTCTGTTGGAGAGCCTTTCGAATTTCCTATCGGGAGTTGTTGAGTACGTCGGAATCTTATCAATGCACTTTTCTTTGCATGCAACACATAGTCCTAGGTTCTCATTCCCCTGATTCGCTGCAGCTGATGATTAATCAGCTAAATAGGTACTGCCAAGCTTGAAGCCTCTTTGTGAATCTGATCAAGTCAAAGGTCATGACGTTTAAAAATAGTGGTGGTAGAAATTGTTCAAATAAGAGGAAGACTCATAACGAAGAGAGATTTGAGGTTGCTCAACTATACACTATATACTATGGCATGGAAAAGCATTTGAATGAGATGGTTGAAAAGTTGAAAAAGTGGCACACAGAAAAAATTTTTCGACCACAAATACATTAGCCATAGTAGAACTTTTTGTGTTTTTGAAGCAGTCTCGGAGTAAATCCTCTCTATGAGTCTCAGATGTGGGGATACAAGTATCACAAAATGGTAGAAAAACTTCTGACGTTTTATACTAAAAGAATATTTCATCTACCTTCAAACACTGCCAACTATATCGTTATGCTGGAAAAAGGACTGTCTTCGATATTCATACGTGCGCTATGCTCCACATAGACAATATTCTCAAGGAATTACTTATGTCCAATGAAAGACTAGGATAGCAGCCCTTCTAGCTGTTGGGAGAAAAAGCAGTTGGAATGCTGAGTGGATATAGAGCAATCAGAGTGCGGTGTAAGAACAGAATTTGGCAGAATCTAACGATTTTCACAAAGCTTTCCGCTTTAGAGGGTCTGAATTGGTACATGACTTACGCCATAAAAGGTCATGTACCAAATCAATCGTGAAGGTTTAAGGTTTGAGTAATTTTTTTTTTTGATAAAACTTTTCAAACTATATTGTAAGTTTGAATATCTAAGAAGGTAGCCATACACCACTCGCCTCATCAATCTCGGGCATTGATCAAACAAAATACAAAATCGTTGGGCAATTTTGAATTGGATTTTCATTTATTGTATAGCGTTATCTATTCTACTAGTCAAGTCCTATTATGTGATACAAATATTAAGGGGTTGTGATGAGATAAGTGAACCTATCATTTTGTGGCGGTTGTATTGGATCTCCATTTTAGCTGGAGCTGGCATGTTTGTGCTTATAAAGTCCTTTTATTTGCACGCAAACTGATGAGGTAGTGAAAAATTATGTGTTCCGCAATGTTGTAGCGGCAACCATGTTGGATTTACAATAATATAGAATGTATAAAATTTTATAGCCATCAGAACAAAAGGTGGGTTAGAAATTTCAGGTCAATCCGTCTCCAGTAACAGGAGAACAGGACAGCCCAAACAAAACCGTTATCATTTTAGGAAACCAGTAGCAGTCTAAAAAATAAATGAAGAACGTTTTAATATTCGTTCTGCTGATTGGTCTTACTTTGCTATAAATATTTACGAGTGCTACACAAAATCTAAGCAAAATTGAACTCCCTATCATTACCTTCACCCAGTGCAAATGAGATCACTAATGTCATCTCATTACCAAACAAACAACATTTGACATTCAGTTTAAATCGGATAATTACAATGAACACATAAACACCAGAGGCTCCATCTATTCTACACCATTTAAATATTTTAGCTTTTATAGCTATTTTCCCTTTTAATGCTAAGCAATCATTCCTTTTTCCACATAAAAATAATTGTCAATGCAAATAAATGGAACAAAATTATATAAATGCTCTTGTTCGGGTGTGAATTCCGCAGCAGTGTCCTTTTTTGTGGAATACCATAACATTGCATCAAACCGCACAACTGAAAAACAAAAAGTACTTCGAAATATTTCGGAGACTGGAAAACAGAAGTTAATTACTTTGGCTATGGTATTCTAAATCGAAGGCAGTATGCCAAATATATTGCATGCCATTTTGTGGCAACACTGCATTTCTATATATACGCACAGTGGTGTTAATTTGCCAGTTGTGTTGTTGCCTTGTACCAAATTGGTAGTGAAAATAAAATTGTACATATATTCTGTAGTAACTCTGAGGGTTTAATGGCTTAGTTTTTTTGTTCGCTGTGGTGATGCTCTCATTAAACAACTAAACTCCAATACAAAAGAGTAAAGCAAATTGAACAATTGTGTTGCAGGAATCCATTTTGTAATCCATTTATTCCAAAAAGACTATACAATAAACATTTACTACCAATTTCGGAATTCTGTACAAAGATATAGATAAGAATTTTTTTTAGATTTGTCGATATTTTGTAGCATGGAAGTCCATTGTAATGAAAACGTTCAGATCGATATTTAATTTGAAAGCATAGAGAACTTTAAGGTAACACTACTGTTTCATTGGTCTCATGATGCATTGTGATGAGAACTAAATGTACCCAACAGAATTTGAAATGATTTTTCGGCGAAGTACAATTATCAAGCAAATGAAGTCCTTATAAAAATTTAATTGGTCCTGTTGGCCTGGCTGCATTAGATCTCGGAACTCAGAAGATGGATATGTATGGATGTATGCATTCATGCAAGCTATGCATTGATGAATAAAAAAAATATTGGGATAACAACCAGTTCATAACAATAAAGGAAAAGCAGAAAAAATCAAATCCAGCTTTTTGTCCCCTTAGCGGCTTGGTCGATTTTTATTATACCAAGAGACAGAGGATCACTGTCTAAAGGATATCTAGAACTTGACTTTAAATCTGATGAAGGAAGCATCTAAAAAAAATAAAATAACTTGGGTGGCGCAACAGAGCGAGGAGCTCTGGGCCTAGCGAATTTCTTACAACCATGCCTTGTAAGGGAATGGAGGGGATCTACAATTTTCTGCCGGTTCCGATCGGCTAATTGAGAAAGAGCTTTTCATGGCAATGAATTTACTAACTTAGGACTTGCCAATTCCTCGCGAAAGGCGATACCCGTGGAAACAATTTTTGCCACTGCTAGGATTCGAACCTCGAACCTCTGGGTTAGCAGGTGGACATGCTAACCATCACGCCACGGGTGACACGTAGGAAGCATCTGCTTGAACTTAAACTTTCGCTATTCATTATTTGAATAACCTAGCGTAAGAATAATGTAATGGGTTATTTTTTAAGCGTTGGTTCTTAAACATCGGATTTAAATTTGAATCATCAAAATATTTATTGGAATCGATAAATTTACCTTCGTCATTTTCATGTAAATATTGTCCGCGGTTCTGTTCCAAATGGTCCATTGGAAATTACATTTTGGGTCACTTTTCGACCATTATTCCACAAATAACGCGCTCTATGTTATCCTGCAAGGCTTCAATCGTGTTCGGAATGTCTACACAATCTAATGAATTTACATAAGCCCGCAATAGATGATCAAGAGGCTTTAAATCATATGATCTTGGCGGCCAACATACAAGGCTATTTCAGAAGATAAGCTACTCACCAAATTCGTCCTTCAAGATCATTGTTTCACGAGCTGTGTAGCACGTATTGACCCACATGTCAACCAAGTTCAATTCAGCCAACTGGGGCAAAAAGAGTCGCGTATCATGGATCAATATCGTTTGCCGTCACCGTCAACGTTACTCAAACGGTTGGCTTTGAAGAAAAATGGATCGGTGAATCCACCAGCTGTTATCCAATGTCCTAATTGGCAGCCATCGCGCGACCGAACAACGAGCGACGGGTGCTGCAGACGATCAAAATATCAAACAACAATAATCCCATTGTGTGTCCCTATTAACACAGGAAAGCGATCGCGCGATGGGGTAGCACCGTCGCAAATGCGTTGCTCTCAGCACTCAACGAAAAGATGGCATTTATATAGCCTGGTCGCTGCTGGTATTAGGACACGCATTGTGGTAGCACTACTAACAAGCAACGCAACCGACCGAAGTTTATAGTTCGGTCGTGCGATGCAACTCCAATTAGGACATAGCCTTACACCACACCAACTATTTCTCTCGATTTTTGAGATGCATCGGCAGTTCTTGTATGGCATGTGGCTGTTCATCAATGCAGATGCAACAGTTTTCCGTTCGTATCTGTTGAGTTAGAAAACAGTTATTCGATAAAACAGCGGATTTTCTTGGATCTGTTGTGAGTACTATTCACCAAAAATTAGACGTTTTGGTAGGTCATTGGGCTTCAATTATTGCAGAAGTTGAATTCTATAGGTTTTCAAACTCAAATCGACACGAAAAATTTTTAATGCAACACATTGCTGAGAACGGTGACGAATTGACAATTTACGATCCTCATTAACATGGGCGCAACGACTGCAATATTCTCTTTGAAAAGCCATTACCAACCAGTGCAGCCAACCTGAATTTAACTTAACTCTTAAAAAATCACCTTTTATAACGACTAAGGTTACCAAGGCCGTCTTTACCCTTTTGGGGGCCCAGTGAACTTTTAGAAAATTGGGCCCCCTGTATGGTAATATAAAAATCATATATGTTGTGTAATAAAGGTATACAAAAAAAATCACATAGCTTTGAATTAATATTTATTCTTTTAATTTTAAAATAAATAATATTTTTTTTAATTCATTAAAAAGATAAACAATTGTTGCAGCATTTAAATCATGAACATACACAATGTAAAAATCAAAGCAAAAAAATAAGATAAGATAATAAAATCAAAAATATACAAAATTTAAATAACAGAAAACTAGATAAGTTATTCAGAATGCAATTTTAAAAGCAATATATGGAATGTTTATTGAAGGAGTCTTTTTCTCCATTTGAGATTAGTGAGACTAGCAAAATCAATGATCACATCTTAAAAATCGATGCCTGTGAGGATGTCGCTTTCGCTTGACCTCAGCGACAAACTTGTCAATCTTTCTTGAATCATTGTAGTTCTGAATTCGTTTTTTATTCTTTTTAACTTATAGAAAGAACGTTCTTTACTGCGATTGGTCACCATCATACTAAGTGCTATTTCAGCATTTGGAAATTCATCTTCAATTTGATTTTTTTTTGGAAAAAGTTAAAGTTCTAGAACATGGTTAGTTTTTTTCATTTTAGTGTCGACTAATATTATAGTATTCTTTTAAATTCAGACATTCTTTAGTGTAAAATTTAGCAAAAGATTTGCCGTTTTTATTAAACCTTCTGAATTCTGATTTTTTAATCGAAAAATGTTAAAACGTTGTCCAATCTTCGTATACGAACCTAGACGCTGTTTCAAATGAACGTTTAGAGTGTCAGCCATGGGAAGGAAGGTTTCAATTTTGAATCTTTTTTTCTCAGTCAGCTTGTACACCTTGTACTTTCAGAAAGGTCCTTATATTCGGAACCCGGAATATTTTGTCTGGCTGATGATTCAAAATCATCAAAATTGTCTCTGAGCCCAGTTATAAATTCATCGATTGCACTCAGCAAATTTATTGCAACATCCAGTGCAACATTTATGTGCATTTGCTCTCTAAAGTCGAATTTTGTTGGAGAAGATGGAATTCCTATCAAGTTAATAAATATGATACTGCCTCAAATCATGTCGGTTTTAATTCATATTACCAATTTTTGTATGCCATACTCATCGTTCCCTGGCAGCCGAATACTTGCTAAGATCATCCCTGTTCCCAAAAAACCACACCCCTCATATTGTGTAGACTTCAGGCCAATAAGTACCCTGCCTTTTTTAACTAAGGTTTTCGAAAAAATTATTGCCAATCAGATATCTAACCATAGCTATTAACCAAAATTACTTATTATCACCATGGCAAAGAAAGAGGTGCTTCACAGTTCACATCCCTATCCACAATACAATTAAAAACAAAACAACTTCATATAAAGTCTGGGTGAACTTGTTGTTTGCTATCTGTTTTCTGTCATCTGTCATCTGCCATCTGTAATCTTTTATCATTCATCTGTAAAATGTCATCTGTTATTTGTCTATCATCTGTCATCTGACATTTTACATTTGTCATCTATCTCTAGTCATTTCTCACCTGTCCTCAGTCTTCTGTCATCTGTCTTCTGTTATCTGTCATCCGTCATTTGCCACCTGTCAATTTCTTGGTAGTTATAGATATGATATAAAAAAAGTTTTTATTAGCATTAATATAAATTGAGTCTATTTTTTTCTCCTGGTTAAGTGTTTATAAAGCTTAACAGGAGTCCAATATATATATATATATATATAAATATATGGAATTTCCAGGAATCGATCAACCGGATCAGCTGGAGCTCATACCAATTTTGAACACGTGTAACTAAATAACCTTCTTAGAATGATAACCTTCGGATGTCCTATTTCTTGAACGGAAAAAGTTTTCCAATGTCCGGTTATCATCCCTAGCAACCCGATTAAAATCAAACCTCTTTGTTGACGTTTAACATCTAACAAAAATAACAATGCCAATCCAATTTGCTTTACCTACCTACTTATTCAATTGTGAAACTACTCAAGAAGTGAGAAGGTAAAAAAAAAAACATTTTACGCAATCCATTGAAATATTCCAAAATCATGATTTGGGATTTCAATTTGTTCTTAATTAAATTTGAATAATTTATTTTAGCTTTTGTGTAGAGAGGACCTCTGTTAAATAAGTAAAGACAAGCCCACACAATATGTAACATCACTTTTCAAAAGCCACAGTGTTACACAAAAAAAGTGCTAACCTAATTAAAAAATAAAAGAATTTGTGTGTGTGGTAGGGGAGACTGGGTACGATTGACACAATTTTTCTTCTTTTGTCCATAGCATTGACATCAATAAGATTAGCTATGTAGGAATTAGGTGCAATTCGAGATCATGATTCTTTCTATTAATGAACAGTGTTTTTTGAGTGCATAGTTCACATTTAAGCAATATACATTAATTTTAATGAGAATAGTCAATTTGTTTCAACTGTCCCCATGCCAGGGGCGGTTGAAGCAATGAATGGGGTCAATTGAAACACATTGAAATAGTAAAAATATTGCCTTGTAACGTATTTTATTAATTTTTTATTTCAAAAAATTCCACAGTTTGAGAATATATTTTTATTCAAAGTTCATTATTAAATATATATACTAGTATATTAACTAAACGGTCTAAACGGTCGTATCTTGCTTTCGAATGTATCTTGAAAGAGAGCTGTAGTTTATTCCATGCTTCTCTGATGCACTGCGTAATGAACTGCCTGCCTTCACATCGTCATGAGCCGCTTTATATGTTGCTAATTCCACATTTCCTCGTGCAGTCTTCCTCACACGTACTTGGGGCATCTACAAAACAAACAAAAAATGTAAACATATTGTTTCAACCGTCCCAAAAAAAAAATGTGTTAACCGTCCCCAAGCACTTTTCTAACAAAAAAAAATTACAAAACAACATAAACAACACTAACACGTCCCTGCATGTCATTTCATTCTATTCTACACTCTTTTCTGCGCACAACAAAATATCACTCAACACTTACACTTGAATAGTACTCACGCAACAAAGAAAAGTAAAAAATCAAAAAAACTTACTTTTGCTTGTCAAAAAAAACAAGAGCTTCCTGTTCACTACCGATCAGCGCGACGATCAAAGCAAGACTGAAAATCGTGACTAAACTGGTTTCTGCTTAATTCTCTTTCAGTACTCAAACACATTGCGTGAACGGTTTCTGAGATATTTATGTTGTGTCAACCGTCCTGTGTTTCAACCGTACCCAGTCTCCCCTACACTCCGGTTGGTGCTCATTAAATATTCAGTAATTTTATTGGATACAAATTACCATATCCTTTTCATTCAGTTTGACACGTGACGCTCTGAAAAGTCTGAAAGACTGAATATGTGCACAAGCACACGGGTTTGTTATTTTGCATGCGTTGCTGAGCTCAGATATCTTCTCTCTTTTTTTTTTTTTTTTTAATAATTTCACACCATAGTATAACCATAAGAACCTTATTTTTCATGAAACAAAATTAAAGAACTCAAACGAATACAAATGAGGACGATATTCTTTCTCGCATGTGATTGAATGAATATTACGCGTTTCAATTACTAAACCCATCTAGTCATATGAGCCTTTTTCTCGTTCGCACCTGTTTCCATATCACCTTTTCTTATGTCGTTACCTAACAAAAAAAAGTGAAAACATTTTGGAGAAAGAAAAACCCACACATCTTGCGAAATGTATCCTTTGCTTTGAATCAATCAGAAGAGGATTGCGAGTAAGAAAACAGAAAAAACAAAAAAACAGTTTGGAAGAACATGAAGAAGGCCATCAGTGAGTATTTCGAATTTTGAAAATCAGGCACGTTAGAACGAAAAATATCAGTAGGATATCAGTTACCTTAGGATATGTTTTGGTTTGCAGGGTTCCCTTTTGTATTTCATTACGAAATCAATTACTCTCCATAGCTTAAGTAGCTGCGAAAGGTAAAAATCTGAAGAGAAGAACAAATCAAGGGAACCCCTAAATAAGGAACGTGATTGAAATTAAATTGATACTAAAGCATCGAATCCTTTTGATACTGCTCGCTTGTTTAGGTTTTTTGTTAAGTTAAGAATGAGTAATGTCGGCTAGTGCTATGGATAAGGCTGCAAAACCATTATCTGCAACTTGAGCCTTTGGAATTAAAATGGATATTTTATTGATGCTTTTCTTCCGAAAAAAGTTTCATTAAGTAACTAGGAGCTAGTTGCTGTTTAAAGAGATGAGGATAGGTAAAAAGTATTGATTTCCAAAGTGTTTCGACAAGGGCATTTATGTAAGTAAAAAAATATGTTTCATCGCCTTTTAAAAAACTTTTTGATAGCAACTTCATGCCATGTGATATAAGAGTTTTCTCAATTAGCCGTTTATCAATAAATTGTAGGTTCCTTCTATTCACTCACAAGGGAGCATTCATACCGCTCTGTTGCGCCACCCTATTTGTTAATTTTGTAAGTTAGGACAGCCATCAATTTAGGGGAACATAAATAATGTAATTAACATTTTGTAATAGAAAAAATAACATTACATTACAGAAGCTGATTCGATGTACTCAGAAAAATTGTGAAGCTAAGCATCTTCGTCGAACTGAAGTACAAAATTGTATGCCTGTATTGCGTCACAGACCAGGTCTATTGTTTCTTGAACCATTAAGAATAAATAAATAATTTGGGTGAAGCGACACAGTGGGGGTCAAGAGCATTTCCTACAACCATGCCTTGTGAGGGAATGAAGGGGGCTTACAATTTGCAGCCGATTCCGAGCGGCTAACTGAAAAAGTGCTTTTCATGGCAATGAAATTACCATCGAAGGACTTGCCAAATCCTTCCGAAAGGCGATACTCGTGGAAAACATTTTTGTTTTCTGTTGCGATACGAATTACGAACATCCCGCGTAACAAGCAGAACCGCTGGCCATTACGTCACGGGCACCTTATTCTATTTTGAGCCATTATTTCACCAGTAATTGTTATAATGCCTTGCAGTTATACTTCTCTTGTAATGTAAGAAAAAAGTTGTGAGAGTAAACTTTTATACTGCACTCGTCACCGACAACCAAAAGCGACATGATGAAGCTGGCTGTGATTGAAACTTATGCACAATTTATTTTAAAAAATGGAACTAAAGCTGTTTGAACAGTTCCCTTTTTACATAGACGTGTCAATCAGTGGATTGTGACAGTTGGATCAATTTCAGGGGCTGGGTAGCAGGAACACAAAAAGATTAGTGGTTTTCGAATAGTATTTGCAATTCGCACCCACTTGACACACATAACAATCTTCATTTTGGGATAAAAGGTAAGATTGTTCGCTATTTTTTTTGTCTTGTTTTACGCCGAAGAAGTTTTACTTTAGAAGTAAACACACGTTTTCTTCTATGTTCGACGCTTTTTTTCTAAATATTCCAGAAGATTTAAGAATTGTTCATATAACAAAAGCACTTCCAAAACTTAATAAAGAGAGAGAGAGAGCAAAAACAAAGAGCAGCACCTTGAAGTCCTTCGCATTTCCATCTTCTATCTTCTTAAAATAAACGTACGCTAAATTGCAGTCATGTCTTTGAATGAAACCAAAAGTCACAAACTCCAAAGTCATTAAAAAGCTATAAGCCTATGTGCGGCTCCTCGCAGCAAGCTGTAATCTATATATGCAGTGTAAGGTAGGGGGGCCAAATAAGGCCCACCTAACAGATGTTTCTAAATATCTTCCAGATTTTTGAGAATATCCGAGTAAACTAAAAATTTTATGATTCTTTGTCATTTTATCTACATGAATACATAGATTTTATTTTTTTTTTTTAACTGAAAAATATATTTTTTTGACATTTAAAAAAGGCTTATGTTGTTCTTTATAAGGCCCATGAGGTCTTAATAAGGCCCACTCAGTTTTCTTCAGAATTTCGCAAAATTTCTAGCAAGAAAACAATGTTTTTAAAGTAAAAAGACCAACAAATCAATTTTTTTAATAAATATATTCTTTTAAATTTATTTCATAAGAAAACAGTCTTTTCAATTAAAAAAAAAAAAATAAAAGTAAACAAAAACTTAATTTTAACGAAAAACATTAACAAAAAATTTAAAACTTCACTTTTTTCATACAAAAATAAAACTTAAATATCCTCAAAAAAAATATCACAAAAAAACTTAAAAAATAATAGGAACACAGTTTAATGATTTTATGATTTTGTCATATACCTAAAAAGGCCCACCCCGTTTTTTTATGGGCCTTATTAGGAAAATGGAAGACACTTTTTAAAAAAATTATAAGAAATAAACAATAAAACTTTTTAATGAAATAAAATATATCAATATAGTATAAATTGAATTTATTTTATGATAAAACTAATAAACATGTACTTACTTCGTTGAATTTCTCTCAAAACAAAAAAAAAAATATCCGTTTTTTACAATTTGCGAGAACTTCACCCTTCAACTAACTTCATTCAACTGCAGGTATCGACATGAATCGCGCAGCTGGCTGTTTTTGTTTCGTCTGGGATCTTACAGAGAAACTTCACATATACAAAACAAAAAAAAGTCCCGTTATTTGTTCGTTTCGGTGTTTTAGGTGTGGTGGGCCTTATTAAGGACAGGGCCTTATTTGGCCCCAGTACCTTATACTATGTACTAACAAGCAATTATGCAACAGAGTTCTCATATTTTTAATACCTGACATATTTTTTGAGCTCCTAGCAACCATTGGTGCCTGGATGTGGATAATGCAAAAAGACACACTCCGACTTCAGATGGAATATAAAATTGTTTGCTCAGACGCGAATTTTCTCTGCTGGCCAGTTAGTTCTGGGTTACGACGACGACCAACGCTACGCGACGGGACGTATGTACAATGTACCATCTACTGAACTATACATGAGGCCAGTTTCTAGGAATGACTTTTTTTTAATCTCGCTGAGTGTTTTGTACTTTGTTCGGACCGTAATTATTATTAGCACAGCGTGTTTTAGTTGAAAACGCAATAGTAGAAAACGATGCCCTTTGGCTCTCTCCCTCTCTCTCCTCTCCCTCTCTCTGACTGTACCAGCTCATTTCTAAAATGTATTCATGCATGAAATTGTATTCACTTTCGTGGTCACAGTCGTCCGCAGTTCCGCGGTTGATTAAAACATTTGTACCTACTTTAATAATGGCACGAGTTTTTAAAGCCATCCTTCTAAAGGTAGATATAGAGTGTAGTAGCATCAGCTGTGGGATATTGTGCTCTTGGCAAAATAGCGTGCGAAGTTCTATAGTGCAAGCCATGCGATTATTGTAGAGCGTCATTAGATGATTTTGTTTATAGGAATATTGCATGTCCTTTTGTAACATTTCTCTGGAATATGAATAAAAGGGAAACAGTTTTGTAGGAATATTGCAAACAAATTTTTTTTTTTAGATTTTTCTTTTTTGAGGAGTTTTATAATTCATCTTTTATAATTCAATAATATACGTAGGTACCATTAATATGTAATTGAAAACTCAATATAATGTTTTCGTACCGCAAATTTTTGTTAATTGGCCGCGGATGAGGAATATTCTATAGTTGAAATGTAAAAAGCAAGAGTATATGTAGGGGGAGGGAAAGGATTAAAGTTAAAACGCTAAAGATTGTAATTTAAATAAAGTTTTAATTCACTTTAAAGGTTTTGATTTTTAAGTTAAATATAAGAAGATATAAAAAAAAGTAATTTAAATTTGAGTATTCAATTTGACATTCACTTGACTTTGCTTCTTTTCTTGTTCTTTACTTTACTGTTCATAACCGAATTCTTTTACCGACTAATCCTTAGTTACTTTACATTTATAGTTTTAGTTCTAACCTTAAGTCTTTACATACAAAAAGAATGATTAGGAATTAAAATAGTGTAAATGCCCAAATGTTTGGCTTTAGTTTAGGTTGTTTTCGCATTTGATAAATGTAGTTATCCTACATATATTAAATCACAAGACAATTGAGTAAATACTTATAATTACTTACTTAGGTGGACATTACAGTTCGGGTTCGGGTTAAACCTGATCCTCAACCAACATCTCTCTAAGGTTTTGCACTCTAAGTCGGTTGAGGTTTTTTTTCACTTCATTGCGCAATCAAAACGAGGTTTTCCCTTTCCATGATTCCCTTGCAATGTGCTTCCGAGAGCCAGCGTACGAACCCTTACTTCAATTGAAATTTACTTCACTTTTAAGAAAAACCCAAAATCTACTTCGCCACTTCGCTTGAGTTGAGATCTATTTTACTTTTTTCACACTGAAATATTACCCACTTGAAATAAAATCACAGTTTTCAAACATCAATCAGTCTCAATTTCCAATCTCTCCCTTTAAACGCGCATTGCATTAAATAAATTTTTGTTATTTATACTGTTTTTAATCACTTGAGTTTTTCTCGATTCAAATCTACTTCGCAATTTTTCGATTAACTTCACTTTTTTTACAACTTCACTTATAGAAATTCGACTCCTGAGGTTCGAACCCTGCCGAAAACCCATCGAATTGAAACGTTGATGTCCATGGCTCTACATAGCTCAGCCATCGTAACTTTGCGATGTGTAATCTTCTAGCAAAGCCAATGTCGCAGTATAGCTCATACAGCTCGTTGTTTTATCTTCTTCTCCACCAATTGTTTTCACATACGGAACTAAGGATCATTCGGAGTATTTTTCTCTCGAAAAGTCCAAAGGTTTCTTCATCAGCTTTTGATAAGGTCCATGCTTCCACGCCGTACAGCAGGATTGGGATGATCATGGTCGTCAATTGCTTCCATAACCCAAAGAAGCAACAGTTGGCAAGAGTTATTCTAAGTTTGATCTTCGCACCGATGTTGTTTTCCGTGTCTAGAGTCCTGTACTACCTCGAAGTTATGTCTGTCTATTGTGTTTTGTCCAATTCGTCGATGTTCTGTGCCCTTGCTTGATGACAGCATATACTTGGTTTTGCCCTCATTAACAATCAAACCCATTTGGCCGCTTCTGTTTCAATACTCGCAAAAGCACCTATGAAATCACGCTTCTTTCTTTCCATTACGTCAATATCGTCTGCGTAGGCGAGTAATTGTACAGACTTTTGAAAGATTGTTCCTCTGGTGTTGACGTTTGAGTTTTGCACAATTTTTTTAAGTATGGTGTTAAAGGAATCAGATGATAGTTTGTCACCTTGTCTAAAGCCTTTTTCGACAACAAAGGTATAGGTGAATTTTTACCAATACACATCCACTGGGCTTATTTGACCAATAGATAGTGGAAACATATCAGCTGTTCACTACGCTGGATTACAGAACATATAATTTCATAGATTGTTCTAATACTATCCTCTTACATGTGCAGGCCAATCGTAAATTTTTCTTCCTTTGAACTCTTTTGAATAATTAACTGTAAGGGGCACTGAGTGGAAGGCAAAGAATAAATGTAATGCAAGGAAGATGATGTTTCTGTCTCAAAGGCTTTATTACAACTGATTAAAATTGTACTATTATTAATTTCAGATGGTTTAGTAAACTGTAACATCATTGTGGATTATAAACTTAATAATGACGTACGCTAAACGGATATAAGATAAGCTGGTTACTGACAAGTACATAACGTCGCTTGGATAAATGTTTGTCATATGTTACATTTGGCTGTTTTTGGGAAAACGAAATCAAAGTACAGAATTTTTTTTCTCAAAAACTTTACTCCAGAATTTCTTGAAAATTTTATGACTTATGTAAAACAAAATTGTTATTTCAAAAACGTCAAAATAAAGTCGAAACATTTGCTTAGTGACAATTTAGAGCACATTTTATTCAGAATGCCTTTTTCGTATGTTACACTTTACCACAGCCCTTTTGTTTCCAAAACACATACGATAAAATTTGTTTGCGTACGACAAAGATTTATCAAATGTTGAAATAAAGTAGTCTTCGACATTTACGACAAAACGACTTCTCAAAAGAAAAATAAGAAAATAGTTTATTTTTTGTAAAAAAAAATTGATTTTTAACATTAATTATAATAAGTACCTGTTGTTTTCCTCAAATTTTTTTTATCATTAAATGATTTTTAAAAACAAATTAATACTTGTTTAAAGGTTAAGATCAGAAGCCTTTATTACAAATTAAGTGTCAAAGATATCACATGGTAATTATGTCATTAGTGACATTACAATAATATAAAATCAATAACTGTTGCCAATACAACATCCCCTTCTAGATATTAAACTTTAATTATACTTTAATATTTACTTAACAATTTTGATTTTAATTAATATAGTAAGAATTCATCATTTAATCCAAAGAATTTCAAATAAGTTATTCAAAGAAATTTACGTATTAAATATTTTCATTGTTTTATCATATTTCATAGAAAATTCATAAATTAGTTCAAATATTTCATTTTAAAAAAGTGTTGTTTCATAATCATATGTACTCGTATCTGTAGACTTGTTTGCCGGATCTTGTAACCAAAGCTTCACCTGAGAGTCGTCTTGGAATTCGTTTAACACGTTGTCGGGTTGATGATGGTAGGCTATCTACTTCAGTTGCTTTTGAAGTTCCATCTCGCTCACCCACTGCAATTTCATTAGTGTCATCAATATTCGGCTGTAACGAATCTAAATAAGAAGCTTTAATAAGGTGAAATCTGTTTCGTCTAGTAATACGTTTGTTAGTTTCAATTACATATGATCTGCACTGTGTTTTCTTAATAATTATCCATACAAGGTCTCCTGGATTCAATTCGTTTAGCTTTCTGACGCCATGAGATTTGTCATAGTTTTCTTTGTACCTGTTTCTATATGCAGCTTCTCTACTCTTAAGACTATGTAGATCTGGTTTCACTTGCAGATTAACATTAGGTAGGTTGTCCCGGAGTTTTCTCCCAAAACTCAAATCTGCTGGAGTGAAGCCATTAGCAATCGCCAGTTCGATGTCTAAGTTCTTTTTTAATAGATTTTTTGCTATTTTTACTCCCGCCTCTGCAGCACCGTTGGCCTGATGATATTGTGGGCTACTAGTAACAATTTTAAATGACCACTCTTTCGCAAATTTCCGAAAATCTGATGAGCTCAAGTTTTGAAATTGTGTACCACTGTCGGTGTAAAGAAATTGTGGAATACCGTGGCGACTAAAAGTTTTCTTACAAAATTGTATAATGTAAATACGCATCCGCTGCAACATCTCTACTTCAATGTAACGCGAAAAACAGTCTATTTTACAACCACATACCATTTATCTTTGAATTTGAATAAATCCATTCCAACCTTTTGCCAAGGATGATCTGGAAACTCAGCTGCTATAAGTGGTTCATGCTTATTTCTTGAATGTTGAATACAACCTGGACAACGTTTAATTTTTTCTTCTATCTCCCTTGAAATTCCGGGCCACCACATCGTCATCTGTGCTCGCAGTCTTGTTTTGGTTATCCCCAAATGTCCCTCGTGTAACTTGGCAAGCATTATACCTCTTAGATTCTTCGGTATTATCATCCTGTTTCTCCGCAAAAGTAAGCCATCGACAACTGAAATCTCATTTTCACTGAGAGATATGACTTCATCTCTAAGGGCAATTCTTTCCCCTCTGGCCATTGATTCTTGATGAAACTCCTCAGCAATTGACATTCCGGATCTTTGGACTGTGCGTTGATAACATGTGTGATGTTTTCATCTTTCGTGTAGATATTTTTCAAAGATATCTCGTGAACATATGCGTCTATTTCTTCTTCTAGTTCCTGCGAATTCGATGTATTTTTTATAGGTGTTCTAGATAAATGATCAGCGACAACAAGGTTTTTTCCTGGAATGTATGTGATTGAGAAATCATACCTCATCATTCTCATACGTATACGCTGCAACCGCGGCGAAAGATCATCCAGACTTTTCGTTTTAAGAAGTTGTAGTAGTGGCTTGTGGTCGGTTTCCACTGTAAAGTGCCTCCCTACTAAATAGTTCCTCAGCTTTTCACATGCCCAAGCTATTGCCAAAGCCTCTCTTTCGATATTAGCATAGTTTTTCGCAGCGTCCGTCAAGGTTCTCGAAATAAATGAAACCGGATAAAGATCACCGTCATACCTCTGCATTAGTGCGGCCCCTAGTCCAAGCTTAGACGCATCGCATGACACTGTGGTTTCCTTCTCGGGATTATACATTTTTAAATTCGGTGGTGATATGAGTAGTTCTTTAATTTTCTTGAATGCTTTTCCTTGTGCTTGTCCCCAAAGGAAAGCATTTTTTTTTGAATAAAAGGCTTGTGATAGGTTCAAGTATCATCGATTTGTTTGGTATATATTTGCCTATAAAATTTACCATTCCAACACTCAGAGAAAAAAATCCCATAAGTCGGTAATGGGACTACCATTAATGAAAAAAAACTCTTTTTAATAGTATTTCAACAGTTTTGTACCATTGTATTAATAGTTTTGAAACTGTTATTATTTATAGGACAGAAACTATTGATTTAATAGTAAATACTATTTAAACTTATGGTATTTACTATTGTATTAATAGTATCGTACTATTAACTATTTCGGAATTCGAAAAATTATTTGTTATGGTGGATCCCATTAGATAATTTACGTTTTAATAAGACAAATACCATTGGCTTCCATGGTATATGCTATAGTTGTAATAGTACCGTACTATTAACTCTGTCGAAATTCGAAAAGTAATTTTTAATGGTGAGTCCTATTAGATATTTTATGTTTTAAAAAGACAAGTACCATTGGTTTTAATCGTATATACTATAGTCTTAATATCAACTAAATCCTCGAAGCCATTTCGTTTGCCTTTGAAAAGAAAAAGACATAGGACGACGAAGGGACTGCCAAAAATTACTTTTTCGACATCATACATATTACTTCGTAGTGTTCGTGAAAATAAAATCTCAAAAACTCCAGTTGTAAAAATAAAACTAATCCAGTCCTGTTAATATTATCATAAAATAGAATTAATATATTTTCGAAAGTTTAACGCAATTTATCTTTGCTGACGGGCTTAAGCATTGATATTTGAATTGTTGGAGTTCATGTTAAAGAAGTTACAATTTTTCTCAAAATGCATAGGTAAGTAATGGAAGGTAAGTAAAATAGTAGTGAGCTAAATACAAAAAAAAGTGATAAAAATTTAAACTATGTATGTATACATATTTCAATCGAAAATAAGTCAGGTATTCCTAACTTAAATTTTTTCAAAATAATATGTAGATTTTGTAATGTTTTTTGTTAATAATTTTTCGATAATCTAAAACCCTATACTATCAGGCGTCACCAGAGTCCCGTTATATTTTCTTGGTATGAATACCATTAGTGTACAATTTTAATAGTATATAGCATTAACTTTAATGGTATCCTATTAAAACTTCACACTTATAATGTGCAGACCTATTGAGAAACTTATACAATTTATCAGAGCATTGTAGTGAGCTAAATACAAAAAAAAGTGATTAAATTTTAACTACGTATATGTACATATGTCAATCGAAAATAAGTCAGGTATTCCGTACTTTCAATTTTGTTAAAATAATAGATTTTGTAATGTTTTTTGTTAATAATTTTTCAAGAATCTAAAATTCTATAATATCAGGCCCCGCCAGAGTCCCGTTATATTTTCATGGTATGGATACCATTAGTGTAATAGTATATACCATTGTAATTTTAATAGTATATACCGTTAACTTTAATGGTATCCCATTAAAATGTGAAATATTTAGTAAGTAAGTAAAGTAAATCTTATTCAAGTAACTTAAAAGTGTTAAGACTAACAAAAATTTATTTAATTTAATTTAATCAATTAACATGTAAAAGTATTTTTTTAAAAAATGTTATGGTTATACAAAATAAATAAAATGTAAAAAATTGCAAATTTTGCTGCTTATATAATAAATAGGGTTTTTTTTAACAGTTTGTGGATAAGTTTGGCGTTTGGTAAGCTAAGTGAATATTAATAAAAGTTTAATTTCGGTTTCAGCTTTAAATCATAGTCACCAATAGTAAAATACTATTCAGAAAAATCAATATGCTTTTGGTGCTTTTAAATCAATAGTATTATTGTATAAAATCAATGGTACGATAACTTACTATTAAAAGTACAATACTTAAAAGTGAAAGTATTATACAATTAAGTTAATGGAGAGATACCACAATATAAATAGGGCAGCACTATAAAATTAATAGTATACTACCATTAAGTTAATAGTAAAATACCATAATTTTAATAGTACAGTACTATAAAATGAATAGTATTGGACCATTAAATTAATAGTAGGATACCATTATATTAATAGTACAGTACTATAAAATTAATAGTATTACACCATTAAATTAATAGTATGATACCATAATATCAATAGTATCATACTATTACTTCAATAGTATTAAACCATTAAGGTGTGTGTTCGAAATTATTCTAACTTCGAATTTCGAAATAAAATAATAGAATGTTTTATAGGATATACCATTGAATTTATAGTATGAACCTATTATTTCACATCACCTAAACATAATGGTATGAAAACCATTGAAATAATAGTACAAATCCCATTGACCAAATTTAATAGTAGAAAACTATTGGAACAATAGTTTTCCTATTGATTTTATGGGATTTTTTCTCTGAGTGAAGTAGCCTTTGGATTTCTGTTGGGCAAGTGGGAGCTTCCATCATCGTTACCGCTTTTACTTTTTCATCACCGAGCCTAATTTCTCCCTCCACGATTGTATGCCCAAGGTACGTAATTTGTTGTTTTCCGAACTCTGATTTTGTTTTACTGAGTGTCAGTCCCGCCTGTTGTTTTTTCTTGAATACTGCCTCTAAGCACATGTCATGGTCCTGTAGTGTCTCTCCCCATACTAGAATATCGTCCATATGTACTATACAATTACGCAAACCAGCTAAGAGTTGTGTCATTTTCTTTTGGAAAAACTCTGGCGCCGAAGTTATCCCAAATGGCAATCGTAAAAATTTATATCGTCCGAATGGTGTTAAGAAAGTCGTAAGATCCTGTGATTCTTTTGATAATGGGATCTGCCAGAACCCACTGTTTGCATCGAGTTTTGTAAAAAACTTTGCCCCAGCTAATTGCGATAAAGAGTAATCGACACCAGGAATCGGATGAACCTGCCTTTTAACCATCTTGTTTAGCTCGCTTAAATCGACGCAAATGCGTATACCAGTCTTTTTCGGCACGATAACCATAGGTGCACACCAATCCGTTGCATTTTCAACTGCAGTGATAACCCCTTCCTTTTCCATTTTATTTATTTCCTCTTGCACCTGTTTCCTTAAATGCACAGGTATTATTCTAGGTGTAGATATAGCGTAGGGTTCTCCTTTATCTTTTAATTCGATTTTGTATTCTCCGTTAAATGTCCCCAGGCCTTCGAAGACATCTTTAAACTCATGCACCCAGTCAATTGTAGAAACCTCTAATAACTTTTGTATCAAACCTAGTTTTTCAATTCCCAATTTCCCTAACAATGGTGTGTTTGTGTCTTTGGTTATGTAAACCACCTCTTCTACTTCTCGTTGCCCATACTTCAGATTAACCTTAGCTTTTCCCAGAATATTTATTAGTTGTCCTACACCGTATAGTTTTGTTTCAGTTTTTTCGATGTTTACTTCCCCCATCTCTTGAACAACTGACCAAGGCACCAAAGTAACGTCCGCGCCTGTATCAACCTTGAACGTTATCATCTTCGTATTGAGTCATAAATCAACGGACCATTTATCAGTCACTGCCCCCACAAAATACTCTTCTTGATCTCTTTTCGGATTATCCTCCTCCCTCACCTCGCATACCCCTTTTGATTTGCAAACTGCTGGACACTTGTCGTATTCGTGTCGTTCGAACCCACATCGCATGCACTTATCGTTCCGTTGTTCCATTCTTTGTTTCGACTTGCCGAACTCTCTCTTCTGTTTATACGTAGTTTTTCGTTTTTGATCATTGAAGCGGTCTACTTTGCAAACAGATGATTCGGGTTTTGGACGAAGGTCTTCTTTTTGGCGATAAAACTCTTCTACCTGCCTAAGTGAAACTACCGCTTTTTCTAAGGTGAGCGGGTGAGCGCTGGATCTAGCTGGAGTTTGTCACTTAAATTCTCATCTTTCATACCAACAACTAACGTCAATAAGATCATGTCGTCATGCAAAGCTCATCGCAATGTTTCGCGAGTGCGTGTAGGTCAGTGATAAATTCTTCGGCAGTTTCGTCCCCTTGTTTTCGTTTCAAGAATTTAGCGCGTTCATAAATAATTCGTATAAAATATTCGCCAAATCTCTTGACGCATGCAGAATAATTTTCAGGTGATGGTGTAAAGGATGCAAAAATTTCCTCTGCTTTTTCCCCCATTCAGTAAATTAAAATGTTTACCTGAGTTTTTTCATCAGACTCGTGCAGTCCAGATCCAATTCTATAGCGCTCAAATCTTCTTATCCACTTTTCCCATTCTGTTGGTAAGAATGAAAATTCTTCGGGAGCGACGAGGGCCAATTTCAACATGGTTTTGGGGGGTGTTCCTGATTTTTGTTGTCCGGTAAGTGGGTTGTTTGCTTTTTGTTTCTTGTCGTCCTCGTTTTCCATAGGTTATCTTTATTTTTTTCTATTTAATTTTTGTTTTTTAGGTTCTTGATATTCCCAATCAATTTTTCTTCTTCCTTATTAAGAATTTTTATTTCCTTTATTAATTCTTATTAATTTTTTCCCTTAATTTTCTTTTACCGCTGCCACCATGTTTAAAGGTTAAGATCAGAAGCCTTTATTACAAATTAAGTGTCAAAGATATCACATGGTAATTATGTCATTAGTGACATTACAATAATATAAAATCAATAAGTGATGCCAATACAACAATACTTATTTCTTAGAAATCAAATAAAATAATAAATAAATTTTCTTTCGTACTTAAATTCAGTTTTTACAGCGCAGCGTGTTATTGACAATGGCCCCAATCAAAAGGCCCGTCGCGTCGGAGCGATTTCAGACTACTAATACCAAAATGGAAGCATCACAGACACTCTTGTAGTGAACGTTTTGCCACATGTCACTATTAATAAAATTATTAACAAGTTATAAATACCTGTTGCCAACCGCTCATTACGAAAATATTTTTAGTAATTTCTATTTGACATTCGTAGTCCGAAATTGCTACGACTTACGGGCCCTGTGATAGGGGTGAATAACTATAAAAAATAAATAAGAAAAAAAAAAACATTTAATTTAATTAGGAATTTCGCTTAAAAATGGCTCCATAAAAGCTTTTATCCTTGGCGTTTTCAAGGTAGGGGTGTCATGCTTTTTAAATCGTTTTTTGTTTATTTGCATCTATATTTTTGGTTGAAGTTATTTTCAGTTCTTCATTCCATAAATTTGTTTTTGTAGGACTCTAAAACCGAAATTTTATCACTAGTTTAACGTTAATATAGGAAGTTCTTTAAAAGTTGTTTTTATCCTTGTGGTAAAAGATGGACTTGCATTTAAAATATTGAACTTAATTAAAATTAAGTTTTTCAGATTTTAAGGCATAGTTTTTTAAAACCCTTAAGTTCAGTTGCAATATTTTCCACAAAACATTTGGAAAACTAATTTCTTCTGACAAACTTGGAGCAGGTGACTCGTCGTCTGGTGTTAGATTAGATTTAGATTTGGGGGACGGGTAGAGCTTGCTCAGCTCCGGGCACTGCGGTGTCTGAATGAAACCTATTGTGCCAGCCCATGTGAGGTTTCAGAGCAGTTCTCCTGCTCCTGAATTGAACCAGAAGTTAGCAATCTTCTGTGGGTGAATGAGTTTGAGTTTATCTAAGGGGATAATCTCATAGTCAAGTATTTGCTTTCTAAGGCGGAAAAGTGCTGGACATTCTGTAATAATGTGCAGAGATGTTTCTTCATTTTCGAGGCATAGTCTGCAGATGGGATCCGCTACTAGCCTCATTTGGTGAAGATGTTTGTTTAAGGAGCAGTGACCGGTTAGTAGTCCAGTGCAAATTTTAAGGGTTTTCCTATTGAGGTTCAGTAGGAATTTTGATGTTTTTTCGGTATATTCTGGCAAAAAGTATTTTGAACAGATTTGGCCAGATGAGTTACTCCAAGCTTTATTTGATTCCTCCAGTAGGATGTTCTTGGCAGTATGTTTGAAGGTGCTTTTATTTACACCGCAGAAGGGTTCGGGACCGACGAATGGTTTAGATGCGCCGTCTTTAGCTAAGATGTCTGCCTTCTCGTTACCATCATAGCCTCTGTGTGCTGGGATCCAGTGGAGGATTACAGTGTTTTTCCTTGCTAGTTCAGAGAGCGACATGACTGTCTCTTGGACTAGTTTGGATTTTATGACAGGTGAGCTTAACGCCTTTAGTGCAGCTTGGCTGTCTGAAAAAATGAATATTGTTTTATTTTTCGTGTTCGATGAACATATTATTCTCGAACATTCGTTAATGGCAAAGACTTCGGCTTGGAAAATGGACGAGTGACTGCCCATGCTTACTGAGAAGTTCGTTCTGGGACAGTCGCTGAAAATGCCGGAACCTGTACCAGTTTCCATTTTTGAGCCGTCCGTATACCAGACCATATCTTGCCTTGAAGGATGAGGTTTTGTGTTCTCCCAGTCTTCCCTAGGGGGGATGACAATGGAGAAGTTGAGTTTGAAGTTGTACATGGGAATAGTAGCATCTAAGCACATACTAAAGGTATTAAGTTTTTCTAAACTTTCCATTATCGATAGATGTCCTTTCGGGTATGGATGTGATTTTATGTGTCCTTGATGGAAAAGACGGTGTGTCGCCAGTCTTGCTTCCATTTTTATGAAAAGGTGAATTGGAGGTAGTCCTGTAATGACGTTTAGAGCGTATGTTGGTGTTGTGCGCATGCATCCCGTAATGCATGTTGTTGCCAATCTTTGAATCTTTTCTAGTTTTTGGATTGCCGTTACTTCTTTCGTTTTTGTCCACCATACAATAGCTGCGTACGTTATTGTTGGTCTTACTACCAGCGTATATAGGTCGTACACCATTTTAGGTTTTAGACCCCAGTTTTTCCCGCATATGCTTCTACAAGTCCATAGAGACTTGGTTGCTCTGCTGGAAATGCGTTCTAGTTGAGGGTTCCAAGACATTTTGCTGTCTAGGATTATCCCAAGGTATTTTGATTCCTTGGAGAATGGTATTGTTTCCCCATAGAGACTGGGGGGTGTTAGAAGATTTAGTTTTCTTCTTTTTGTAAATGGGACAATAACTGTCTTACGTGGGTTGACAGAGAGACCTTCATCTGAGCACCAGCTTTGTACTGTGTTCAGAGCTGTCTGAAGTCTTCTTGATATTAGTGTTTCTGATGAACCTTGTATGACAATTGCTAGATCATCTGCAAAGCCCACTGCATAGATGCCTTGGGTTGCAAGTAATCTTAGTAGGCTGTCTACAACTATTGACCAGATGAGTGGTGAGAGAACTCCGCCTTGTGGGCAGCCTCTTGTTGTTAGTGCTGAGATTTCCACTTCTTCGATATTGCTGTGGATAATTCTGCTGTTTAGCATTGACATTATCCATTTGCGAATAACTTGTGGAACGTTGTGGTGCCTTAGAGCACGGTCTGTAGATACAAAGGAAGTGTTGTTGAAGGCTCCTTCTATGTCAAGAAATGCCACTACGCAAATTTCCTTTCAAGGTGTTACTGAGCCCATATTAACACTCGTCTGAGCACATTGTAATGGGACATACGACAAACGCATACCGAGAATTCAGCTATTATCGTATGTGTTATATGAAAGGCATATACGACAATTATTTACCGAATCGACGCAAACACTGGTTTTGTATGGGCAAAATTGTGGTATGTTTTAAATTAGACAAATGTGTAACGTTTTTGGACACATACGGCTGAAAAATCACTCAAATCGTCAGTGATCTTGGATATACGACAAAAGACACATTGATTATCTTGGTATTGCAGGCGAAAATTCTACTACCCAAACTGCATTTCAACCTCAAAACCTTATTTTTTCACATATCTACGACAAACAATTATCCAAGCGACGATAATATGCAAGGTTTAGAATTACAGGGTGCTTTCGAATAAAGTCAAATGATAAGTTTACATTTCTTACATATCGAAGGTGAAATCTATTTTATTTTAAAAATAATTACTTTACTGGGGAAATATATTGTTTACTGTATTTATTAACTATTTGTATTAATAAATTGCTGATAAAGGAAACTTTATGTCTCCGACTTCAGCAAGCTTTCTTATGCTGGCTTTATAGCAGCCATTTTAGGCAGCACAATCTTTTTTTTCGATTTCATAAAGAATCTTTTTAATGACTTCGAATACTAATCTTTTTACAGTATTCACTTACTTTGACAGGCCTTATAATATAAGACTCTCCTTCGTCTCACTTGCTTTGACCGGCTTTATAGAGGTCTCTTTATCCCCCTAACAACTTCCGGAACTAATTTCCAGATTGCTTTAACGAAGCTATTTTTGACAAGTTATCAAAAAGAATGTTCAACAACCATAAGTAAACCCTATAGCAGCACTATAGAAGCTATATCTTGTCAAATTTCGGAAATAGTACCTATAATACAAGTCAAAATGTTAGTTGGGTATTAAGTAAAAAATATAGTAATAAGTACCTACATGAAAAAAATTATTTTATTCGTTTTATTGTATTTTTAAAAATAAAGCTTCTATTTGGTTTACTTTAAAACTCACAACTTGGCTCGGTAAAAAAATTTTATCAAACTACTCCAGTCAATCGAAGGGAATAAAACTGAAACGTTCAAATTTTTCTGGTTTTCTACCAATGACTAGGATAAATGAACATTCACATGTCTGACTATTCCCCAACGTTTCTTAACAATCACTTCACTTGCAGGTATATTCCGAAAAAATCATTCCCTCAATCTTTTAAATTAACAGATTTCACTTAACCTTTTCTTCATCTTAGCGTTATTCATCATTGTGTCATGGGCTTCGTAATACGAACACGGTTCTTCCTGAAACACTTTCCAACAAATGTTTAACGAACAGCTAAAATCAATTTAATGTTACCCTAATTATTTAAACCATGAAAATTAATATTTTATACTTTCCAAACTTCAAAACACATAAGTGACAACAATTTTCAACAGCAATTTGAAATTCTACACCAAGTCTGCAAAAAGTTTCTAATCCCTTTACCAAAAGCTCAAAAAACAAAAAATCCTTTTTTGTTTTCTCCTTTTCCCCGAAAATAACCCATTTCCTATATGAATTTTGCTTTATAAACATTGATCAGCGAAAGCGAGAATTTTACAGGCATCTCATCATTTTTCAATTCGCGAAAATAACAAAGAGAGATTGTGATTGGAAAAATTTCTGGGATTTGCAAAACCCTGGAGAACATTCTTCAGGACACGTGCCATGAGTGATTTATTTCTATTTAAAGTGGAAAGCGATTTTTGTTTTTTTTTTGTCTTTGCCTTCGGAGAGAAATAAATACGGGCAAAGCAGAGTAACTATGAGTGCAATTTACTCTAGAAATTTGTTCCAGTTCAGATGAACAGTTTACAAGTCTCTCTTTTCGAATACCTGGGTCGTGTCCTTTGGACCAAATTGGAAAATCACATTCATTTTTGCTTCAGATGCTTGGATTTAGACCACTGCACATTTAATTTCCTTGGGAATTGAAAAGGAGCACAATTACACAACCACCCAAACCTCGGTTACCTACTACTTCTTTCACACCCATTTTAGAAGGTTTGATGAATCTATACAGCAAGGAGTGTCGGGAGAGTATATGCAAATGTAACTGCTCCATCTCCCCGTAATACATAATGTGCCAAGCTATTCGTTAGCCTGTCAGCGAAGTCGATTTCCTTGACTTCGTTTGCTTGCAACGAACGCAGGAAATGGATACTTATTACAAAATGTCTGATGAATATTGAAAGAAAAAGTGTTTGTTGATGGAAGCAATATTAAAGCATTCAATCACCAAGAAAAAAAAACAAATTCGTATAAATCTAAAAAAGGAGAGAGATGAAAAAATCGTTCATTCTCGTTTTTAACTTAACTAAAAAAAAGAAGGTATTTGCTTTGCTTTGCCTTAGGCTGTATAGGATGGTGGGTTGGATGTTAAATGCTTGGTTTTTTTTTTATTAGGCTTTGTTACCTACAGTTTTTAAATAACAAAAAATTTATTTTATATAAATAATGAGACTCCTTCCGGCCATGCTAGGCAAGCCATGATAGATGTAAAAATGCTAGATATACTATTAAAATTGTTATTTGCAACGACCGACAGAGACGAATCGAAAGGATGTAATGCATGATTCTTTAAAGGAAGTTACACTACCGCCTGCCATAGGCGCTTGAGCCTTCCTGGGGAGCTAGGATAAAGTTAGATAAAGGTATAGAGGCTTGGTGAGTGTTGAGAAGAAAGAAAGGTGGCTGGGACGGATTTCCCGATTTAAGAAAAAAATTCTCTGAAACTGAGAAGGGTGCGTCTTCACTTTTTTTATATATGGAAATATAATTAACACGCACATCAAAGACTATTGAATGTCCTAACAATGCTGTAATTTACATTGCGAGCGTTTTGAAAAATACGAGAGTACCTATGGAAAAGGTGGCACCAATGCACATTACTTTTTTTAAGTTTTCGTGAATCGTAATGCACCTGATAAACAGAACTGGATAAAGCATTACACATTCGGGCTGTGCGACTAAAATATGAACCTTTATGTTGGCGACTCTAACTACGCATTTGATGCTATCCATCTGAACCATAGCGGATTTATGTGTATTGAGATCTTTGAGAGCTCTTGCAACTGAGCGAGTACGAAAAAATATCTGCTCAATCGCCGGACGAATGTTTCGAGAGAGTGGTGAGTTGGCAGCAAACTGAGCTGACAGTAATTTCGATTTATCGATGGAACTAACGTACGGAGTATTAATGAAGACGAGCGTTGGAATCGATGACGTGGAGGAATTCTCAATGCTCATTTCAAAGGATCAAAATAAGGTTGCACCACAATTTTTAATTCTCTTATTTTTTTGGCATAACAAACATTTTCGACAGATTGAACAAATTTGAGCTTCCTACCTCAAGGTCGTTTTTAAATTTTCGAAGACGAAGAGGTGATTAGGAATAGTGTATTGTAATCAGCTTCTTAGAGTTCAAATCCATCCACGAATTGTGATGATGCTCTTCGTTCTCTGAGGAACAAAGTTTCTGATTTACTTTCATCCTCCGTGGTATTATACTCAAGTAGATACTGGGATTCGACTTTTCAAGAGCAGGATTGATGGACCATTTTTTTATTGCCGCTTTTTGCTTTCTATGTTTGATGCCAACGTTTTTTAAAGTAGAGTGCCATATGGGGATTTTTAGAGGCGCATTATAGCCCGCTGCATATTTTTTTCGTGAGAGACACAAATACTCGGTTGTATAACGATGAAAAAACTGGACACCGTATATTTTGCTATCTATACTGTCTTAACTTGCACTCATAAATTTTTTTCATAAATTTGAAAAATGTCACCGAACGATGATACGCGACCGGTCAAAAGCTAACGCTAACGTTGTAAATTCGTCTGTTTAACATATAAGTCGTTGAATCGAAAATATTTTATTTCCTCAATGGCGCCATTCCTTCCGATTTTGATTGCTCAAAATCTGTTATACAAAAGCTAGAAAAGAAACCATTTTGCTATAATGTTCAAGTAAAGCTTTTACAATGGGCTTTCTTCTTCTATGCTTTCTGCTAAAATTTCCCTCAGTAAAAAATTCTCTTTTAAGGTGTGTGCTTTGGGTTGACAAAGTTATTACTTTCAAAAAGCTCCAGCTGCTAGCTTTTTCAAACTTTTTCATTTAGGACGGTTGCATTTTCAGTTTGGTTTTCATGTAACAGCTGAACTTAAGAGTGTGAATAGTAAAGTCGAAACTGAGATGACATCCTACATGGAAGGTATAAAAGCAGATAGCTATATAACATATAAGTATGCTGATTCGTGAGAATAGAATTAAAATATGAATTAATACTTAAACGGATGATATGAGAAAAATACTACTTAGAATTTTATCAATGTATAAAAGTTAACATGTTTGGATTTGGTGTATTAAAACACCGAATGAAATATACTGGGTACTAGGGTGCCGAGATTTTGCTAATTTGACATTTCCGAGAGTGAGTGAAGTGAGTAACTTTCCATTAAAAATCGATTTACCTAAAGGAATTCATTGAGTGAGTTAGTGCCATTAGCTCTCAAATTTCTCCCTTAGCATTTCAGCAGTGACTCTATTCACTCACTTCCTGGAAATTGAAATTAGCTAAATCTCGACACAGGATGGGGCACGGACACAGAAAAGATTTTTAGCAATAGTATCTAGGGCCATATATAGGTCGCTTTGAAATTATCGTCCACTTTAGCCAACACAGAGGTCGCTACTGCAGCGAAATAACGTCAAATCTCATTCTTGATGGCTCCTGGGCTTCGAGGTTTATTTTTGTATGCTTTTGACTTCAAGTAAACCCACAGTAGAAAATGAAAGAAGATTTTTGGTGAGAGCGGTGGCCACCGACCCAGTTTTTCGTAAATCTTCGGACCAATCCTTTTTTCACAGAATACAGGATTTTACGTCCTAAACAAAAACATTTGGATCGTCCGTGGACTGAACTTTTTTCTTGGTTAATTTTTTTTTTCGTTTCGCGGCGGCTTCAAGTTTTTCTTTTTTTCAATTAAAATAGTAGGTTAACCAATTGCCTACGATTAGAAAAAACAGGCATTGGAATTTCGGCAGTAGTGAAATTGATTGCAGTAGTTTTGAGTTAGTTTGTTGGAATATGATGAGGTATGCGTTTCGTTTTCGGAAGACTGCATGATGTACTTATGGCTAGTGGTTGAAATTACCGGTTCCAGGGTTATTTCAGAACATGAAACGGCCGTTTCGGAAAATTTAGCTGTTGGTTTTTGAACTTCTGGTTGGTACTCTAACAGTTTCTCTGTTTTTCGTAGAGACATTCTTTTCTCAACGTTTTCTCGGGCTTCTTTCAGCGCCTCTTCTCTCCAACCAGCCGCCCTGGCTTATGTGCAGGTGTATTTTAGGGGCATACTGAAGCTTATAATTCCCTTTAAGAAAAATACAAAAACCAATTCCGCACGCGGCATCTTCTCAAAACAAATGAGTGGCATCTCTTCCAAAATCTAGGAGAGATGATGCACCGCATTACAAATGAAAGAAAAATTGGAAACAAAAAAAACACACCCAAGAGTATTCTTTAACACCTATTTATAACGGAAAATACTTACCCTGGACAGAACACTAGATAGCTTCTTTTTAAATCGATTATTTGTAACGAACTAAAAAATTTCCTTTGTAAAAAAGGTGCGTAAAACAAAACAATAGGATTTTTCGAAAAATGTCTTACGTTTTTAGTTAAATACCTAAGGAACAAAATGCAAAATATGATTTTTTGTGTGGACGACAAGATGTGTGAGTTTGGTTGAATGTGGCATCTCTACCTACGCGGCATCTCTCACGCAATTACCATAATAATACTCTTTAAATTCCGTTTCGAACGATCTGTTCGAAATAGGGTGCAAAGGCAGTGGGAGTGAATGGGAAATGTTTGCTTGAATTAGTTGAAGTATGAGTAACATATATATTTCCTTTGACTTTCTTTCTTTTACTTAAAAAAGAAATTTGAAAAATTCCAGTTTATGATAATTTGATAAAATAAAATTAAAAATCGAACGAACCATTCTATTGACCGATTGATGATTGAATCGTTCACTTACCATCGACTCACCCATTGTAACCAGACTAAAAAAATTGCTATTTCTTAAATGAATATATCAAAATATATACAAATACATATATCTATTATAAATATTTCAAAAGCTAAATATTTTTAGATGTTGATACACAATCTTTTTTATACAACCTACGACTTCCAATATAATATAGAATTTCCTCAAAATCGTGTTAGCAATTAGCGAAAAAGTTTTTTTAAAAAAAATTTTTTGAAAAAAAAAATGGGCATGATATGGTCGCTCGAACATACGATTGTGTGCTAAGTATAATACCAAAATATTAAGGCTGAGTAAAGATTTTAGTGTCCGCTCTAAATATTTTTGGTGGGCTCAGGAGTGCTAATTACACTTTAATTATGAAAATTGAATTAAAATATTAAAAAATATTGAAAAAAAATTAAAATTAAATATTCCAAAGGTTTGAAGCGAAAATCTAAAACCGCCACTTTTTTGCAGTTGCAATACTTATAAACGTTGAAAATTTAATCAAAATCGTTAAAGCAGTTTTTTAAGAAATCGGTTTTTTATTTTTTATTTCTTAAAAAAAAAAAGTTTTTAGAAAGTTAGGTATGCAAATTTTAAGATCTTGTTAGAAGACGTTTTGACAAAAAAATTTAAATAAATCGGCAATACCTATCTGAAAATATTCAAAAAAATCAGACAAAAATCACAAAATTTTATCGAAATCGTTAGAGCCATTTTTGTAAAAAATAAGTATCATCATATAGGTATATGGCAGGTACAGTTATTTAAAGACCTAGAGACCCAATTCCTAAAACCCCTCTGTAGGAGGCCAAATAAACCCTGACTGCAAATTTTGAAGAAAATCGTAATGTCATGTATAATTGTTATCTCAAATTTTTTTCTGCAGGATTGCAAGACTTGCCTTATAGTACCTATAATCGCAAGTAAAAATAGTACTATAATAGGGCCGGTTTTTACACTTTTATCATAAATTTTTTAGCATCATAAGAAAGACAACTAAAAATTATTCCCTCACACAAAACTTAATGGAAATCGTTAGAGTTGTTTTTGTTTAAAAATAATATGTTGTATGGATGGCAGATGCCGTACAGAGCCCCATTTCCAAAACTCCACCGCAAAGTTTGAAGAAAATCGGTCAAGCGGTTCAGACTGCAGATCCATTTACGTACATACAGACAGAATTGCAGGAACCACTTTTTTCGTATTTCCTATCATCATAATGTCATGTTTAATTCTTATATCAACGATTTTTTTCTGCTCGATTACAAAACTTGCCTTAAGTCGCAAGTCGAGCGAATTACTATTTGAAATCCCAGTCACGAAAGCCAACAACCGTAAGCAGTGATGGATTACCGCATAGGCCCGTGAGGCCTGGGCCTAGGGCGGCACGATTTGGGGGCGGCAAAATTTTCAGAACGTTAAAATTTAAGAGCCGTAGAAATATACCAAAAATTTATTTTTAAATTGGCTGTTTTTTTTTTTTAAATTCAATAAAAATTTTCTATGGACTATAATATAATTTATTTTTTCATTGACTTTTCAATTTGAGGGTGCATTATTAATATTTTGATGGAATCAATATTATAGTCTAATTTTATCAAATAAAGTTTTATAACTTTATTTGATAAACAACAATCAAATTGATAAGCTTCCTTGCGAATAACTAAATATTTTTTTTTTTTACAGATTGTAACAACTTTTAATATTAGTACCCACGAAGTGAACATGGAAGAGGTAACATTAAGCTCATTACCCAGATTTAAATGGAATCACAATCAAGCCGAAAAGTACCGGTTGAACCTAAGTAGGCAAATTGAAGCAACATCTACTGTCGGGAGCATGGAAGATATTACTCGAATTGTTAAAAACGCTATAGTACCTGTCTTTCAAAAACAATGCAATCACAATTATATACAATCATGGTTTGACTTTGACTGTGAGAAGTTAAGAAAAAAATCATTCAGTCTACTGAACCTATACCGGAAATACGATGAGCCTAATTATAAAACAATGTACCTGAACGCGAAACGAGAGTTTAAGATCACATGCGAAAAGAAGAAAATGGATTTTCAGAACTCCCTAGCAGCGGAAATATCGCAGTGCAGAGATTCTGCCACCCTTTGGAAACTGCTCTATAAGAAAAATGGAAAGAAGTTCAAAATAGGGCTAAACATAAGCGCTTCTCACTTGGAACAACATTTCAAAAATATTTTGAATCCAGCCAACCATATATCCCAGGCTTGCTTTCAGTATGCAGTGCCGGATGCAAAATGCGACATATTAGATAGGCCAATAACGGAAGAAGAAGTAAGATTCTGGTTGGAAAAGTCCAAAGATAGAAAAGCCCCAGTTGATCACAATAGAGTTTAATCGAATGTTTGAAACAGGAAACATCCCGCACAGCTTTAAACAGAGTGTGATTTTTCCCATACTTAAAAAAGGTGATCCTAACCTAGCTGAGAACTACAGAGGTATATCATTCCTAAACTCTTCTTTGAAAATATTAATGGGAGTTTTAGCAAAGCGTTTTCAAAAATGGACTTCACAAAAAAAGCTTCTTAGTGAATACCAGGCAGGGTTCCGAGAGAATTATTCTACTATAGACCAAATCTTTATACTCACCACGGTAGCACAGAATTTCATCAGCTCTAAGAAAAAACTGTATGCGTTCTTTGTTGACCTTAAAGCAGCCTTCGATACAGTGGACAGAAGTGCACTTTTCTATAAGCTGTATAACGTTGGGGTATCGAGGAAGTTTGGAGAGCTTATTGAAAACCTATACAAAAGAACGACATCAGCAGTTTGGGACGGAAAACAACTTTCAAATTTCTTTGAAACTCTTACAGGTGTAAAACAAGGGTGTAATTTCAGTCCGCAAGCTTTTGTGATGTATATAGATAACATTTATGAATATCTTTGTGGGGGAGTTTGGATAGGAGGGACTTTAATTAAAGTTCTGATGTATGCAGATGATTTGGTGTTACTTGCTGACTCCCCGGAGAGACTTCAGAGAATGATAAATCAACTTCAAAGATACTGTGAAGAGTGGAGATTACAGGTCAATACATCGAAATCTAAAACAATGGTTTTCAGAAAAGGAGGAGGGAGGTACTCAGGGAACGAAAAATGGTATTTTGACGGAGAGGAAATTGAAACTGTCAAGTCATATAAATATTTGGGCATGAATATCTGTAGTAACTTGAATATTGAACTACATTTTAAGGAAAAGCTTGCCGCATCAAAAACAGCCATAAGTTTAGCATGGAAAAACTGTTTTTAAGATACCAATATATCAGTAAAAGTTAAATTCCAGATATTCCAAGCAGTGTCGAAGTCTATAATGCTATATGGTGCCCAGGTCTGGGGTTGTAAGCATTACAATACAGTGGAAAAACTACTTCGTTACTTTTTAAAACGAATATTCAAACTGCCGCAGTGCACACCAAATAAAATGTTACTGGTAGAAACCGGTCTCGCACCATTATTTGTGGAAACATTGAAGCTTCATTTCAACTACATTTTGAGATGCATGTCTTTGGATGATGAAAGATTGATCAAACGGATAGCAAAACACGTCATAGAGACAAAAATATTGTTCTACGAAGAATGGAAGTCTTTGGCAGAGTTCTGCGGATACAATTTGAACATAAACTCCGAAAACATTTGTCAATGGAAAGAAGAGTTTTACAAGTTAATTGCGGCGGTTGACGAAAAAATACACGCTGACAACATCGAACATGTTAAAAGTTCAGTACACAGAAACATTTACGCTGACCTAGATCACAATTTATGTGAAAATAATTATTTTAACGAGCGGTACTCTATTGATATAATTTCTACTATCTTTAAGGCCAGAGGTGAAATCATGGAATTAAACTTTATTCCCCACAGGGAAGATCTACCAATCATTTGCTCTCTGTGTAATCTCCGTGAAAGGGAGAACATATATCATTTTTTGGGTAGATGTCCAGTGCTGAAAGAATTCAGATTTCAATTCTTTGGAAAAGAATCATTAGAAGAATCAGAAATGCGAAACATTTTGAATGGCAACGAATGGAACAAACTGCATAAATACTGTCAAAAAGCATCCAAATATAGGAAAGCAATAATCGAAGAATCTTTTTAAAAAAAATTATTGTATAAACGTCGTCAAACTCGGGCAGACGGCTTTAAGTCATGTCTTAAATTTAGTGTAATAACAAACATTGTAAATGAATTTTAAATGAAACCAATAAATGTATCTATCTATCTATCTATCTATCTAACTAAATATTTTTTCACTTTTGTATATTTGGTGAGATTACTCTTACATAATATGTACATATTAAAAATTTCAAAAATCGAGTTCTTATCGGATTTTCAAATTTTGAGGTCTTAGGGAGCTATTCTGAGTAGTTTCAGCGTGATGTCCCGCCGTGTGTGTTTTTTTTGTGTGTGTGTGTAAGCAATAGTTTTGTCGCAAGATATCTCAAGAACGAATCAATCGATTGAGATATCGATTGTGCATTAGAAATTGCGCCGAATGCCGCCAAGCGGATCAATATCGAACGACGCGATTCAAAAATATCGCAATTTAAAGTTTTACAAAATAATGTTTTTTTTTGAAAGCGAGTCGCAGTAATTATTTCAGTTTTACGAATGCAGTTTAAAAAGTAGAAGTCTCAAATTTGGTTACTTAGTTTCTTGCTTTTTGTCTACGAATGGTAGGCGTTTCCATAAGAAATACGCGATCTGAAGCTACATGATTGCAGCGAAAATTACAGCATCTAGAAACGGCAATTTTGGTCGTAGATCATAATGTTATTTTAGATGGTTTCAGTGCTGCAAGTAAGAAGCTACAAGAATCTCATGCGAATTTATCATCTGTGGTAAAAATTTATGGTTCTTTGGCATTATTTCTTCAAGATATGAGGGAATATGAAGAAAAAGCAAAACCACTGTCTGGAGTTCAAGTTTATTATCGTTATGATACAGATCGCAAGAAAACCAGAAAAATTCAGCCAGATGAGTTACGGGTGAATGAAACAATACCTTCATCTGGTCACGAAAACTTTCGCACCAATGTGTATTACCGAATTTTAGATACTTTAAGCCGATACTTGGCCGGACGTAAAAGTGCTTATCAAAAACTTTACGAAAATTTTAGTTTTTTTGATAATTTACCTGACATACATACGATAGAACTGAAAAATCTTGAGAATAAATTAGTTAAAAAGTATCCGTATCCCTAGCAAATACGGAAGATGGAGCGTACAAGAAATATACAAGAAATATACGCACAGGAAATATACAATGCATTCATTCTCAAAACCTTCGAGATTGTTTATCTGAAGGTAGACATTGCTCTGCGTATTTTTTTGAGCTACCAATTATTCAGGAGAAAGATCTTTTTCTACCTTGAACAGGGTTAAATATTTTTAACGCGCAAGTATGGGCTAACATAGACTATATGCTTTTGCATTATTGTCTACTGAAGCTCAACTAGTTCAATAAATTGATAATAGTGACATAGTTGATGCTTTTACTCGGACAAAAGTCAGGAAGAAGAGATTTACAAACTAGGTAATACATTATAATTTGAAAAAAATGGTTACTTTTATTTGTTATACTAGCTCGAGTTTAATATACATTTTTTTGTATTATTTACTAATTATATTTGAATAAAAATAGAGCACTCTCTAATGATTCGCATTATGAGTCGTGTAAAAAATAAAAACTATATTTTAATAACAATTGTGATTCAAAATATATAGAATTTTGTTGATCAAAAAGGGCGGCGTATCAGACAGGGCCTAGGGCGGCAATAAGCCTTAATCCGCCACTGACCGTAAGCCGACAGCCATTTTGAAAAATTAGATGGGTACCTAGTAGGTACTACCTACTCAAATATCATGAAATGCACTAATCAAAAAGCTAAGCTTATTCACAAAAGACACAAAGAAACAAACAGCCTCAATTCCTTCATCTTTGCTTTTAATCGCCCTTGCGTGTTTTAGTGTAAATTGTAAAAGTAAATCAAATGATACAGGTGTGAATGGTTTAAAGGAAATGTGTTCTTAGCCCATTTATTCTTAACCCAAATGAAGCCTTTCAAAACCCAAAACGTAAAATATAAAAAGAGAACAAATCAAAGCCCTCATGACATGGTCATTGATTGGTTTCTGAATCAAACCAAGCAATGCAGCATAGAGAAAGCAGAAAGAATTCCATTTTAAAAATAATGACAAGTTGACAGCAAATACTGCTGGATAAACACAAGTGTTCGATGAAAGTCTGATGACATGTGAACAAATGACTGAGTTTAGCAATGCTAACCTACCCTCAAATCGTGTAACCACCACAGTAACCTCTTTTAAATTGGAAATTGTCAGTTGTTGGTTGGTATAGCGAGTTGTTGCGACAGTAAATCCCCGACGTATATCCAATAGGTCTTCCAAAAGAGATCTTATCCATCACATTTCCTTCTATTCCATTCTTTGTCTTTTTTTTCGTTTATTTATTTTTTTACCAAGCTAAGTCCGGCAAATGAACTGAAATTGTGTCATCAGAATGTGTCATCACTAATTTGATTTACCCTGTTTGATTTCGGATTAACTACTGAGTACTTTTTTTGCCCTTTGGTCGGTAGACAAAAGGATGTGATGATAATAATGTCCTTTGTCAGTTGAGAATAATTGCGACTCGGTATGTAACGATGTTTCAACTCAGACAAGTCGGGAAGTAATTTGATATGGGCGGACTGACGCTTATGTTTCAAGCTGGTATCATTGAGTATCTTATGAGAGAAAAAAACGAAAGTGTATTAAGTCGGCATTTTGAGGGCTGTAAATTTCAGTAAATAAATCAAGGCTGATTTCCATTTGAGCAGAGGTCAGAAGATTTGTTGCGTCCAAGGCGAATAGAAGGGAAAGCTTTGGAGTGATTAATGAAATAGAAAATAGATAAAAGAAGGGGAGAAGACTTGGTTCCATTTTATCCTAAGGTTCTTATCCTCAGAATTCTCTGAAACAAAATAACTCAAATGATTCTAATGACTTATCAAAAGATTGCAGTTTTAGAGATCTTAGTTTTTAGTGTTCCCCCGTTCGTTCGATTCATGCTGGACTGGCATCCAAACGATAAACAGGGTCATTCAAATTTGACCGACGAGTTTCAGCTTAGTCCATCGAGCCTTTCAGATTTAAATTTTTGGTTTCTTGGAAATTTTGTGTGAACAACGCTTTACATATAAGTTAGATGAGAGCAACACCAGGCGACACAGCTAGTTGGAGATAAGTTATTTAGCTTTGTTTGATCTCAACATCTATGCTTGGCTTTATGCTTTATAAACGTCAAACTCGTCCTTATCGCTTGTATATCAATATCATTTGCGTAATGGAGTAAATGTGTAGGCTTTCGAAAAATAGCTCAATGCACATCAAAATCAGAAGTACCATCACTGAATAGAAATAAAAAAAAATAGGGTGGCGCAACAGAGCGAGGAGTAGCCCCTGGGCCTAGCGCATTTCTCACAACCATGCCTTGTGAAGAATGGAGAGGACATACAATTTTCTGCCGGTTCCGAACGGCTTATTGAGAAAGTGCTTTTTATGACAGTGAATTTACTAACGGAGGACTTGCCAATTCGTCGCGAAGGGCGATACCCGTGGAAAAACATTTTTGCCTCTGCTGGGATTCGAACCTCGAACCTCTGGATTAGCAGGTGGACATTCTAACCATCAAGCCACGGGTGCCACCATCGTCGACTGCATTCTTTTATACTCTCATGGACGGACGTGTCTATATGCACCCACGGTGTAGTTGGTGTAGCTGGTGTTTCAACGCAGTTTAAAAAAAATCTCTCAGAAAGATCCAAATACTTTTTTGTAGCTCTATACACCGCATTTTGAGTAATATGAGTGAAAGGTTGTGTATGGTGTAGGTTGGTGTCACACCGAATTCTTAGGAAATCTCTAAAAGGGAAATAATTGCAGTCGTTTCAATTGAAAATCTCCCTTCTCCTGGCGTTGTCAGAGCTCGGCGAATTTGAAGATATCATTAGTTTTGTCATTGAAAATAATGGCTTAAGATCCGCGCGTTCTAGACTGTAGAGTCCCTTTTACACACTTGCTATGGTATTCTCAAATGACTTTGGCCAGAACCCGGTAACACTAACATAAATGTAGTAAAACAACATTAATGTAATAAAAGGAAGGTTCGGTGGGCATTTAGCTTATTCTCAGCATACAAATCTGGAAGTCCTCAGTACATTACTCCAATGATGCTCCAGAGCCCTAAAGACTTGATTGTGCTGATCCTAGCGGAAATATTCAGGAGCTGTCCTTTATTCCTACTAGTTGGTGAGGAGTCAGTCATATTCATTCCTAAGGCCGGCAAGCCTTCACTCACTGAACCAAAAGACTGCAGACCAGTAAGGTGATCCTACTTTCTGCTCAAGGTTGTATAAATAGACTTATAGAAAAGCACATCCTAACAAAATTAAATTACAATGGGATCTCTACAGGCCAAAATGCATTGTATAAAGGAAGGGCAAATCTCCACTCTTCACGATATCATGATACAAGTTGTCTGCATTCCTCGTTTTAGAGGGAAGTCTTCATCAATGTTGAATACGGTGCCATTCGCCAGGCAATAAGCTCCATAAATATCGAAACAACGGTGTCGAACTGAATCGACCCCATGCTCCAAACAAGAACAATAAAAGCAGAAATGCGTGCTGCAAGCAAAATTTTGAGGGATGCACCGCAAAGTGGACTAAACGTCAAAACTTGTATGGGTACACCACAAAGCTGATAAGCGCTACTCTGACTCCTACTAGTTAACCAGGTCTTGGTTTAACTAGACCTGAGCGGAATAAAAATCGTATCCTTTACCGATGACACTTTCATCACGACTTCGGGTAAATTCGCCACAACAGTTTTTTAGCTCCTCCAGGTAACTTTTAATAAACTCATCAGCTGGTCCGAAAGATGCGGACTAAAGTCAATCCTTCCTAAATTCCAGATATAATTCCACCCATCATAAATGGTATACCAATACACTTATCTGCTGTGCCGAAATATCTCGCAATTGCCCTTGATCGTAAACTCAACTGGAATGATAAATTTAAAAAAAAAAAAAAAAAAAAAAGAGAAAGAAACTCTCAAATCGCCTTCTACGTTTGGAGTTGCGAAAACTATTCACTGGATGTACACTTTCGTAGTAAACAACTCCTCGCATACGTCTGTTTGGTATGGTGGCAATCATTAGAGAAGACCTCTAACGTCAAGACCATGACCAAAACCCAAAGACTTGCAAGCATTGGCTCAACCAGTGCCATGAGAAAGACACCAACGGCAGCACTGGAAACCATCCTGTCGCTAGTTCACCCAGACTTTTTCAAGAAATATCGGGCAAGAAACAACTGGATATCAAATAGTGCTGTTATTGAAAACAGGCATATCAGGACACGAAACCATTTTGAATTATACTGATATAGACATTCAAATGCATTCTTATTTCAATCCAGTAACCTTAACAATAATTCCGACAAGAGGATACTGGGAGAAAAAACGGACGAGGGGGTAGTGTAAATCATTTTTTCAGACAACGCCTCTATGAAAAGATCAATAAAGCTCCCTTGCTTTTGCAGTGTCTTCTAAGCGGAAGTACTTGCAGTCTATCTGGCTACGAAAAAATTGATCAACAGAACATTGACATCTTCTTGGACAGCCAGGGGCCCCTTAAAGCTAAATCATCCATTGTCACAATTTAAGTAAAATGTTGTCGTTGTCTAGAGACTTTTAAGCTCGGCGAACACCGTAAATTTAATTTGGGTTCCAGGACATCATCATATATAATTGGTAGCAAAATGACGGATAAGCTGGCCAAAATAGGGCCAGTATTTCAATCTAGCGAAAACAACACCACTGTTCTCAAACTATTAGAGCAAAAAAAAAAAATTAAACCAAACGAAACTTCCTTGAAACCACCAATAACAGGTGGTCGTTTTTAGAAGCATGCCCGCCATAAGCCCACGGCCAGATAATTCCAAGAAAAAATCAAAATTTGTACTCCAGCTTAGCAGGCCCCGGCTCTCTACGTTGATTGGCACTCTCACGAGTCGGCACTCATTAGCACATCCGACTTATGTAGAGGATGCCAAGACGAAGATGCAGAGAAAGGATCATTTCACTTCCTCTCTGAGTGCCCTAGCTTCGCCCACGCCAGAAAAATCTTCGGAGAACACTTCTTCGAAAAACTGGACGACATCTCTATAACCTCCAACTGAACAGCATCCAAAGTTTAGTCATTGCTTTAAATGATTCAGTCAGGGTTCTCAATCTCAATATCAACCCCAATCACCTATTTACCAATGCAATCCTTGGCTATTTATCACCTCGTTTCGCTCCCCCCGCCACCAAATCCTGTTGTTATCTCGGGGAGCACAATGAGTCCTTGAGATCCGAGTGAGGTATTGCCGCTTGCGGTTTCATCATGTGCGTCCATGCTAACCTTATTTAATAGGAGAGCCAGAGTCATTATTCTTCAGCTGCAAGTTAATGCTTTCTTTACAGGATAATCGAAAAACTATATCGAGAAGCCAAACCGGCCTCATGTACGTTTGAGCTTTGGGACTATGAAATCGTATCAAAACCATCATTTCGATATCTAAGAACCAAGTAACATTCTTTTGTGACATTCCGTGTGAAGGAAGAAGCTGTAAGAATACAGAAACTACAGATTATTTGTCGGCTTCAAACAATCACTTGTGATAAATGAAAAAAATTTTATAAAAACATCAAGGCTCTGAGCCCATAGAGTTTAACACGCGTTGCAAGAACATACAATTATGTATATGCTTTCTCCGAGTAGCTAAGTCAAAATGCACATTCCATGACGGTTTCCCGGAGTACCTACTTGTCAACTAAATGCAAAGGTTGCGAAGGCTTACAGACAGACATGCTAAGCGTTAGAACATGGATATCATGTCCTTTTTCGTAATGTTAAGTCCAACAACATTTAAAATTATTTCATCGACTTTTTTTGCCGGAACAGAAATATTGCGATCTTCAATCAGAACGATTTTTATATTTTTGTTATGGGCAGGGGAACCTTATCCCCATAGTCTCCTTCGATAAATAAGTTTGGACTGATGAATTGCACAAAAATAAGTTTAAGCAAGATATTCTTCTGGTGTTCGATAAGAATATCAGAAATAGAATTGAGCTACAGTTACTTCCATTTCTGTTATTTTTGGGGTATTTTTTGGTAATACATATTTATTCCAAATAAAATCAAACCTTTCGCAATTTCAGAAAATCTACAGGCAATTTTTACATTCGATTCCCTGAACCGAAAGAATTTATCGGCGTTAACCAGGTCCAGACAGAGAAGATGAAGAAATACATTAAGTGATCCAAATCAAAGAAAGAAAACTTTCTTCGTCATGACGGACTGTTGTCGGTGGCAACAGCAATCCGATGCTATTCTTTTTACCTCCATCACAACTGGGGAATTACGCTCCTTTCCCAGAGATAATTACTTTCACATTAAAAATAAATATAAACGACACCCGCACCACAAGCATTGCTTGTGTATGAAGTGAGCTTCTTTGGAAATCCCTTTGAAATGGGATTCGATTTAATTCTTATACCAAACCAAATAAAAGAACAAACTTGAGATCCATTCCAAATATGTATTAATATTTTCCATACTCTCGTTCTGTGTATAGGAGAGGTTTGTGGTACACATAAAAATAGACAGCGCGTATATCTGTTTCCGCATGTCTGTGGACCTTCAAACCTTCCCTATTAAAATGACAGTATATAAATCGAAAAATATAATTTTCCACATGAGCGCCACTAATGAAGGGGTGTGATCTGTTTCTGTATTGCGAGCTGAGAGCGCGTATACCCTACCTACCTGATGCGTCTTCTTTATGCTATTGCATTACATTGTGCTTTCATCTGGAAGCATTGAAATGGAATGGTTCGGTTCTTGGGTGAAGGATGGAGTTATTAACGCAGATATAGTCGAAAGGTGGAAGGTGCGGTGTGGTGCACCATCAGTCACCCACTAAGGGGGTTGTTACAAATTGCATGACAACCAATTTGAAAAGTAGTTAAGATTTTGGGATTAACTTTTCAGCTTAAAATTATTAAAAGTGACGGCTATGACAGATTTTAAGAACCCACTCAAGTAAAATTAAAGAATAGACAATTTTTCGGCCAAAAATAAGCACAATCGCGACTAAGAAGCAAATTCCAATCAAAATATAGCCTGAGTGAGCCATAATTAAAGTTCAAATTTGTTAAAACAAGAAAACATTTTTGGCTGTGGGTCATTATTCTGTAAGTTTGTAAAGGGTGTTTTTAGACAAGTAGTTTTCAATCTGTCAGCTCTTTTGAAAGCTGGTTATTTAGACAGCTGCCATAGGACTTAGCTCAGTTTGGTTTGTTATAGGAGAAACTAAAGCCGCAAGGCCAATTTTTCTCGAAAAATAGCAACTGTTGGCACCGTACATAATTTCGAGCTTAAGACCACTGAATTACATCCGAAATAGGGTGACTAAACACCGCTGGACTATGTTTTGTGTTGTTATGTGAAGTTGCTTGTCTAAGCAGATAAGTAAGAGACGATTGACGCCTTGGAAAAGACTATAAGGAGCGATATTGCTGAAATACGGCTCCAAATGCTGTCGCGAAAGCCACTTCCTCTACACCAATTTTTAAAACATAATTACTAACCCTTACCCTCCTTTCATTAACGGCACACAACTAAATTTCCCTAATTGGGTCCAGTTTTAGACAGAAAGTTAAGTTGGAAGCCAAATATACAAGAAAGACTGAAAAAAAGCTACAGCTCTCTTTTCATGCAAAAAAACTATAGGAAAAAAGTGGGACTTCAACACCGCATCACACATTGGCTTTACAGTGGTGGACTGCACTAGATAAAGCAATTTATCGAGACAGTCTCAGTAAAGCCCAAATTTCAGCATGCATGTGTATGAACGGTGCCTTATAAACCACTCTTTCAGCGGAACTGGACATCCTGTCTCACCAAGTCCAATTCGACATCTACGGATCTACACCAAACAAACAGCTGTGAGTTCGGCTATTCGATTACAAGAAGTCTCACAATTGGTCGTGCTGACATTCTGAACGAATTCGGAATCCCCAAACTAAAAACAGATTACACCACACCCAAACTCGAATTTGACACAAATTTCCAGGCGACCATTCCGTCTAGCACAGACTGGGAGGACCAATCATTCTTGGAAAACGAATACGTCCATTTTTATACAAACGGTTCAAAAATAAATGAAGGAGCAGTTTGTGGTGTTTCATCAGATGAAATGAAATTAAACTTCTCGCTTCATCTTCCAGATCATTCGATCGTGTTCCAAACGGAGGTGATGGCAATTAGCGAAGCTCTGTCTATGCTCAGAGAAAAAATAATATTCAAAAAAGTTATATTCATAGTCAGGCGGCCATCAAATCTCTGGCATCAAATTACCTTCAAGTCTATTCTAGCCCATAACTGTCGATCATCTCTCAGGGAGATGACAGAGCAGTTTAACATTCACCTGGGGCTAGATTCCGCAAGAGGGAGTATAAAAGCGTACACTCACGGCCCTCCGAAAACTCACGCTTTGAAAGACCGTGAGTAAATTTGAAGGATAGTGTAGTTCATCCAGTTATTTTTCACTTTTTCACTCACTCAGTTATTTTTCACTTTCCTTTTGTGTATGTATTATTTTCTTAGTAGCCCTATGCGTTTTTAGGATAAGTCTTGTTTATTTGAAGTAAATAGCAACCGTAACCATAGTAACTTAGCAGCATAGTTTTAAGTTTTTCTACATTATTTATTCATTGTTCATTGATCAACTAACCAGTAAGGAAGGAATTGGATCTAGAGCAATGTATGTACATAAATATTATTTTAGGGTTTTTTTGACAGAAGACGTGTGTTGAGGAAAGGTAATCGCTCTTTTTTCAATAATAAAATCCTTCTCTTTCGTTGAAATATTTGATTTTAATTTAACTATAAAAAGAACAAACAAATTTAAAATGTATTTTGAATCCAAATTAAAGATTGTGCACAACAAAAATTCAGTCTTGCAGAATCTAGCCCCTGTGCGCGTGCCAGGGCATAGATACATTCCAGGAAACTGCAAGGCAGATGAACTCGGCAGAAACGGAACACTTCTGCCTTTCTCACCGAAAGCGGAGAGTATCGGCATGCGATTAGTATACATGCACACTTTTTTAAGCAGGACACAAAAGAAATCTAATCTGAGATGATCAACAAGATTAACTTATAACTCAACGAAAAAGATCTGGGCCAAGTTCGATCTGAAGAGGTTCAACGGATTGATCTCTCTCAACAGAAAACATATTAGTGTGACGATAGGTGTGATTACACGACACTGTCTTACTGGAAACATGCCGCAAGGCTAGGAGTCGCCTCAAACGATTTTGGCAGAAGCTGTATGGATGAGGAGGAGGCTATTTCCCACTTTTTCTGTTAATGTTCCGCTTTAGCGCACAGACGTAGGATACACCTAGAATCTACGCCTTGCATCTCTCCCGCTTCATTGTAGTATCAAAATTTCTCTATTGGGATGAGAATGAGAATACATTAAATCCACCGTCGAACCACAATGGGCTCAATGGGCGGAAGTGTGTAAGCCGAGCTGACAGCCACTTTGACCTAACCTAACATCCTTGTATAAGCAGATATTTCCGATGCGATTGACGCGTTGTAAGAGAATATTAGCCGCGTTATTGCTGACATACGCTTCCAAATGCTGCGAAAAGTGGTCCGAAATTGGTCCTTTTGGCTGGAATTTATCCAAATCAGTCGTGAAGTCCATTTCCACGAAACCATTTTTGTGATTTGTCACAATTTGCATCTTACTAACTAACTTTAAACATTTTGAAGTAGAAATATTGTTTGATTGTGATAGACCTCCCCCCATCCTTGGTGAGGAGTTTTTTTTTCGTGAAAAGTTTAATCGTTCTTATTCTTTTCGTGTGTAAAGGAATACATTTTATTTGAGTTAGAGTAGCTTTAAATAATTTTCAAATTCTTCAAAAAAACCAAATTGTTACTTTGTTTTGAAATTTACAAGTTCAGCTGTCACGCAAACCATTTCTTTAAATGAGAACGATCTATTCGACTGGAATGATCCTGAAATATTAGCTCAAAAAAACGGCTTTGCTTTTCGGTCTCTGGTTATTTTGTTCAGTTACCAGAGCTGAACATGCGCCATTACAGCAGACAGATACCACCACTGTTTCATGATCCCAAAAAGTCCCACTACAGTGGCTTTGGCTTTTTGCAGGAGTTCTTAAGAACCTCTTTGAAGAAATGAGTATAAAAGACGCGCTCATGGATCATTGTATTGAGTTCCATACGACAGAAACCATTAACAGGCACACCCCAACAAACAATCGGACCCTATAGCTTTTCTATGTCCGTAATTGAAACAAAATTGGTTTGCACTTCTCGTTCGATGATTTTATTTACACAAACCATTCCCCCATTACATGGTCTGGTTGTTGTAATTTGAATCACATCAGACATTTAACCCACCCCCTGCTTATATACCCATTATGCTCTGAGAACTTTTCCTTGCTGTGCGGTGTCCAGTGTTGCACTCAATGAATCGTATCGATCAAGAATATACAACGAAAATTACTATTTGTCAATCACTCTTTGGATACAATTCGAAACCCAGCCGATTGTTATGTCAATTATTTGTGGCAGACCACTCTGCGATCAAGATTGTTGTGCCACCAATTATCCTATCTCCAAATATCAATGTACAAACACTTGGCGTTGTGTGTAGTGTTGTGCGTGTGTGTTTTGGTGTCTGTCGGTATGTGTGCCAGTCCATTTCGCTTTTGCTAGCGTTTTTGGTAAGTTGTTTGTAACAAAGTATTTGCCAGTCATTTGCCTGTCAGTGTCGTCGCCCATCGACAATGTGGCTATCGTGGACGTCCCATGTCCACCCGAAACCCTGACACGAAAACAAAAACCCAGTCCCAGAATTCGGAATGTTGAACAACTTGACAAACACAACGCCATAATAATAGACCTGTTGGAAATAATTAATGGTTTTCGGACGTTGTGACAGGAAGGACTCGGCGGAGCGGCTTCACCTTTTTGACATGTTCCTGTTCCCATGTCTTCCACCCTTCGCTAAGTTGTGTATACATTGGATTCGGGTTATTGTTGTTGTAGTTGGACTCAGTATACGCTGCTAACATGGTCTGGACACTTTGCGATACTATTCAATTTTTGCCAACACTTCGGAGGCAACTCGGGGGTGGGAGTGAATGAGTTTTTATTTATATCCGAACATGAACCTTTGTGTTCGGTGTGTTGCAAAGGCCGTACAAACGTCTGTAGTTCTGTGTTAACGGATGTTTCTATTTTCAGCCATTTCAGGTGTTGAATTACGCTTCAAAGGAGAAGGCTCTCTTTGCACTTCACCTGTATTTTGTGTCTTCATTGAAGGCTATTGCTGGGCATAGAAACTAAAAAGAAGAAAAAAAATGTTTAACGAAATGTTTTGCCATGCCTTTGTTCTTTGGTGCGTCATTATTTCAATTACATGTTCAGATGCACCGTCAATTTTTAGAGAGTGCGACGTTTCATAGCGAACACAGTTCATCATTGTTATAGGCGAAGTATTTTTGTTTGGAAATTTGAAATGCTCGCGTTGTTGAGTACTAACTTTAACCAGGTGGAGGAGTTTTTTAGTTTATTTGGTCAGCAACCAGGTCTCTTATTACCAGAGTAAAATAGGAGCAACTGAGGGAGTGTCACACAGAAAATGTTAATAACTTTGGGGACAATTACTAAAACTAGTCTCAAAAGTTTATGGTTAATTTTTTTCTATCGTCAAAAAATAAAAATGAAACTGGTGGCTGATAAAAAAAGAGTTGAGGGTTTCGCGAGTGAATGACTACTGAAGAGGATTAATCTTTCAGGATGGGCATTTCATTTAGTTGCTGTAAGACGGCATAAAAACGAAGAATAAGTATCGATGATGAAATTATGGGATTCCATTTTATTTCTGGAATAAGGAGTCTAGGTATATATAAATCATTTTACTTGGCATACTGTGAGTTTAAGGGTCTTTATTGTGAACCTTGAAATCTAAGCTCCTTTAGCAACAGTTAGTGCAATTTTAAACAAAAAAAAAATATTTCGCTACACGACATTCAAAAATGGCTCCCCAATCGCATTGGACATCTTCAATTTTATTCCTGCTGAAAGTAACCTGACACTTAACGGAAGAAAGTAATGCTGCTACTTATTTTGCGGATACTGTTCACGAGTCACGACTCTTGCGAACCAACCCTATGAAACTTTATATATCTACGACCTCGGAAAGCTACAATCGCAAGAGATTTTTAATGTCTTTTCCAATTCTAAGATCAGATGCCGCCAGCATTAAGCCTTGTAACCCATTGGCAGTAAGGCCAATGGCCAACATTTCATGAGAACCGCAGCCACTGATATTCTGCGTCTCATTCCGCCCCCAAAACGAAACCCATGTTGCGATGAAGAAAGAAGGCAGGTAAATGCTGCCAAACAATAAGCACGACAAATGTTGAAAAAAAGAGAACAAAGGCTTTCGACAAGGAGAAGAGAAGGGAAGAATACCGAATTCTCAAAAATAAAAAGAAGCACCATGAGACAGCGTTACCGTTGGTTATTTTGGAAAAGTTGCAAAAAAAAAGTGGCACTCGAGGAAAAAAGGTGGCACTTGAAATTAAAAACGAAACAACACCATATACCTATGAATGAAATTTGACTTAATGGAAAAAATTTCACACATCTCAACGAATTTATAGGAGTTGATGAAAACACATACCTAATCTTAATGATTTTAAGGGTTATTGCAACGTAAGATAAAAACTAAAAATCTAACAGTTCAATTTGTATTGATAACTCAACATAAATAAATAAGTAAAAGTATGAATCACTACATAGCATAAAACAAAGTCGCTTTCTCTGTCCCTATGTCCCTATGTATGCCTAGATTTTTAAAACCACGCAACGGATTTTGGTGCGGTTTTTTTTAATGAATAGCAAGAAGAAGGTTTATACGTATAATGCATGCATATTATAGTAGAGAAAAGCCGAGAAATTTTGTGCTTACATTGCAAACGCTGGCTATTACGAGATAGATCAAATTTATGTACTACGGAATTGTAGTAGTAGTAGTAGTAGTAGTAGTAGTGTGTGATTTTATTTAACAAAATTAAAGGATTTTTGTAGTTTTTTTTACAATTTCAAAATTATGGCATGGCTTTTGCCATCAGCCAGAGTAGTAGTGCGTGATTTTATTTAACAAAATTAAAAGTGCTACGGAATTGTATATCTTAAAAAAATGAATAAAAAAGTAGGTAGCAACAACATATGTTTATCTCCTAAGGATAACCCACAGTAACCATTTTTATCTTTTACATATAAAAAAAAAAAATATGGGTTATTTACCAAGCTATTTGAAACGATACAGTATCATTCCTTATCCAATTAAATACATTAGACACGTTGTACATTTCATGTATATCTAAATTGCCCTTTACAGTATGTGTGTGCATTAAATGAATATTTTCGAAGATATTACAGGTTTAAAAATTGTGGGACGTAGCGTTTACGGCGGTACCAGCCGGTCGGGGCGGCGGGAGCGAGCCTATAAATAGCGCGTCGTATATCATGGTTTAGTATCAGCATTGTACCCGTGCGAAGCCGGGTGGGTGGCTTGTAAATAATAAAAAAAAAATTAGTGCGTGGAGGCTCTCCGCGCAGAAGAAGTCAAACTTCACGTCAAAAACTAGGTATTAAATATTTTCTTTTCTTAAAAATGCGATAAGGGTATTAGAAAATTACTATAACAGATGGAAAATAAAACTCAACTTGGAAAAAATGCAAGCCATCTTTTTCTCTAGAAAAAGAAAATCTTGCTTTCTTCCAAGCAATCAGCTTCAAGTTAATGGATGCAGTATTTATTGGCAAAAATCTGTCAAATATCTTGGAATATACCTTGACTCCAAACTAACATTCCAAGACCATAATCTCTCAAACACTAAAAAAAAGTAGGGATTGCCATTAAAATGCTCTACCCCCTCATAAATCGTAAGTCACAGATTTCAAATAAAAATAAAATCATTATATTCAAAGTTATCTTTCAGTCTATTTTGTTGTATGGATGTCCAGTATGGGGAAGTTGTGCAAAATGTCACTTAAAAAAGCTCCAAATATCACAAAGTAAGATTCTTAAAATGATGTTGAATTTGCTATGGCACTATTCAACACACGAGTTGCATGAACATGCGAATGTTGAGTTGATTGTTGATAGAATTTCAAAACTTTCCGATAAATTTCTTTTGAAATGTATGTTTGCTGAAAATGACCTCATTCACGAATTGAATTTATATAACCTGTAACTTATGGTCCAAATTGTCATCTAACTTCTTATTTTTCTATGTTTTTTTTTTATGTTTTTTATTTCTTTTCTTTGAAAATCTCTAAAATTGTTTACGAGTAACTATTTATTGTGAAGTTATCGAAGTATTTAGTCATTTTTTGTTATTGTTATTTATTGATTTATACTTATTTATTTATTTAAAAAAAAAAAAAAAAAAAAAAAAAAGGGTGGCACAACAGAGCGAGGAGCCCCTGGGCCTAGCGCATTTCTCACAACCATGCCTTGTGAGGGAATGGAGGGGACCTACAATTTTTCGCCGGTTCCGAACGGCTAATTGAGAATGCGCTTTTCATGGCAATGAATTTACTAACGGAGGACTTGCCAATTCCTCGCGAAAAGCGATACCCGTGGAAAAACATTTTTGCATTTATTATTTATTTATTTATTTATTTATTTATTTATTTACTACTTGTTTATTTATATATTTATTTATTTATTTATTTATTAATTTATTATTTATTCATTTATATATTTATTTATTTATTTATTTATTAATTTTTTTATTTAGTTATTTATTTAATCTATTTATTTATTTATTTATTTATTTACTTATTTATTTAATTTCTAGTCATTTTTTTTTATCTCTCTAAATTGAAATGGAAGTTTTTCGATCGTAGTTTCTTCCAACGAAATATCTCTTTTTCTAATAATAAACCTATACAATGTAGATAATATAAAGATAATATTTCAGTAGAAAGATCATAGGAATCAAATCTCTGTATTATATTATGTGCGGTGGCAAACCTTTTATGTAAAATTTATACGAAATAAAGAAATATCTATCTATCTAAATATTTTCTTTTATTTCACTAGAGGAGAAAATAAAACACAACACAACTTTCAATGAAGCAATCGAAATAAATTTTGCAAGCACAGATACGATTTTCACACACACGGCACAAATTGAAAAACTATTTAGAAGAATTTAATGAGATCTTGAGATTTTTCTCAAGAAATGAATTAGGTACAAATTATATAAAACGCATTAAAAAGAACAAAGAGCTAGTTCATGTTTGCAAGACGCATAAGAAGTTTCACTTCAAAAACACCCTTTGTATGTATTGAATAATCACCAATGAGTATGCAAAAAGTAGCTATTGAGAAGCGCTATTTACAGGATTTTTTTGTGTTGTCGTTCTTGTCACGTCAGTGTTGGTACTCTCATATATCGTTATGTAAACATTAGGGTGGAGCGTAATTTTTTTTTTCACTTAACCGACATGTAATAGCAAAAATTATGTGTCTTTTAGGCTCATATTTACTTAGTTAAAATATAATATGAATCGACTGAGAGTAACTGCCTCCTCCAGGTCATTGAAATTTTGTAAGATCTTGATTTTAAATTTTAAATTTTTTTTTTTTCATTTGCTTTCAGCTAGATAAATATAAGTTCCCTTTTTCAATTGGTGCATTAAAACGCCGCATTTTCCCTCAACTCTCCTTTTTCACATGAAACTTTTCAACGCCTATATCACCCATGGCGTCCAAATGCACAAATAAATCGTTAATACTTAAAAAAAAATGGTGGTGTTATACGCGATACGCCTAGTACTTGAAAAGAGGCTGCAGAAAGAACTTCAGTGGATAATTTGTTTACTCCACATGAATGAATTGCCATTGAGACACTTTTTTCTCTACTTTGATGGATCAACTTCTGGGCCAGAAAATTAAACTAGACCTTTGTGAAAAGCACTTCAAACTAGTACGACATTACTGCAGCGGTACTCTCAGGAGATTTTCTATAAGATTTAGGAAATAAGTTCTCCGAAAAAATCAGATCTATCACAGATTCCATCGTAGAAAACTTCTACACGGACAGCAAAGTTACGAACTACGAAAATTTGTGTTCACAAAATCCGAACGGAATCGAAGAAAGCATTTCCAGTTACAACGCTAAATACCGCCGCGCCGTCCTGTTTTTCGAAATCAGCTGTCTTACGCCAAATGTGAAAGATCATTCACATTTTTCTGCAAACACAACTTCTTTCGTATATTAAGACGACTAATTTACATTCCACTCGGATTTGGTTATACCAAATTTACGAATTTCGAAATTCGTTCCACTCCGAATGGATAATGTGATAGTTACATCGGGAAACTTTGACTTTTTTCGATTATGATGGAATCTATGATAGGGCAGAATGTATCATGCTCGTTGGCTAACACGTGCCATTCGATTACTTTGTCTGTATGTAGCCAAAGAGATTCCATCGTCAGCTAAATCGTCGTGCGAAGATAGTACGCGACATCTCTACAGTATGATTGCAAGGCAGTCTATAGGTATCTCTCAGAAGATCTGATCCAGTAATTCAACGAAATAATTACTTTACGCATGGCTGAAAATGTTCGTGAGCTGGGAGCTCGACGGATGCTGAAGACCCGCAGTGTGTCTGAAACATCAACTCTTAGGCATTTTGAAGTGGCAATGGTAAACTTCAATGCATCCGATCACATCGACATAATTGACTGGCAGACGAGAGTAAGTGAACCATCGATTACAACAGAGGAAATAGAGAACATCGCATCATCGGATGGAGAAGACCAACTGATCTTTTTAAGGCTGCCATGCCATACTCAAGCTGTGGAGCAGGCTGTGAAAATAACGACTGAAGCTTCCATTTTTCAGTGCAAAAAAATGGCACGTTTGGGTACAATAAAGGCTTAAATAGGTGCCATGACACAAGGCCAAATTGAAGGATTTGGCCTAATTTCGCTTTCTAAAGGTCAAATAAAGCCAAATTTTGACGTTTGGCATTATTACACTTTGATGAAGTGAAAAAATGCCAAGCAGACAAAGGGAAATAAGGCTTATAAGGGAAATAAGACTTTGACAAAGTGATATAATGCCAAACGTTAAAATTTGACTTTATTTTACTTGGCCATATTTCACGGCACCGCGAAAATACAGGCGAAAAAGGAAATGCCAAAGTTTGAGACTAAACGTGATTATCGAGCAAATTGAAATATCTTTACATTTACATTTACATGAAACCTACTCCACACATAAATCTGCGAAGTAGGGGGGTTGCAGCCGGGCGACATAGACCATTTGGCTGATACACCACAAGACTAACTACACTAATACTACATAGAACAAATAACACATGACAAAAGCACGCAGTAGTACAGGACGATCCCCCATCTTGTCACTATCAGCGCTCATTCCGATTTAATTACGGTGTTCTAATGGGACCCGACTCTTTTCGGTTGACAAGGCCGTTGTCGGCTTGAAATATTTTTTTAAAACATATTTGTTAAAGACTTTTCTTCTTTTTTATAATAAGTCTATCTTAACATGCCTTACTTATAAATAGAATATTAACTTGCATCCTTTTATAAGCTAACGACAGTACATTAAAACACCTTTCGTTTTCTAAAATAAATCTTAAAGTTTGAGGCTAAAGCGGAGGCAGAAGATATTGTTCAAATAACAAAAAAAAAAAAATATGTGATTGTTTTAGTGCAACACATATAATCACCACTATTAGAACAACAAATTACGCGTTCAAAAAATCCCCATACATCCGTGCTCCACCCTAGTAAACATGGTCGTGCCCCAACTATAAAAACGGTGTGGTTTAGGAGAACCTTAAATCGGTACTCTTGGTCCAGGTTTACATGCATCGAAATGGTTTCAGGAATTATTCAAAAACAAACGGACAAACAACTCTTAAAGTGGTTGTAAAGAAGTTGTAAACTTACTTAGAATTTCAGAAAAAAATGTCAATTATTTGTTATTTGTGTCTGATTGGTACTAAATATTCATTTCAATATGAAACTGCATGAAGGTAGTTCGGTTACTTCTTAGAGGAAAAAGAACTCCTTTATTCCTCTAAGGGTGACTTTCATTTGCAGTTTTAATTTCACTTAAGGGCACTGTAGCATCTGGAGGGTCGAAAATAATCGATTTTTTAAAAATATATATACAGGGTTTTCCGTAATTCGTTTTAAATACTTCGGGATGTGATTTCTGGTCATATTCTAAGAAAAAAATTGTTATACAGTAAAGTCCGTTTCTCAACTTTGACATGACTTTTAGACATTTAAAAAAAAAAGCTAACTTTGGTGTACCCTGACTTGTGTTAAATTCGATTTCTCTGTCAATACTGATTGTAGAGACCTAATTTTACACTTAATTTTTTGGAAAAATAATAATCTTTAAAACAGTTTTTAAATTGGACTCCTATAGACTTAGAGTTGCCAGATTTCAAATTTTAAATGGTGTTCAAGTTTTCTTCCCGGCATGTGTCATCGCATGGGGAGCGTTCAAGTATTACGTAACGCAATTTTCGAAGATTTTTGACCCCCCTCCCCCCCTTGTTTGGGAGTTTTTATTCCCTAATTTAAAAAAAAATGTTACGTAGCGTATTGTAAGAAAGACCACCCCCCCCCCCCCCCGCCCCTGTAACGCATCGTAACGTTTTACGAGAACCCCCTCCCCCCAAATTGCGTTACGTAATACTTCAACGCTCCCATGCGTCATCGCATGTGTCATTGCATGTGTCATCGCACGCGTCATCGCATGTGTCATCGCATGTGTCATCGCATGTGTCATCGTATGTGTCATCGCATGTGTCATCGCATGTGTCATCGCATGTGTCATCGCATGTGTCATCGCATGTGTCATCGTATGTGTCATCGCATGTGTCATCGCATGTGTCATCGCACGCGTCATCGCATGTGTCATCACCTGTGTATCGCATGTGTCATCGCATGTGTCATCGCACGCGTCATCGCATGTGTCATCGCATGTGTCATCGCATGTGTCATCGCATGTGTCATCGCATGTGTCAATAGATTCGAAGTCGCTACTAAGGATATGGAAAGACCACATCTGCAGGCTGCTTAGCGGCGATAAAGACACAAATTGCGCGGTCAGGCAGACTCTCTCATTCAACTAGGAATGCCGTCCTCCCGACCTAGAAGAAGTTAAGTTAGCCGGCTGCAAACTTAAATCTAGTAAAAGTGAAGGTAAAAGATGGCTCTGACACCGACCTCTCCAAGGCAGCTCCAATAAAAAAAGGTGAATGCACCAGCTGATCTTCGTGATAATGTCGGAAGAAAGCATACCCCACCCCACGAATGCAACCTAAGCATCATATGCCCCACCCTAAAAAAGGAAACCCTGTAATATGTTAGCGTTTGAAACCCTAATTCAACAATTTGATACGTTCTTGTCAATGTGGTCTTAGCCCAGAAAAGCCCACAATATACCAGTTGCGGCAGATCTTGGAAAAAACCTGATTAAATATATTATATCGATTTACATGATCTTTTTACCGATTTCAAAACCGAGACGAGCTGAATAGGGCCATGTCTTGTTTGGACATCCCTGCGAAACTCGTACGACTATGCAGGATGACTTTGAAGAGCCCACGCTGCTCCGTCAAGACCGGTAGAGAATCGACCAAGACCATAGATGTCGAAAAAGGCTTTAGGCAATGTGACAAACTGTCATGCGATTCCTTTAAGATCAACTTGAAAAATTGTACAAAACTCAAACGCCAACACTAGTGGAACAATCTTGCAAAAGTCAGTCTGTACGCAGACAATATTGACGTAATGGGAAGAAGTTATCGTGGTGTGGTAGGCACTTTTGCAAGCATTGAAAAAGAAGCGGCAAAAATGGGTTTGATGGTTAATGAGGGTAGAACAGAGTAGGTATATCATCAATCGGACAAAACATCGGCATAGACCGACATAACTTTGAAGTAGTAAGTAGTACTGAAAGGAACCGCTTTAGACACAAAAAACAACGTCAGTGCGGATATCAAACGGAGAATTACTCTTGGCAAACGCTGCTTTTTGGGGTCAAAAAGGCAATTCTTCTCTCGAAAAACCAAGGTAACACTTTGTAAGACCTTGATCATCCTGCTGTACGGCGAATAAGTATTGACCTTATCTAAAGACAGCATATAGGTACTCCTAAAATGCGGATGAAGAAACCCTAGGTCGTTTCGAAAGAAAATTATTCTGAATCATCTTTTTGGTGTAGGTATATGAAGACAATGTGTGGAGGAGAAGATACAATAACGAGCTGTATAAGCTGTACCGTGACATGGGCATAGTTAGGCCAACGATGGCTGGGCCATTTAGAGCAGATGGACGCTACGGCTCGAAGGGGTTTCCGAAAACACATTGAAGGCTAACCAAATTTTTTCTTATTACAAAACAGTCAAATTGAAGCAAAAACTTTTTCAAAAAGAGTATTGATCGCTTATGTTGAAAAGGGCATTTCTGAAAATTTATTGAAGAATGGCTATGAGATGAGTTTTCCAATATTAAATGTTTTTTTTGAATCATGTGTAAATATATTTGGGCCCCATACTGGGTATCAGGCTTTTGGGCATGTTTATCATAAAAAACTTATCAGTGGTTATGAAAGTGTGGTGAGCTCTGTGACTGAACTCTCGCAATTTATCAAAAAGTCAAAAGAGGGTCATGAGATCCAGTGATGATACGACTGAAGGCTCATCAGTTGGATGCTGTCTCTCGTTATGATTTCTTTGAACAGTCCATGTAAAACACATTCCACTCATTCGTGCTGGAACCATGCGTACTCCATGTCCATCTCGTCAATCGCACTATATATATCATATGCAGGTATATAGGCTATAATATATCATAGGATTAAACCGAAACAAGTTCGTCAATCAAATTTCACTCACCTCAATGCAAATACAATTTTGCTAGCTTACCCGCACAGTGTTGCTCGGATTTAGCTTATTCAAAAGCGTTGGTCAGATAAAACTGTCAAATAATAAAAATGATCAGGAACAATTGCTGTGCTAAACTGAAGGTTGTCTGAAAATTAAAAGTTTCCTGTTCCAATTACCGCGAGAATAAGGGGCTGAAATCTATGTCCTAAAATCAAAGCAAACGTTGTTGTTTTGAGATATTCAAACAAAATTTAATAAAGTCTAGGCTAGTTTCAAAAATGTAGCATTTTAGCATTTCAACGCAGTAGTTTCAGAGTTTTCGTGTACATTTTATTCCACGTTCCCGCTCTAAAGTGGGTATCAAATTCTGTCTTTGCTATTTAAGGATAACGGTGAAAGAATTTTTGGAATATTTTCAGAGTTCGAGGTTATGTCCCTGTTCCCGTTTCCGTTCCCGAAGGAATATGGAAAGAAAATATAACATTTCTCAGGTTCTAAATCACTTTTGTTCCTAATTTCATTCAAATTGGCTCAGTAGTTTAGGAGCCTGTTCAAAACAAACACTAAGTTCTCGTTTACGTTCCCGCTCCCGTTCCCATAGGGATATTATGCAAATGAATAGCATTCTAACGGTCAAAGAATTTTGAAATCAGTCAAACAGCTTATAAGTTCCTGTGTATATCCCTGATACCGTTGCCCTGCGAATATAAGGACGAAATATACATATAAACCTTCTTCTTGGGTCACTCTATCTATTCAAAAAACGCATCAATATCCACTGCGTATAGTTTAAAATGTCTTAGCGAACAGACAGCGAAAGCGACTTTGTTTTATACTGTGTAATGCAAAGTTGCATCAAATCTTCTTTGCACTAAGTTTACTTATTTTGTACTTGTACTTGTCTAAATGTTTTCCTAATATATTTCATTTTAAGTAGGTAAGGTGTCAAAAAAAGAATCTTCAATTACTTCATCGGAACAGCCAGTTCAAAACTTTCTCTCTCAATTAATAACAATTTTAGTTTTCATGAAACGAAACCCCATTGAATGAAAGCCGATTCTCTTTTCCTGGGATAGGTATATTGATTTCCAAATCCAAATTGGCTTGAAATTTAATTTGATTTTGGATTTCGATTACCAATTTTAAATATAGAATTGGCTACATGCTCATATATTCGCGAAAGTATGACGAGATTTTCAGCAAATACCTACTACCCAGCCGATCTCTCTCTCTCTCTCTCTTTTATAGTCATACATAAATCTATGAGAACACTCTCACTGTATTTATGTTGCATGGCATTTTTTCTATAACTGCATCAGAGGATTTGTAAATGTCCTGACTTCCGAACGCTGCCATTGGAAATGTGAGTATAGTTCCAATTTACGCTCCAGACATTTTGTGAAGGCCTTCTGCCTGTGTGAGCAATGCAAATTGGTTGGCTTAACTAGGTCCGTTGAGCTCACACAAATAATTGTATTTTAGTATTTTTTTTTTTTTTATTTCGGACACTGTATTGAAATAGTTTTTTTTACTTTTGAACCGCTTATCCTTCGAAATAGCTCTTCTCTTTTTTGAGTCTATGAAGTTAATTTGCGTAGTAAGCCTGAAAAGAAACTTTATTTGATTAGAGTTAGACGCGATGGGCGTTAAGTCTTAATTGATATTTTATTTTTCATAACATTTTGACACAAGCGTATCACAACACTGCACTGGTTGGTAATAGAATTTTGAAAAACTCACTTAAGCTTCTGACTTTGTTTATCTTTCGGGAAAAAGATTTAGGGTTTGTGGTGATACTCGTCTTCGACTGTTCAAAACTTCGAAATGATACAAAATTGGACCCAGAATACTTATCTTGTGGCAGACCAAACCACACTACGTGGTACCCGTGGTATGGGTATGTATGGTTCGAATCTCAAAAAAAGCAAAAATATTTTTCACCGGTATCACCTTTCCCGAGGAACTGCAAGTCCTCCGATAGTAAATTCATTGCCAGGAAAAGCGTTTTCTCGATTAGCAGTTCTAAATCGGGCGAAAAATGTAGGTCCCCTCTATTCCCTCACATGGCATTGGCCCGATGCTCCTCGCTCTGCTGGACCACCCTAGTTATTTTATATTTCTACCAAATATTTCACGAGAAAATCTCTTCCCAGGTAATCAAATGTATCCAACTCCTTAAATGATGCGGAAGTAGAATCAGGAAGATCATAAAGCAGAAGCAGTTACCATACTTCAAATAAACTGATTTCATGTCCATACCGATGTATTCGACATACAGTAACTGTATAGTATTCAGCTTCAAGTACTGATATGCGATGTTTCTTCGGATTTCAATTCAGAACAGAAACAACAGCACTTGTTTTGGTGTTCTTTTTACGAATGAAAACTGTAAGGTCTCTTGCAATATTAGGTATCTATCCCATTTGTCAGTGCGAGGTCTACACCGCACTCGCCTCCATCCATAATCGTAAATGCGGATTAAGTGCGCTCGCAACCCTTTCGTTTTCCTTGTAAGAGTTGTGTACGGAGGAGCAAAGATTTAGTACCTGCCATGTCAAATTGTTAAATATTTGCGACATCACCAAACTCGTGACGATAGTGTATATCCACATCGTCGTCGGATGTGTGCCAACATATGACGGAATCCAAAAATTCCTTCCAGCAGCGTTAACACTTTGCCTGATGCCAAGCCATCAATTCCAACATATAGTGGAATTTGTGGCTTTCCGGTTTCCGAGCAGCAGTAGCAGGCCCACAGTATTGTTTGTTCTCGTGGCCGCTGCTGACGATGTCTTTTGTTTTTTGTCAATTTCCAAATTAATCGTACCAATCCTACACCATCCAGGCCTTCACTCCACAACCGGGTTCTCTCTATCTCATCTCAACAAGAGCAACATCCATTGGGAATTCCAACTAATGAATGGAGCATGATGATCATAGTAAATCCCAAGAATAGATGAAGGAGTGAGCTACAGTCAGAACAGCCCGATTTTTATATAACACACTCTCTGTGGGATGAACACAACGTGGTGTTTGCAAAGTTGATAATTATTGTCTATTTTTATTATGGAGACCCGTGGTGACGTTCCCAAAGGCACACTCAAGAAGTGCGCCCGGTGCCAGGGAAGAGGTCAAATGATTTTTCATTCAGAAACGTTTTCGATTTCGCTGTGTACCTAGTGTTGCTTCGGGATTTGTTTCTATTTAGAGGCGAACATTCAAATGAATGGTGTGTAGTTTTAGGATTGGCTCTGGTCATGTGCCAACAGTCAGTTTGACGGGACTTTCCGGTGATCACATTGGGCCTATCAAAATAAGCCGAACACGATCTACTAATGTGGTTATACATGTGTGCAATTAATGTAATGGCTTTCTTTTGGAATGACAAATAAAAACAAAAGTGTTGCAAGGGAATTCTATTGAGATTCTTAAATTAGAAAATACTTATTCATTGGTTTTTTGTTTTAGTTTGCATCAAATGGGGGCAGGTAAGACATGGGTAATGGCTTCTATTTTGTGATTTTAAATAAACGATTTAGGAATGTTTTGTTTGAAGGAACATTGGCACTGACCAATTGCATTCTTAAGAGCAAGGTTTTGCGGCAATTCTTTGTAATTTACCAACAAACGCCATGTCATGTGTGACAGAAATTCAAAGAGGCTCGATTCCAAAGAGTTTATAATAAGCACATGCCGGCTTTTCGCATAGTTGATCTAAAGGGAAAAAGGAATGGGAAATGGGATGTGCGTCAATCTATAAATCTACACAAAAAAAAGATACTTTAAACAGAGTGTACCTAGTGACGTGCTTTTTGCTTTCCAGCCGAGGTTTCGTTCGTCAGATTAACCAGGGTCTTTCTGAAGAAAAACACGAAACTTCAGGATAAGGTCTTCTCCTTAAATGTACAAACTCTTTGTCACAAACACAATTGATTACTCTTAACCCATTTCCGGCGGCTACCAGTTCCAGGTGTTAGGAACTTGAAATTTCACCCAGTTTTATTCACAAAATATTCATTAAATATTTGTTTTTGTGTGGTATCCATCAAAGCATTTTGGATGAAGTGCTACGTTACACTTTTTACACAAAAAAAATGGTTTGACTTGAGCATTTCCGACAGCGACGACGTTTTTCTGTTTTGATGATAGTGTGTTTCATGTCATCGAAACGAACCGATACATTAGGGTTTCCATTTCGTTGTAAAGGCTGACTGCAGCTTGTCTCTGATTTCAACAAGGAATCGACAACAAATGCTCTGAATTCAAGTTCCGAAAGAGGTGCTTCTTTGGATATTTTTTTGCAAATGCAATGTATTTTCTATGCATTTACGAGTACAAGTGCTGCATCGAGTTCATTGACTAAAAGAGGCCAGTATACCACTTCTTTCCCCGAATTTTTAATCGATAGTAGTTGCTTGTGGCGTAACAAGTCAACTCCAATGGTTATATTATATTGACGGATTGCATTTGGCATCGGGATGTTGATATGCTTCTTCTTTTTGCGATCTAACCGTTTTGCTTGTTTGATTGGATGATCAACCAAATGATTAGACAAAACTGTCGCTATGAAATTGTCATTCCAACGAACAGCAGCAATTCCGTTTTTCTTGTCGAATGCAAAATCGATTGTCCCACGGCATTTTTCTTCATTTCCTTTGGGTCTACAAGACTGCTTTTCCGGTTCTGTTTTCAAAAACTGTGCCTATAAAGATAATAAGAGATGATGTTTCTCTATAAGAAATAAGCAATGTAAATTACCTGTTGCAAAATAGCAGAGTGTAGAAAGATGACACAATAGTTTGTGTGATGTAAAGAAGTTGTAAAAAGTTACCGTATGCTGGCCTAGTATATCGACCTTTGAAAGTAACCTCAGTACAACGTTTTCGCCCAAACCAAAATCTGAGGAATTCTTGCTTGATGCACCACCATACGGGATAAATTGGAAAAGGTATCCTTCGTGTGAGCACAAGTTCCAATATTTATACATGGGTTTTCCTCTAATGAACATTCGTTCATTATATGCAATCATCTATCTGCTCATCGATTGAAAGATGATGAGCGAACACCACAAATTGCATAAATTTTACGTTCAGCAAGTTGTTTATAACTAATTTATAATTTTTGTTTCCACTGCACTATCTAAATTTAATTTCACTTCGTCTTCTTCGTCTGAACTTGGATTCATCAACAACTTTCTTCTAGTTCTTTGGCAGTTCAAAATCTTTTGCGATACATTTTTTTATTTATTTTTTCAAATACGGAGAAATTAAAAAAAAATAATTCAATCACTCACAACTCGCGGCTTATAACGAAAAAAATAAATCAATTGCCAATTATGTATATTCGTTTGTGGTTTATTGTAAAATCACCACTCGTTCACGAATCATTGGTCTCATTTTTTTCCAGGAAAAATAAATAGCTATGCATTTTCTGTTGGAAAAATAAATAACCTGGTCTTTGAGGTTTTTTATAACGATTGTGTACAGTCCAATTATTTCTAAGAATTTCTAACCCTTTACAGTGGTTTTTCCAAAATAGCTGTGGAATGAATTTTCGGTTCTTTTTCCTAAGAATTTTTTTTATAAAGTGCACATTATTTCGAATAAACCAAATTTTATATGCAGTGAAAACCCAACGGAATTTTTTTTTTGGTAAATGCTACTACATTTGGTGGGTGTTCCGAAAACGCAACGTAGGGTGTTTACATCACCTACCAATCAGGTAACCAGTATGATTTACATCGAATGTATATTGAAATATAATTTGAATCTTTCCCTGGCACGGATGACGTTAAGAAGCTGCGAACTGGGGTTTTCCTATCAGAAATCCTATAGTAAGCAATAGTCGGATGGTTAAGAAGTACTAGGTAGCAGAAAGGTATCAAAAGTAAGAGGTAGCATGAACGCTTCGTTACAACCTTCACTAAAAAAACGCTTTGGGTTCGATGGTGGGTTAATAAGCCTCTGAGTCTAAGTCATTCCGGCATGAAACGTCTTATTTCTTGACCTGGTCTCCTTTTTATCCGCGATTCACTTCGATCAACGTTTCTCCAATTTTTTTATAAACGTTTCAGCGATGACCTTGTTACACTTTTTTTTTCGCGAAAACTTAAGTTAGGATGAAACGAAACTATTAAACGCGATTGGATTATCCGAATCCAATTAATAAAATAAAACAGACGAAATTAAAAACGATTAAAAGAGTATGCACAACCGGTGTGCCGCGAAGTAAACAATTAAACTGTCAAACGCGCTGATAAAAAAAAGTGCAACACTCAGCAGGCAGGCTGCTGACACCACGGCTAAACTCAGCTGGGCTGGGTTCGTAAACAATGAAATGATAGCGTAGCGCGAATTAAGACGATCGATCGCGATTAAAAGAACCAATTAAATATTTATTAAACAAAGAATTAAAAGTATTTTCTAAGTACAGGGTGTACAAAGAAAAGTGGGCGCCATGAAATTTTTAGGTGAAATTTCCAAACCAAGAATTAGTTCTGAAATAATAAGAAGAATAAAAAAAAAACAATGCAATTAAATTCCCGGAAGGGATTTAAAGCTATTTATTGTGTTTGCTTGTTGGGAAAACCGTACAAAAAGAAAAACGGAAAACCGTAAACAAAAGAAACAACCGGAAGATTGAAACGTTAATTGTTCTTTCCCGAAAAGAACAATTAATACGAATTAAAAGGGTCGCGTGTCTCACAATTATTGAGAATTTTGTTATTGGCAAAGATCAACCGAATCTTAATTTTGACAGCACAAAAAAACTAAACCACTCTACATATCTTTTCTATTTGCAGCTATTCCTTCTTCCTTCTATCTTCTCAATTTTCGTCCGTCTGACGTTTTCTTCTCCTTTTTAATTTTCGCCTCCCACTGACTCTACACTTTTCTCAAAACTTTTATAACGATTAAAAAAAACTAATCAACAAAACTATCTTCCAAAATGTCTCCAACTTTCACTTAGACTTTCTATTTCTCCTTATCAATCTCAAATTTACAAGAAAAACCACTTGTCGCTTTTTAGGTCAACCAAGAAGTGGTTGATCTTACCGTAACAACCTCTTCATTCGAGCTATATCCTCTTCATTGATACTAAGAAATGGTCAGACATTATGTCAATTTGGTGGCGCAACAGAGCCGGGAGCCCCGGGGCCTAGCGCATCTCTCACCTCACAACCATGCCTTCTGAGGGAAAGGAGGAGATCTACAACTTTCTCCCGGTTCTGAACGGCTAATCGAAAAAGTTCTTTTCATGGCAATGAATTTTTTATCGGAGGAGTACCACGTGGTCTGCTCTAGTCTGCCATTGGGTATATAAGGTGTGCTCGGTGTAGAGTTAAAGTGCACACTTTTGTTAACTAAGTTTCACCTAAGAAGCACAAATTTTCAACCCTCATAAATTTTCATTAAAAAAAAAAACAAATCCAACAACCAATAAAAAGAACCACAGCTTGTATTCATTTCTGTTCCTCTTCCACGTGAAGCTATTAAAGTCTCCACCTTGTTGATATTAGCAACACCGACGACGTCACAAAACAGCGCACTTAAATTGAAGAGAGCGAATGTAAATCATTTTGGCGGATAGTGAGTTTTTACTCCATTTCATTTGGACAACTATGGTGGTACATTAAAAGCATCCATTTCTCGCACACAACACCAACTCATGCGGATGCTGATTTTCCAGCCAATTTACAAATTCAACTCCACACGACACTGTATGTCATTGAGCTCATGCCCGCTGTTAGTTCGTTCTTCGAAATGACGCCCAAGTAAAACTCGCGATTGAAACCATTTGAGTCGTAAGATTCAAGTCCCACACGTAGAGTCAGTTCTGTGAGATCCTTCCAACTTTAAGTTACATAAAAAAGTAAAGATAGATGCGTGGTGATTTTCGGTACATCTAGATTTAGCCACCTGCTTTATTTAAACAGTGATTCCACTCCCTGGCTCTTAATTTTAAAATGTCAATTTCTTTATGAGTGGGCAAACACCTTTACACAGGAGTACCTACACCTACTATGGAGTTCTGTTCATCGACATGTTCCGTTGTTGTTTAGTAGAAGAACGCGACATGAATTTGGTGCACAAGCACTTGAAACAGATCTTGTTGGGTGGACGGAAAATTTACGAGCGGACAAGAAAAAGTTATGCCCGGGAAACATTTAAATAGGTCTCCAACTCACGCTACATTGCACCATGCTGTTGCAACATCACCATACACGCGTTTTGCATTGCCGGTCAAGTCTAGCTAATATCCTTGCATAGGTAATCGGGAGAGTCATCAATTAATCCCACTTCTATGGTAAATAGAAAGCAAGTGGTACGCGTGGGGAGTTTTATTGATATCTGCACGCACTACAGACGCACCTATAAAAAAAACAGAAACTATTGCTTTAAGAAAAATCCCAATCAATTTACTAACCTTATCTGTGAAAGTATTTACAAAATAGTTCTATTAGAGCACGAGGCTTCAATAGGACTGCGTAACATGCTACAAAGCATTTTGATATCGGCGCAGTATGTCTGTCAAATTAAACCGGTTGCCCTAAAGTGTGCACACTCCTGCTGTTCGAGTGCAGAGGTAAAATTATGCATATGCAGTGAAACTTTGGAAAGATATAATAGTGTCAGCCTTGCCGTTTTTCTTATACTGATCACTTTTATAATAAAAACAAAAAAAAATTCTTAACTAGAAATTATTACTGTAACTTTATCTCAATGCATTATTAGGGATTTATTAAAACTTTTATGCGGATCTTCAACCCCCATAATATTTATTAGCATTCATTTCGATGGGAACTTTTTAAAGAGCTTTTAAGAACACTATATATATATATGTATATATAAATCAAAATCTAGCTTTTTAGTAGTTTTTATTATACTCAAAGCGTTGTAGGCGCAAAATATCCTATTTTTTGATTCATATTAGAGTCAATTTCTGAGGGATTTTGACGACTGCCTAAAGCACGTATCACACAGGGCTCTCTGCCAGCCGCTTCTTACTAGCGAGCGGCTGGCAGTAGCAGAAGCAAGCAATGACTAGCAACCCGGTCACACTCCTCGCCAGGTTCTGCTGATGGAACCTGGCGAGGAGTGTGAAAGAAATTGGTTTTTAGACTTTATTTTTAATATTTAAGCGAAAGAGGAATATTTGCAACACATTTTTAAAGAAAAATTTTCTAAGTAGGTACTACGTGCCTCAGTATTTTCTGTTTTGCCAGCCGTTGCTATATACTCGCCGGCTGGCAGGGAGTGTGGGGAATTTCGAGGTCACATAAAGCTGATCGGCGTTTGGCAGTAGCGGCACTCGATTCAGCGCTGGAAAACAGCCGTGTGTGACCAGTGCTTAATAGGGTGGTCCTTAGGAAAAAAAAATTGGGGACGCCCCCAGATTGAATCTAAATAAGGAAAAAAAAAAATCCCTAATTTTTTTAAATTTTTATTCCTAACCCTTTCTGACCCTATTTCATTAAGAAGTTTTTGTTTTTCGATCATCCGTTCAAAAACGGTTGCTGTTATATAGAAAATTTTTTATCAAGTTTTTGTTAATAATAAATGAAATGATTAATAAAAAAAAATCCAATTTAATGTTAGGTCATTAAAATTGCCGTAGATATCTTTGAAAAAATAATTCATGTCTAAATGTTGCCTACTTTTGGCGGATTGATCGAAATAAAAAATAAGCCTTTTTGTTTATTAACAATAGAGTATAAACAAATGATCTTAATTTTATCAAATATAAACGCGGCTGTAGAGTGTTAAGAGACGTTTCATTTGAGTCTAATTCGAAGTCTATCCGTTGATTAGCTCAAAAATGACAGGAAAATAGGGCCAAGAAAGGCTAGAGATAAAAATATGAAAAAATTAGGGAATTTTTTTTTTATTTTTTAGAATCGAATCAGGGGACGTCGCACTCAATTTTCGGAAAAAAGTGAAATAAGGTTACCAATGATTTGTAATTCTGATGGCGAAACCAATCGGCGTTGTGCCGCCAATCCTAAGATGAAACGAGAAATGGCTATGTAATATCAACAGCTCTTACATGAGCTAAATCAAATGGTCAAACTCTTCAAAACTGCAATAGAAATGATGACCTCACACGTTCAGAAAATAGTGAAAACCAAACGTACGTTTCGTTAAAAAAAAAAATGCGAAAATGGTTTGAATGGCTTCTGGTTTCAACAGGACATGTGGGACCATAGTCATATCAAAGAACGATGATTTTGACTGGTCTCCAAAATCAACCGACCTGAAATCCAAGGTATACGCTGTAAAACCAAGGATCGTACCTCAACTCAAAGACAAAAGAGCTGTACATATTTCCAGCATGGTAATTGATGTATCGAGCTATCCTACTCGGTATTCTGTCCTGTCGATGCTCAAACTGAGCGTTTTTCATGAGCTTTTGATCGTGCTGTTCTTACTTTACTTGCCAGTCTTGTCTTTTTATGGGGGTTCATTTACTCTATAAAGGTGCTATCAGTTTGTGCCACGCTAACATCGACCAGTATTTCGAAGTTATAATGGCGCCATCCCGTGTACGTGATGGATAGCATGTCCGCCTGTTAATCCAGAGGTTCGAGTCCGAATCCCAACAGAGGCAAAAATGTTTTTTCTACGGGTATCACCTTTCGCGAGGAATTGGCAAGTTCTCCGTTAGTATTCATTGCCATGAAAAGCGCTTTCTCGATTAGCCGTTCAGAACCGGCAGAAAATTGAAGGTCCCTTCCATTCCCCACCAAGGCATGGTTGTGAGAATTTCGCTAGGCCCAGGGGCTCCTCGCTCTATTGCGCCACCCTATTTATTTATTTATTTATAATGGCGCCATCAAAAAAAATTTTTTCTTTTAATTAAATCTTCTATACTAACAATTCCTAACACAATAGTAAAAAAATTTCTGAATTAGTCAAGCTGTTCTCGTGATTAGCTCTTAGCAACACATTTGGCGATTCAATTTCATTGTTTAGGTACACCTTTAACAACAAGACTTATTTTAGCTAAAACGCTTATTATACCAATAATGCTTTACGGTTGCGAAATTTTTAATAACTGTGATTCTGAACATAAGCGCAAACTCATAGTAGCTTATAACAGCACAGCACGTTATATTTTTGGCATAAGAAGGTATAATCACATTTCAGCTTTCTCAAAATCAATTTTTGGTCTTGACTTGGAAGATATTTTTAAAATGAAAACACTGACCTTGCTTCACAGCGTCATGCAGACGCGTCAACCAATGACACTGTTCAACAGTATCCGTTTTGCTCAATCCAGTAGATCTCTTGATCTCATTCCTATCCGCTGCAATTTTTTGATTTCCGAACGACAGTTTTTTGTTCACGCGTTCCGTCTATGGAACTCCATTCCTCGAGTTATTAGACTTATAAGCGGCACAGCTCTGTTCAAATATAAACTGAAGCAATTCCTGATGACAACAGGACGATGACTGGTTTTTGAATTTCTTTTCCTTTCCCTCCCATTACTCTTTTCCCTTTTTTATCTCCTTTTTTCTCTCTTTTTCTATTATTTCTTTTTTCTCTTTTGTAAATATTATGTAAATTAAACAATTAAAACATTTACCTAAAATCAGATTAGATATTCTAGATAATCTATGAAATCTGTAATATAGAACTAGTCTAAAAAAAAAAAAAAAAATAAGTTTTATTGTAGAAAGGAACGTTGTCAATGATTTAATGTAACATATTTCACTTAAAATTATAAATTATAATTGAACTTTAGTCGAAGCTTGCACTACTTTTAAAAGATACTGTATCTTACTGTGTACGTGATGTAATAATAATAAATTACTATTTTCTATTTATACAGAATTGGATTTTTGTTGAGATACAAGCTACTGAATCCGTTTTATGTCGCAAGCAAATCTTAAAGGACTTGGCACCACGCCCTACTTTTATTTTTAATCTAGTTTATCGTTAAGCCTTGTCCAGAAAGTGGCCAATTTTGATCAAGAGATAGCTATCCAGGCACAGATTGTGTTCATTCGCATTGGCCTTACATGTTCTAAAACAATTCATTATTTATAAAATTAATCAGCCAGCTTCACGACCCGGCCATAATCATTATCATTTGTTGGACCATTATCATCATTATCGTCATCATCGGTGTAGTCAACGTAACACCATTTAATATATGTAAAACAATCCGTTTGCCAAATGAGCTCAATTGCAAAATTGCCACCTTGTAGGTATAGCATAGTCAGGTTGAAGGTACACTATCTCCATTATCCTCTCAAATAAACACAAGGACACCAAAGACCATTCTCATTCCAAAAACTGGACATCATCGTATGAAACAGACACACATGTTTCAGATACAGAAAGTGTACCTCTCTCTACCTATGATCCTGTTCACATATTCAGCTCTTGTTACATATTTGATGGCGTTCAACTCATCGAGGCATATCAGCCATCGGCTACTTAAAACTGCATAGCCTAATCTCCGAACAGAAATTATTATAATTAGTCCCATGTATGTTCAGTCATGCACGACATCCTTTCTACGGAATTAAATTAGAAATGTCCTGCAAAAAGGTAACCTTAACGCGACGTAATGAGTATGTCGCTCTTTGTGCAATGTTTGGATGTAAGTATGAACAAGTGTGTGTGTGTGTGTTTATTAAACAGCGGGGACAACATTCAACCTTCCTCGATAGCCGCTAAATACCAGGATAATACCCAGGATACAATCTCACTCACTCCCAAGCCAGAAAAGGACACTAGACACCACCCTTTGTAAGTATAACGAGTTTGTAGCGTTCGTTACCTACTGCCTTTTAGCTCTCTAAACTTTTTTGCAAGTGGGCACATTGCCATCCACGAATTGCATAAGGAATGCCGTTAATCAGTCATGATACTGTCAGGGATCCGAGAAGCGGATTAAACTACCGTGTGAACATTAGTCTATTATAACACCTGCGCATCTCTGTGTGTTGCATCCATTCGTTGTATATGTATGTAGTAACTAGTTAAAGGGTAGTTATACTCGTATCGTTGAAAGAATCCAGCTCTTGCCGAAAGGGTGCGACGGGTGATGGACGGCAAAACCACTCAAAAAATTATCCACATCAGTTGGTTAAGTTTTCCATTGGCGGTTTACATCAAAAGTGAGATGCGAATGTGAAGGCGAACCGCACCGTGCCAAGTGTCTACATCCTGAGGGAGTTTTCCCTGAATAGGGTACAAAAATTCCTGCTTTTCGCTTGAGTTGTGATTCATTCAATTGTTGCCATGTACACCTACACCTACCTACCGACACTATGTATGAGTGTGTAAGGGTTAAACATAAATGGGCACTCTACCAGGGCGATGAGCGCATTCGAACGCACACATGCGTATATATTTATAAGAAAAAAAAAAGAAACTAAATAAGGATCAATCATTCACGATGGCAGGACTCTAATTGAGCTTTGACGAACGTTTGTACAGGTGGTTTCGATTGGCGGAAAATGGAAATTTTATTGTGTACCTACGGTAATTGAAAAGGAAAGTTTTCCCCCAAACAACCCTTTCAAAGCAACTAATAGACAGAATGAGATGAAAAAAAATTTGCTTATAGATTGCTTACTAGACTCTCTGTTTTGGGGGTAATGTAAGTAGTGACTTTATAAATACCAAGTTTCTTCACTTCTTAGATGAGGTTGGTTTCCGGAGTCGAATTTGTTCACTGCCGCTGCTTTAAAATTACAGTGAAAGGAAGTGAGCCTGTTTGCCAAATGTGAGATCTGAAAATCGATAAATTCGAAACCGTAAAAAGTGGAACATAACAAAGAAAGTGTAACAAAAGTTTGGAAACGTGAAGTTTTAAGAATTCAGGTGACGGGTTACGCTCATCATTCTGAGTTCTTACAGTTTTAAAATCACAGATGAGAATTCACATTGAAGCAAAAAGATTTGCCATCTTTTAAGGCTAAGTACGTACTATGAATGCTGTACAGGGTTTTCCAGAAATTCATGTTAAAAATTTTGTATGCAGGGTGTTTTGCATAAGAAGCGACAAAAGCTCAGAACGGATACAATGGGTTAAAATACTTCCGAATCTCGTTCCTGTCATGGCACCTCTCAATTTCCTCAAACGAGAGCTTCTCATGTTGCTTCTTCTTCTTTTCGAGAATTCGGTGTTCCTCTCTTCTTTTCTCCTTGTAAATCTCGTTATACTGATCGTAAGCAACCCTCATTCGTTTTTGCATCAGCATTTGTCGTGCTTTTTGTTTGGCTGCATTTGCCTGCCTGCATTCTTCATCGAACCATGGGTTTCATTTTGTGGGCCGAGATGAGGGAAGCTTGTACTACTTACCATACAAGATTTAGCCACGCAGTAAAATTGATTAGCCTTTGTCCGTTTTCGGAGGTTTTGTCGTGGAGGCTACGCTTGCCGATTGTCAGGGACGGCAGAAGATATGGGGTGGGTGGGGTATAGACCCCACCTAACTTTTCTGAGCATGGGGTGCACCCCACCTTCTGGCCTTGGAAATATACCAATTTTTTTTAGTTAAATGAAAAGGCAAAAAAAATTTTATCAAATTATGAATATTGTTATACTAATTTTTGCTTGATTGACTGAGACTGACCAAGTGATTTGAATTATTTCTTATCCTTTTTTCTCCTCTATTTCAAAAATATAATAAAGGTAGGTTTCACGGAATATTCATATATATTAGGGTGGGTCAAAAAAAATCAAAATTTTTTTTTTTTTTGATCCGACACACGAAAACTTTTTCTTTGGTACCTCTAGAAAGTACTTACAAAATTTGAGCTCTTAATATTAACGGGATGATGATGCTCATCGTAGTTTTCCATTTTCAGTTTAGTATCATATTAAAATGGTCATATCTTTTTAAAAATAGATTGTTCAACCAGTCGCAAAAACAGTATTTATAGGAAATTGAACGGTCTACAAAAATAGTCTCTTATACTTTTTTCATTAATCTAACCATTTAAAAGATATTCAAGGTCAAAAATTTAAGTATTTTAAAGAAAATAACTTTTTTGTTTTGAATTCAGTAACTTACTAAAAAAGAGTTATTATAAAATGAACATCAGTTATTTTAATAGAGAATTGAACGTTCTACAAAAAAGGTCTTTTGTTGTTAATCGATTACTCTAACCATTTAAAAGATATTCGCAGTAGAATTTTAATTCCTACTAATTTTAATAATTTCTTAATAAATATTTCCAATACATCTATTAAAAATTTTTTTTAAAGATATTCGCAGCAGAATTGCAACTCCCACAAATTTTAATAGTTTTTTAATCAATATTTAAAGTTTATCTGTTTAATTTATAAATTTTAAGGTAATTTATGATCTACAAAGAAAATGCAGAAAATATCGTTAAAAAATTGAGTCCAATGAAATATACTCTCAAACAAAAGATACGACATAACTTGCAAACTGTCATTTTTTTGGAATAAACTCAAGTTCACATGAATATTATCAAAATTCATAAATTGAGTAGATAAATTAGAAATATTTATAAAGAAATTATTAGAATTCGTAGGAATTGCAGTTCTACTGCGAATATCTTTTAAATGGTTAGAATAATCGATTAACAACAAAAGACCTTTTTTGTAGAACGTTCAATTTTCTATTAAAATAACTGATGTTCATTTTATAATAACTCTTTTTTAGTGAGTTACTGAATTCAAAACAAAAAAGTTATTTTCTTTAAAATACTTAAATTTTTGACCTTGAATATCTTTTAAATGGTTAGATTAATGAAAAAAGTACAAGAGACTATTTTTGTAGACCGTTCAATTTCCTATAAATACTGCTTTTGCGACTGGTTGAACAATCTATTTTTAAAAAGATATGACCATTTTAATATGATACTAAACTGAAAATGGAAAACTACGATGAGCATCATCATCCCGTTAATATTAAGAGCTCAAATTTTGTAAGTACTTTCTAGAGGTACCAAAGAACAAGTTTTCGTGTGTCGGATCAAAAAAAAAATTTTTTGATTTTTTTGACCCACCCTAATATATATGTATACCAGGAACGAGGCGTGACATTTTCGTTTGCGGAAGCACTCAAAATAAAACTAAAAATTGGAGACTCAAATGAGACCCGCACTCCTTTTCAAGCCTTTTGGCGGCTTTCCGAAAATTGTTCATGTCATTAAATCCACCCCCATTCCATAATCTTTTTTCATTGCCAAATAAAATGCGAGACCAACAATATAATCTATTTGTTTTCATACATCCTGTTAGCCACGGAAAACTTTCATAAGTTTGTATTGAATACTGATAATACTAAAAATAATATTTTTCAAAAGTTACTCTTTTGTTGAAAAATAAAAATATTATATGTTCTTTAATAAAACTAAAATATAACTACCATACCTTATTTTATTCTACCATGCTCCCCACCTAAAAAAATAGTGTTCTGCCGCCCCTGCCGATTGTATTTCCAAAGATGTCCTCCTTCCCTAGTTTTGCGTTAAAATCGTCAAGAACGATTTTCACGTGGTGTCTAGGCCACTTACAACCTTATAAACTCTATAGCATTTTTGAAACCTTATAAATTGGTGGATAAATTTTCGGGGCCAATGTTGAATGTGAACCACACCTAAACGTCAAATTTTTTTGTGAATTTCATTTGACATTTCTCAATTCCAGACAATTTCAATTTGAAGAATTAAAGTCTCTTTGATCATTTCAAGCGTCGAATGGTGGCAAGTAATGGCAAAAGAGAATAATCAATTTTCGAAGAAAATCATCTTTAGTGATGAGGCACATTTTCACCTCAGTGGATTCGTCAATAAGCAGAACCAGTGGTAGTTCAAGAGAGATTGTCGAAAAACCAATGCACCCACAAAGAATAACTGTTTGGTACGGTTTACAGACTGGCGGCATCATCGGGCTGTACTTTTTTCAAAATGAGGCCGGTCCGGCAGTTACTGTGATTGGTGCTCGCTACCGTGAGATGATAACGATCTTTTTATAGCCCGAATTGGAAGATATGGCTGTGCATGAAATGTGGTTTCAACAAGAAAGTGACATTTGCCACTCAGCTAAAGAGACAATCGCTCTTTTTTGCGACAAAATCAATGGCCGTGTTATCTCACGTGGTGGCGATGTGAATTGGGCGCCAAAATCATGTGGTCTCCCACCGTTGGATTTCTTTCTTTGAGGTTATTTGAAAGAAAAGGTATACGTCAATAAGGCAAGCAACAATTCCAGAGCTAAATGATGAAATAGATAGTTTGGCACATCAACGGCATAGAACTTCAATTATGCCTCAGTGTCATCGAAAATTTGGACCATTGGATGGAGATGTGTATCCGAGGTCACGGCAGCTATTAGGTCGATATTTTGCTCCACACATAATTGAACCGTAACAATATTATCATAATAATAAGAATTGAAATTAATTTCCTTAAAAATGTGTGTTTTATTCAAAATCAGCATTGGCTCTAAGAATTTAACCACCTTTTATTTTGTTCTTTGATTAACATTTTAGTTCAAGGTGATTAAGTGAATGGCTTTTGAGTTACTTACTTACTTAGGTGGGCATTACAGTTCGGGGTGAACCTGGGCCTCAACCAACATCCTTCTATAACGATTTCGATTTCGGGCGAGCTCTCTCCAGTTTCGCACTCCAAGTCGGTTGAGGTCTTCATCCACTTGATTGCGCCACCTAAGACGAGGTCTTCCCCTTCCGCGATTTCCCTGCAATGTGCTTTCGAAAACCCGACGAGCCGGAGCATTTGGGTCCATCCGCTCTACATGGCCCAACCATCGTAGCCTCGCGATGCGTACTCTTCTGGCTATGCCCATGTCGCGGTACAGCTCATACATCTCGTTGTTGTATCTTCTTCTCCACACATTGTCTTCGCATACGGGACCAAAGATCATTCGGAGAATTCTTCTTTCGAAACGACCAAGAGTTTCCTCATCCGCTTTCGATAAGGTCCATGCTTCCGCGCCGTACAGCAGGACTGGGATGATTAAGGTCTTATACAAGGTCACCTTGGTTTTTCTAGAGAGGGTTTTGTTTCTCAATTGCCTTCTTAACCCAAAGAAGCAACGGTTGGCAAGAGTTATTCTCCGTTTGATCTCCGCACTGATGTTGTTTTCCGTGTCTACAGCGGATCCTAGGTAGACGAAGTCCTGTACTACCTCGAAGTTATGTCTGTCTATTGTGACGTTTTGTCCAATTCGTCGATGTTCTGTGTTCTTGTTTGATGACAGCATATACTTCGTTTTGCCCTCATTAACCATCAAACCCATTTTTGCCGCTTCTGTTTCAATACTCGCAAAAGCACCTATGACATCACGCTTTTTTCTTCCCATTACGTCAATATCGTCTGCATAGGCGAGTAATTGTACAGACTTTTGAAAGATTGTTCCTCTGGTGTTGACGTTTGAGTTTCTTACAATCTGTTCAAGTATGATGTTGAAGAAATCGCATGACAGTTTGTCGCCTTGCCTAAAGCCTTTTTCGACATCAAAGGTCTCGGTGAGTTCTTTTCCGACCTTGACGGAGCAGCGTGAATTCTCCAAAGTCATCCTGCATAGTCGTACGAGTTTTGCAGGGATGCCGAAACTAGACATGGCTCTGTACAGCTCGTCTCTGTAAATACTGTCATACGCGGCCTTAAAATCGATAAAGAGGTGGTGAATATCGATATTATGTTCTCGGGTTTTTTCCAAGATCTGCCGTAATGTGAAAATTTGGTCTATTGTGGACTTCTCTGGTCTAAACCCACATTGATAAGGACCTATCAAGTTGTTGACGTGGGGTTTCAGACGTTCACATATTACAGCAGACAAGATCTTATAAGCGACGTTAAGGAGGCTTATCCCTCTGTAATTGGCGCAATTGTGAGGGTCTCCCTTCTTTAGGATCGGGCATACGATACTGAGGTTCCATTCATCGGGCATGCTTTCTTTCGACCATATCATGCAGATCAGCTGGTGCATGCTCCTTTCCAACTGATCTCCAGCTGCCTTGAAAAGTTCGGCATCAAGGCCATCTGCACCTGCAGTCTTATTTGATTTAAGTTTGCATATGGCAAGCTTAACCTCTTCTAGGTCGGGAGGACGGCATTCTTGATCATCGTCCAGGCTTTTGAGTAGTCAAGTCTTAATGTCAAAATTTTAAAAAAACAAGTTTCTTAACATCAAATAAATTTGTTGCAGAATTCTTCCTTTTGTTCTTTTTTTAGTCCCCAGTCAATCACAGGGACCAAAACGTAAAAATCTTTCTCAGTTTTTAAGAGATTGAAAAAAGTAACTTTTCTGAAAAATTGTGGACTTTGAAACTTAATTACTCAAAAACTATTCACTGAATCAAATTTAACTAAAATTTTAGTGAATCAACAAAATATTTACTTCCAAAAACACTACTTTATATTGTAATAGGTGGCCAATTCGATTTTAAATAATTTTTTTTTTTAAATAATTAATCTTTTTTCTAGCAAATTGTCACTCCCACCTAAACGGAGAGAAAAAGAACACCTCCACTCCCTTCTTCCGTTACCTAACTTTTTTATTATCTACCATAGCCATAGCTACCTACCCTGACTTTTAATCGTATGTTATGCAAAACAAGCCTGCATAGTAAAAACAACATTTTTTAATTAAATCTCTCTAAAACGTAAATAAGCAAAAACTGACACCTGAATTTATTATTAAATGTTTCAGAAAAAATTAAGGATTAAATTTTAGATTAGCTAGGACCAAGAATTCTTAGAAGACTTTTTGTAATTCAACTCAAAACCAAAAAATTGAGCCAAAGACAGCTCTTCGAAAATCATGAAAGCTTGTGAAAGTTATAAAACAAAAAAAAAACAAAATTGATCGTGATTGTATTCAAAATAGTCCATTTAACAAGCTGAAACTGAAAAGAAACTATAATTATAGATCAAGATTGCTTGTTTTTAACGCCGAAACTCGGAACATTTCCTTAAAACAAATATTTTTTTTATTTAGCTACTCAAAAAAAGTAAACTTTGACTACCTGAACCATTCGAATCCTTCGATCGATCCTAATATATTACTACGGTATTTCCAAATCTAATAAATAAACTAGTTTTGGATCTCAAAATACACGAAAATTGAATTTTACAGCACTTTGGCATCAGGGCGACACACTTAAATGCTGAAAACTGACAACTTCGAAAAGTGGAGTCTCAACACAACATATCCACAAAACAAAATATATACCACTGTGAGGTATTCTCCTTCAATGCTAATATTCCACATGACTCATCATAAGCACTCCCAACTTTACCATCAACACCATCAACAGTGCACAGTTGACATTAAAAAGTTTCCGACCATCAGGAAAGTATCCTCCCAAAAAATAAATACAATTTCAAGCCGCAGGCAATGTGCGTCGTAGACTGTTTTACTTGTACATTTGGCTACATAAATACACAAAACAAATACTCATTTACCGCGCAACAGTTTTGCACTCACAACTGTCGTAATTAATACAAGTTGCCATCATTCAGCTGGCAGATGAAAGAAAACATCATGCTGAATGACTGCTCCGGTCCCAATTGTAGTGTCGAGCAGCATGTTGTGTTTTATATGAAATTCTCGTTAATTGACGGGACTATTTAACACAAAGCACCACACAGCTAGCATATTTTATCCAACAGCATCATTTACAATAGGTTGCAAGTGTAATTCAATTAATCGTCACGAAGATGGATGATTGCATTTCACGCGGCTGCAGCGACAGTTTAATTGTTTTGCCATTAAATGACTTATAATAAAAATGACGCTGTATTGGTCAATAAAAATAAACTACCAAATTGATAGCTAAGCGAAAAATTAAATGAATTGCACTTTAATGTTGTTATTATGACGGTAGTAATAATAATTATTATTGTCATTTTCTTTTTTGGATTGCAGATGCAGAACGTTAAATAGATGTTGAGTTGGGCACTGGCTACTGGGTTTGGGGTTTGAGATTGGAACTTAATTAATTAATTATTCGTACTGACTGCTGACACTGAGTGACGTTTATATTAAGTGGACAGTTTATGTCACTCGCTTGTTATAATAGCTTCCCACAGATAAAAAAAAAATTTCTTTGAATCTCATATTCCTTCAGTTGAATTGTCGATTTGGTATCAAGTGATGGAGGGCTAGTAACTCCCCAATAAATTATTTCAAACAGGGTGAGAAAGAAAAGAGCTCTTACTAAGGTAGTGCTTGAGTAGATGCTTTCAAATCATTCAAAAACTGCTTTGAAAATAATCATTTTGAACCAATAATTACTCTTATTACTGATAACCCCTTTTTTTAATTGGGCCGACAAGGAAATTTTGGCCCAACTTACCGCCCTCAGCAACCTACTTAAATAGACAAAAAAGTGGACTGGATGTAGGTCCTTCCAAAACTAAATACAAAATTCCACTAATAAGTAGATACTCCACCAATAAATGGAAATCCACCCACTTTCTCAGACGAAACGAAGTTTCTGGGTATTATCCTAGAAAAGAGCTAAACTGGTAAATTATACAAACAAAAATTAGAAAAGCCAGTATGGATCTCTTTTCCTGCAAGCAAGCCATTTAAAGCAAATAGGAAATATCCATACAGAACACCCACAATTCAGAGTGGTCGTCAGACCGATATCCTTACATACTCGGTAACAGTATGTAGGGCAGAGCTAGAAAAATCTACTTATCGTGACAGATTAAGCAAAGTTCAAAGATCAGCCAGCATATGTTTCAGCAGAGCTCTTCGCTCAACACCTTCTGCTGCAATAGACATACTCTTCTGGTATTACCCCTCGACATTTACAGCAAACAAGCGGCGGCGAACCCGGCAATGTTTCTCATAGCCACCTCCAAATGGACCAATATCTCAATTTATCATTCTAACATTCTGAACTTGTTTGGTATAGATATACCAAGTCCGACTACTCCATTCCCCACCTGATTTCCGATAAGAACTTCCAAGTCACCACCCACCAACCCAAGATGCTATAAAGATACCGAACAGTAGATGAACAAACACCACCAAAAAGAAAATGGCCAAGCCGTGATCTAAAACGTACCACAAGTTTGTTATTCTTAAGCAGATTGCACTTTGGGTCCGTAATCGGTGTCTTAACTGGTCACTGCTTCATAGGTATACATGCCGTAAGGCTCAATGTCTCATCAAACGATTTCTGTGGAAGCTGCTTGGACAAGGAAGATGAGGAAACCGTTTCACATCTTCATTGCACATGCCCTGCCCTCTTTCAATGACGTAAAACACATTTGGGAGAACTTTTTTTTAACGCTCCAAGAGGTCTTAGAAACAGAGCTTTATGGAAAGCTCAAAATGATTTAAATAAGAGGCATTTCCTCGAATTTCCTTTTGATATCACAATGGACCTACATTATGGGTGTAAGTTTTCCTAAAAGTCACCTTACCTTAGCCACATTTAACCTCGCGTTGGGCGCCAGCATCGACAAACCCTGAACAAAATAAACGTCTCCGCTAACAAAAAAAAAAGACAAAAACTGGAAATATTTTTCGGTAAAGTAGGTACACAGAAGGCGGTGAGGAAACGAAGATAAAAGAAATGACGTTACACCGTATTCGGCACTCCTATGTCTTTCTCTTTATGCTTTTAAAGTATATAGTTAACACAAACCTCAAACAAATTTGGTCCTTGAAATGCATAAAAATGATCCCCAATTTCCCCAATTTCACTAAAGTATCTTAGTATCTTAGTTATGAGACTCATTTTTATATCGGCGGGCTCCAAAAAATTATGAATTTTTGTGGAAAAGAATCTCCATCCTCAATGTAAGACTCTTCAAGAAAATGTTGCTGGAACAGCTGATCCGATAAATGGACTGCGCAACATCGAAAAGAGGTTGATCATTTCGTATTGCAGGAATATAGGAGGGCATTAATGTGGACCACCACGTTTGCTAATAACAAGACGGGACTGTGTCGGAGCGTTGGCTACTAAGTACTAACTCGTATAATATTTAAGATCTCAATGGAAATTTCCAGAGAAATTAACTTCTGTGCAGTTGGCTTGAAATGTAGGCTTGAAATGTAGATTTTCTACATTGAAAAATCACACCCATAAAAATCGAGTTTGAAAGCTACCTTTGATAATAATCAAGCTGCCACTTATTTTCATTCGATAACTATTTCGACGCTCCGGATAGCGAGAAAAGGGATGACCTTTCCTTAGATGTTGCTATCTAATAATATATAATATATATATATAACTCAGTCAAATTTCAAAACTAAGTTAATAATCAACACATGAGAATGCTCACTCTGAATGGACAAAAAATGCAGCGTTTCCATTATGTTTTGATTGTCGCAGGAAACGAACTTTATTATAATTTAATAGGATGTGAAAGAAATTTAGGGATGCAACTTTTAAGATATAACTTATATCGCTGCTTACAAACAAACTCGATCTCTACTCGAAGGCTACCACAAATAAAGGAGAAGGAACCAGAGCATCGAATTATTTGACAGCTCGTCAACTGCTGACAGCGCTCCAAATTAAAGGAAATTGGTTGCTGTTGGGGATGAACAAAATTTACTAAAAATTGTATAGGTAGGAAGCTACAGTTACCATACATTTTTGTATTTGCTGCGGTGCGGCGGCAGAAATTCTGTCTACAGCACTTTTTCCACTGCAGCAACTGCGAAAACTTTTAAGCATTGGAGTCCTTTAGAATGTAAACTAAATAAAATAAAATAAATAGGGCGGCGCAACAAAGCGACGAACCCGTGAGTTATATAAGTCAGATGCTCCTATCCTATTTGCAACTAATTATGGTCATAAGACATCGTCGAGACCAAAACTCCTTATGAGTCAAGTTGCAATGCACAAGAATGTAATATAATGAATTCATAATGCAGTGGGAAAGACTCTCTTTTATTTGTGTTATTTTTATCATTTAATGTTATCTTTTTATCATGTTAACTACCTTTTATTTATACACGTGTTTGCTTATGTTTCTACTTGTTAATGTAAAACATTTTACCTTTTTAATTTCTTTAATTCGAAACTATGACTTACTCTGTAAAAGAAAAAAATAGGAGATGATTATAAAATATTCATTCAAACGAAAAAGTTGTTTTAATCTTCCGGAATAAAATATAAAACATAACTCGTGGGCCAAGCGCATTTCTCACAACCATGCCTTATGAGGGAATGGAGGGGACCTACAAAGGCTAATCGAGAAAGCGCTTTTCATGGCAATGAATTTACTAACGGAGGACTTGGCAATTCCTTTGCGGAAGGGGATCCCTGCGAAAAATATTTTTGTATCTGTTGGGTTTCGAACTACGAATCTCTGGGTTAACAGGCAGACATGCCAACCATCACACCACGGGAACCACAAACTGGAGAGAGCTGCTCCGAAATGGAAAATGTTGGCGAAAAATGATAGTTGTGGCCTAGGTTCACCCTGAATACGAGTAATGCTATCCTATGTGAAAAATTATTACTCATCTGTAATCTGTCATATATCATCTGTCATCTGTCATGTCATCTGTCATCTGTTATCTGTCATATGTCGTCTATTTTCTTTCATCTGTCTTCAGTCATCTGCCATCTGTCGATTTCGCACTAATTTTTAATACAATATGTATAAGAAAAGCTTATATTAACATTGACATAGCTCCCGATTGACTTCTTTCTTTGGTGAAGTACTTATAAAACTAAAAAAGGAGTGTAATAAGCCATAGTTCTAAGTTTGAATCGATCAATCGCGCCAGTTGGAGCTGAAAGTATTAAACGCGTAACTAAATAATAATAACATGTACCTTTCCATCCTTACTTGCGGATGCCCCATTGATATTGCGTTCGATATTGCTTGGTACAAAATATCAGTAAATTAAGTCAACTAAAGTCCTAATACCTCAAAAAGAAAAAGTTCTTAGTTGATTTGTCTTTAAAAGGGAATTTAATTGTAAATAAATGAGGAGACAATAAAATGACATTTCATGTCTTTTTTTTTGAAGCAAAATAAATTTTTGGTGAATCATCATTTTTATGGTTTTTGTTTTTATTCAAAAAACTTTGACTCTTTTGAGTTTTTTGTTTAGGCTACTGGGTATGGCTTTAATGATATAATAAATAATAACTCTTTGTGTGTGTGTAATATAATATCCTTCCCTTAAACTTCTAGAGACTTATATGTATCTGACATTCGAAGTTCCATGAGCACCATCTGCATTGAAAAATTACTAGATACTTGAAAAAAGAAATTTTAAATATTTATTTTCATTATTACAATGCCAGGGAATTTCCAAATAAATTTGTCAGTTCCTTGCAAATCAAAATCACGTTTTTTATTTTTCAAATACATTCAATTAAAGGAATCATCTGCTCTGCTTTACTCCTATATTCTCCCTCCAAATAAATTGTTTTGTATAAAGCGAACAAGGGCTTCAAAAATCTTACAAATAAACTAATTCATCATCAAATGCAATCCTGGGCTTTGTGCTGACAGCAGTAGCGCCAGTAAGTGCTACCACCACACCGGCCGACAGAATCCATCACTCTTCATTGGTTGACAATCAATCATGTCTTCACATTCGGCTGGGCCGAAAATACGGATTGCAATTTGCAAGCCATCAAATTGATTACAATCGAACATGTTGTGTAGATTTTTTTGAATTGAACGAGAACGTTGTTGTTGATGGTTGCTGGGGACTCAGTTTTGTATAGGCTTTGTGTGTGTGTGTGGGCGCTCGCTAAAGCTGGAGTATGAGCATTTGAAAAGAGGATTCTATGAACAGGTTCTTATTTCACTACCAAGCGTAGCAGATTCAATGAAAAAAGGTGAAAAAAAAAATAAATAAATAAACACCGAAACGAAAACGCAAGCAAAACTACTGATGGTGTGACTAATACATGTGACCAAGCCTACATTTTCCACACGCAAGTCGTCGTGCAATCTGATTAAATCACAATTAAGATTTAGTTTGCCTGTTTAACCATTTTGTCAAATTTAATTTTAGTGTTTTATGATAAGGAAAGCCATGAGGGTGTTATGATGTGTGTGCAAATGGTTATGGCTAGCACTTAAGTCTTAAGTTCGTTGAAAGTTGATTTATTGCTTCGTTTCAGCATTAGACTAATTGAAATTCACGTGCTTGAGATAAAGGCTTTGTAGTTGAATTAACTTTATTGCCTATGGGTATTATAGCAAACTTAATGCACGATTTTAAGTCGTTTACAGTATAGTGTGTGTTGGTATAAGTCCTGTGTTTCGACCGACGACGTCGCCGAAGTACTTACTCTCGGAAGTAGATTCAAGATGAGTAAACACCAAGGTGTACATATTTGAATTTGAGTTGGTGTACATGATTCCTTTCCTAATTTTTTATTATTTTTTCCTTTTCTTTAACAACATATCGTCGCCCGAGAATTGTTTTGTCGTATCTCCCAAAAACGCAATTTTGGGAAATCGCATTTAAAGGTTTACGTTACTATAAAAAGAAAACGAAGCGATTAAGTTGTTCTTTTCTTAATTTGAATATATTGTGTGGAGTATCTTCTTTTTATTTATGTATTCAGAATTGTCCTAACTGTTTTGGTTTTCAAATTATAGAGCTTTTTACCCAAAATGAGTTTGTCGTATACGCCACCAAAATAAGCTTTTTGTTTCCATCCCATACACGTACGACAAAGTGAACGCACGTACGACATTTCAATATTCAAGCGTCTTGTTTAAATCATATAGAAATTGTTAACAATTAAATTTTATTTATTTTATAAAGGTTAAAATAGGAATACATATCTACATCACAAGAGTTTTTGTGTTCATAGGCAAAATCTTGGTGTGAAAAAAATTTACTTGAATAGTAATAAAAAAAATACAATAACAAAAAAGGCATCCTATGACCATAAGATATCAATGATATTTACATTTGCATTTTCATTCACATTTTGGTTATAAAAACTAACGAAAAAGTCATTTTCTGACTATGAAATATAAAATTAGATCTTTGAGATCGAAAATGTAATTTTTGTTAGTAAACCTAACGCTTACATAAGTAACACTGTATGATTTATAAGCACACCATAGTATAAAAGTATAGTTTCAAATAATAAATTATTGAAGATTTCATTCTTACGGTCTTGATTTGAACAAGGCTTCGTAGTAGTTTTAGTCTGCCTTTGGCACAAAAACAAATAAACTTTTAAGATTTTGTCATTAAATTGACTTTTTCTATATTAAAGCTGTTTTATACCCAATTTCTCTTCTGTTCGTTTTATAATAGAGTGTAAATTTTTCGTCCTTAATATGTTTAAGAAACTTTATTTTGCTAAATGGAACTGACGAAAAGTTTAATTGGCCCGCTCTGGTTGAAAATGCTTTGAAATCTGTTGGCAACATTTGAATTAATTTTAATTTTACGTTCTTAAAGTTCATATTTTTAAGATGTCGCATAAGCGAAGGCAGGCTAAATATTTCCAAGCTGCCTCTGGAATTAGAGAATCTCCAGGCTCTGAAAATTTTTGTGTAATTTATTTTAAGAATGTTGAATTTTGAATGAGAAAAATCACAGCAGTGGACATGGCCTTGTTTTAACTTTGGGGGACGCAGGAGTCACTCCAAAGAGGCAGAACTTCAACAAAAGGATTGTCAGAAAATATTTGATGCAGTATTTTTAAAACTGCGCTGGCAATATCTTTGTATTTATACTGCACCACCGCCAAAGTTGAAATATCTATACACGTACGACAAACCAAACCGCAATCCTTTTTTTTCTCATTTTTGTCGTACTTGCATACGATCACGCCTACATTATAATGTGAGTAAGTGTATGTACGACAAAGCAATTTTAAGGTTTTATTTTACATTTTTGGTCGTATGTATTAAGCCTATACACTTATGACAAAACAACAGTAAGAAAAAAAAAAGGGAAAACACATGGAATTTTTGTCGTATATGCCAAAAAATGGCGGTTACGACAAAACAAAACTCAAGGGGTGATTATTTTGGGGATATACGACAAAATACATACTAATTATCTCAGCAACGGTAAGAGATAGGCAAACTCTGACAACAGAAATGAAAAGAGCACCTTTGAAAACATAAGACTGCATATCCAGTTTAAAAAAACCCATTTTGGCGCTTACGACAAAACAATTCTCGGGCGACGATATTATGACGTTACAATGTCAGATGCAGTTTCTGGTAGCGATTGCATAAACATCGAGTTGTCGTGATTCTCTCAATTGTGTTCTTTTTCTATGTTAATTTGAAATGACACTCGATCAGAGTTTTAAGTAAGCAGTTGACCATAGTCTACCATGTCTAATAGAAAACTCGGTCTGTTTGCTGACACCCTCGACCGAATGTCTAGTGAGACCTTTATGTTGGTTTACATTGGACGAAAAGAACCACCCAGAAATGTCCAGGAACATTCTCAAACCGTTTCATTGTTACAAAAAGATCGCTTCTCATAATTCTGAGAAGTGACAGTGACTTCTCCATTGGAAGTGAGAATCCACTCAAGAAGCTCTAACACATGCAACTAAAATGTCAAAAAGATAACTTTCTTCAAGGCAAAGGCAATTACGTAAAACTGAATAGAAACTATTTTGGATGCTCCATTGGTTGCAAAATGAGTGCTTCCCCGAGTGAGACCAATGGAAAGCGACATTAGTTTTTCGGTTTGAGTGAATCAATCAGCTTGAGTATCCGTTGAACCACTCATTTTGAGTGTCTTATGTTAAAAAATCATTATATGATTTTTTAAGGAGAGATTCATTTTGAGCGTCAGTTGAGACACTGCGTCGAATACTTAGTGACAGTGAGTCGCTTGGCTTGTATGTTTTTTTTTTTCTAAAAAAAAACTATCCAACTTGGGTATATACATATATATCTGCTGAAAACGGCCTGAGTATCTTAGGGGACACTGAACTTAAGGGCCTTGGCCTGTAGATGCTTTGCTAGAATGTCTGGTATAGAGTATCTAGTGAGACACACACTTTCAGTGTCTGGGAATATACTCGTTCTAATTCCCTAGTTTGAGTGTCTGAATACACTTCACCTGAGTCGCTGGTAAGACATTTGGCCGAGTTTCAGGCAAATGAATCGAGTTTTTTAAGTTGTTGAATAAACTATGTTTGATTGAGTGATGGTGAGTCAGTAAGAACACTTGTGCCTGAGGTCTTGGCCCAGACGTTTTGGGAAATACTCGTTTTGACTGTTTATTGAGTAACTCGTTTTGTTGGAACACACTCGATTTGAGTGCTAAGATTGGCTGGGTAGTGAACCTTATGTCGCTTTCCAATGGAATACCTAAAATTATCACTGTTCAGTATTGACAGGTTGTCTTTGTGCGAGTGAAACACATATGGCTCATAAAAAATATTCCTTGGAGAATGTATTGATTTGACACTAGAGAAACATGTATTAGTGCTCGAAACGATCTTTTTGCACTCATGGAACGGTTTGAGAATGTTTTTGGGACCAGAACTGTCCGTAGTGAAAAAAAAAACTCATTAAATCTTTAATACACTTTTTGACCCAACGCCTTTGAACAAACATCATCTCACCCATCGCAGTTTTTATTTAATTCTATGCACTCAATCCGCCCACATAATTTTCATTTTCGTTCTTCAAACATTGAATGTCTACTTAAATTCATTTAACGAGTGCAGTTTATCGCTTAAACTAACTTTTATTTCTCCTTTACAAGAATTTGTTGTTATGCTTTGAAAGCCATGCCCTTACTCATACCGCATATGAAGTCGTTAATTCGGCCATATAGAGTTTTATGTTCCTTAATCTACATCCTTCGTTAAAATGGTATTTGATTGCACCACTCATTTAGATATGGTCATCTTAGCCCTATTTAGATTGGTCGTATGGTGTTGGTTTACATGAAACATACATTTTCTTAAAAAATAAAATACAAAATTAATGTGAGAGTAAAAATATTTGAATAAATTTGCCTCAGTGAATGTCGAAATGTGTACTTACACGACGAGTCTTTATTTTTTACTTATTACTTGCCTCCTCACAGCTTTACATGCCTCTAATTAACATCACAGACATGAAATTTTCATCTCCTCGAATTGCATAATTAAACTGCCAAGATGTTCGTAGATTACGAAAAGCCACTGTCTTCTGGTGTGGTCTTTCGAATAAGGTATTCAGTATTTATTAATTACCACGCCGCCGCACAGTGGTGCTTCTGCGGAAATAAATGCAAAAAATGAAATTTGGAGTACGGATTTGTTTGATTTATATTTTCATAGACATATAACCGTTGTATCTTTTTCCAAAATTTGGGACATTTATATCAAGGAATATGGGAGATACAGCGCTCTAAAGTTCTCCTATCTTTAGTTTTTGAAAAGTATGTAATTTCTTGCATTTACTTCTTTTTAATGAAGAGTAGCATTTTGGTAGCTATTTGTGAAAAATAAATTTTTTTTATAAAAATATGCTATTAAACTTTAAAAAAAAAAAAAAATTTGTAAAAAATTTTGTTTTTTCGCCAATTAGTTGGGTTTAGACTGAGTGCTCTCGAATAAATATTTTAATGTTCTTTCCCTAGAGCTACAGTTTTAGCTACACTAAGCTACGTCTAGTGGCTACTATTTTTGGAAAGCTACAATATTCTACTAACTTTTTTCGAAAGATTCGTATCCGTCCTGATCCGATCTTGAACGTAGTGTACAAATTTGTTTCACTGAATCTAATTTATGAATCACGATTTTGACTTTGATCATGTTGCAAAAGATGCAATTTCGTAGACAGTAACCGTTGGAAAGATTGGCACCAGGTTTTTGTTTTTGACAAAAATTTATATTTTTCATTAAAATATAAGATATGATTAATCCTTTGACAAATGTCTGATCTACGAGCCCAAATGCTAAATAGTTGGTCTATGTTAATCTATTACGGATTATTTAATCGAATGACTTATCCAAATGGCAATCTAAGATCCTGAATGAAGAAACTCTTGTTCTAGGAATGTCATTATTGCATGCACGAATTTGATTTATGGAGTACATATTGCACCTGGGAAATAACTTCAGCTTTATAAAGCGTGGAGAGTCAATGAGACTAATCGTGCTATCAAAGAAGAGGAAAAAAAAGAATTCAAGTGGAATTCCTCTCAAAGGTTCGAATAAGAGTAGACGTTGTGAAACAAGGAACTGTAACAACAAACGATGGGAATAGTTCGAGAAGATTATTTGGAAATCCAAGTGTAGCTGCATATATTACAAAAGTAGACAAAAGACTGATAACCAGACTCGCAGTCATATTGGAAGCTGCCTACTTACTTAGGTGGGCATTACAGTTCGGGGTGAACCTGGGCCTCAACCAAAATCCTTCTATATTTGAAGTTATTTGCAGCAATTTTTCGATCGATACCTAAAAATTTAAGATCTATACTGAAGAGACAGCTAATCTCGCGATATCGTTATACCCTTGGTATCACATGCCCGCAAAATTTTACTACACTGAACGGAAATAATAGAAATTGCATCCTTGCCAGTTGGATCAGTGCTCAAAAATGCAGGAACAAGGACTACAAGTACCATAGGACCCATTACTCAAGGAAGTTCTCCCGGTTATCGACGAATTAGGATATATTGCATATGATCCTGATTTCATCCGATCCATATATAACTCAATTAATACCTGAACCAAGGAAAAAACATTTTTTTGAGTGAAGACGCCCCTGAATTAACTAAAAAACTTATTAACATTAATATTACTTTAGTATTATCATAATTGAAAAAATTTCGATCATGTCAATAAAGGCTGCAAATCCGAAAAATGTCAATAACTTTTCTTTTAATGATTCTTTTTCAACCAAAATTTGTCAAAATGTGTGTTCGCCACTTCCAAGCAAGTCTGCAAAATTTCATTCGTTTCCACTTCATAGTTCAGACTTTACGGATTTTTTTCCGCTCTCCCATACAAACAGCACCACTGTGCGCCGGTTCAATCAATCCGAAAAGGATGTTTTTGCTATCTGCAAGTTGCACTATTGTTAATCGGATTACTATGGGATACTTCCGCAGGCCACAGTTGAGTATGATGTGGGCTCTACTATGTGCCGTCAGGATAAAACTTATCAACGGATTCTGTATTTGGATCTTCTTTTGTGATATGTCATCAATAGAGAGGAGTGGATTTCATGAACAGACAACATTTACTGCGGCTAAGGTGACATTTAACTATTTGTCCTTGGAGCAATCGGAAGTTAGGATTTTAAACATTGAATAACTCTAATTGTCCGTTGCCACACATCCGATGCTGGAATGGATTTGAATTTCGTATAACAGTGGGTTTGTATATAGGGTAATTGCGGTAGAGATGCCGCTTCGGGAGGGATGCCGCATTCAATCAAACTCACATATCTAGTCGTACACATAAAAAATTAAATTTAGCATGTTTTTTGTTTTTTAGGTATTTAACTAAAAACGTAAGACGAAAAATTGGAAACATCCGCCATGCAACGGGATTTTTTGCAATTTATTTTGTTTTACACCCCCTTTGGAAAAACAAAGGAAATTTTTTAGTTCGTTTCAAGTAATCGATTTGAAAAGATGCTATCGAGTGTTTTGTCCAGGGAAAGTATTTTGCATAGTGAATAGGTGTTAAGGAATACTCGTGAGTGTATTTTTTTTTTTTTTTTGTTACCAATTCTTCTTAATTTTGTAATGTGGTGCGGCATCTCTCCTTCGTTTTGGGAGAGATGCTGCACTTTTGTTTTGAGAAGATGCCGCATGCTGTATTGGCTTTTTTTCTCAAATAGAGTATTAAGCTTCAGAATGCCCCTTTAAATACACCTGCACATAAGCCAGGGCTAGTCTGACAGAAGAGGCGCTGCGCTGTTAGAAGCCCGAGAAAACATCCACAGAAGAATGTCTCTCCGAAAAGCAGAGAAACAGTTTGAATTACCAGCCAAAGAAATTCAAGAACCAACAGCTATTTTTCCGAAACGGCCGTTTCATGTTCTGCAACAATCCTGGAACCGGTAATTCCAACTACCAGCCGCAGCCATAGGTGCATCATGCAGTCATTCTGAAAATGAAACGCACTCTTTATCATGTTTCAACAAACTAATGCCATCAAAACTACTGCAACCAATTGCACGACTGCCGAAATTCCAGTGCTTTTTTCTAATTGCAGGCCATTGGCAGAGGCTTCCTATTTCAATTGAAAAAAAAACTTGAAGCCGCGCGCCGAAACGAAAAGGAAAGAAAAACAATTAACCAAAGGAAAGGTAAAGTCCATAGACACAGACGATCCAAATATTCGTTCTAAATATTGGGGAAACTATTTCAAAACAACAAAAAGGGAAGATTGGATCCAATGTTCTGAATGTAAGAAATGGCTGCATTAAAAATGAACACGGCACAAATCGTTTGAATCTACTCTGAGTACGGGCTGAGGACACTGAACAGGATCAGGAACGGAAAAAGCATGTTTAATGTTTTAAATTCAATGAATTAGCTATGATGCCGCATAGTGTGATCCCACACACGATTAGAAGAAAACCTCGCTTAGAAGAAACTTGAACAAGAGCAGCGAGTACTTTCCCCACACATAATAATGTTGAATTGTGTGTTCATAAGAAACACGTTTATAAGAAAAATACAGATAAAAGTAACATTTTTCCAACGCAAACTTTCTTTTTCCATGTAAAATCGTTTGATATAAGCAAAAAACTCACGAAACTCATAGAATCTGAACAGACCCTTAAAGAAAATTCTAGACGAACAAAGCAAATTAATGTCATTTATGATGACATTTGAAGTAGAATTTAGTGCATTAAGGAATTGAATTCAGTGCATAGGAATATTTCACTATGATTCAGTGAAATTAAATTTGTAATTTGTTGTTTTTATGCTCTTTCTGCTGTGGTCCTGGATCGGATTCTGTAACGCAATCTACGACAGACGATTGAACGATAATCGTCTGAAAAGTTACGGAATCTGGGCCCTGAAAATGTCGCGAAATAATATTTCACTAAAAATTGAATTGATTATTTTCTTAAAAGAAATTAAATCGGGAAGAAATCGAATAGAAACTTGTAAGAAATATAAAATTGGTAAAAGCACATTATCGAAAATATTAAAAAACGAAAAAAAAATTCGAAGAAGAAAATCAAAATGCCAGATCTAAAACAGATAAAGAAACAGAGTTGGTAAATACGAAATTTTAGATAAAGCTAGTTATAATAAGAAGCAATTACTTACTTACTTAAGGTGACACTACAGTCCGGATCGAACTAGGGCCTCAACCAACATGCTTCTCCAGCCAGCTCGGTCCCTAGCTAACAACTGCCTCCAGTTTTGCACGCCAAGTTGGTTGAGGTCGGGATTGGATTCGAAGACTTTCCGGCCGGAGCGTTGGTGTCCATTCGCTCTACATGACCCAGCCATCTAAGTCGCTGGACCTTAACTCGTTTGACAAGGTCAGTGTCGCTGTACAGCCCGTACAGTTCGTCGTTAAATCTTCTTCTCCACTCGCCATCAGCAGCCGGGACCAAAAATCACCCGAAGAATTTTTCTCTCGAATCATCCTAAAGCGTTCTCATCTACCTTTAACAAGATCCATGGTTCTTCGCCACATATAACAACCGGGATGATAAGTGTCTTATACAGGGAAACTTTAGTTGCTCGAGAGAAAACTTTACTACTCAATTGCCTTCTTAGTCCGAAGAAACAGCGATTGGCAAGAGTTATTCTTCGTTTGATTTCAGCACTGGTGTCGTTGTCTGAATTAATAACGGCACCTAGGTAGACAAAATCCTTAACTACCTCAAAGTTATAGCTGTCAATCGTGACGTTCTGTCCAAGACGTCGGTGTTGGGTGTCCTTTCTTGACGACATCATAACACTTGGTCTTGCCCTCATTGACCATCTTCTTCGCTTCCGTCTCAATGCTCATAAACGCGCCATTGACATCACGCTGCGTTCTTCCAATTATGTCAATATCGTCGGCATATCCGAGCAATTGAACGGATCTTTGAAAGATTGTGCCTCTTGTGTTGACGTGGGAGTTTTGCACTATTCTTTCAAGAACGATGTTGAAGAAGTCGCATGACAGTGCATCGCCTTGCCTAAAACCTTTTTTGACATCGAATGTATCGGTAAGATTTTTCCGACCCTGATGGAGTAGCGTGCGTTCTCCATCGTCATCCTACACAATCGGACAAGTTTGGTAGGGATGCCAAAACTAGACATGGCTCTATATAACTCCACTCTATAGATGCTGTCATACGCGGCCTTAAACTCGATAAAAAGGTGGTAGGTATCGATTTGAAGCTCCTGGGTTTTTTCCAAGATCTGCCGTAGTGTGAAGATTTGGTCTATGGTGGACTTTCCTGGTCTAAAGCCGCACTGATAAGGACCTATCAGGTTTTTGACGAATGGCTTCAGACGCTCACACAATACGGCAGAGAGGATCTTGTACGCGATGTTAAGAAGACTGATATCTCTGTAGTTGGCGCAGTTCAGAGGGTCTCCTTTCTTGAGGACTGGGGAAACAATGCTGAGGTTCCATTCATCGGGCATGCTTTCTTCCGACCATATTTTGCAAATGAGCTGGTGCATACTCCTAACCAGGTCATCGCCTGCAGCTTTAAATAATTTGGCAGTGAGGCCATCAGCTCCAACAGCTTTGTTGGACTTTAGCTTGGATACTGCTGTCCTCACTTCGTTCAAATCGGGTTGGCGGAATTGTTGGTCTACGTCGTCGCCTAAATCGAATGGTTCTATCTCTCTAACAGCAGAATTGGGTTCATCATCGCCGTTATAGAGCTTGGAGAAGTGTTCTTTCCATATCATCAGCATTGACTGCGGTTCCACCACGGTGTTCCCTTGATCGTCTTTGCAGGTTTCGGCTCGGGGCTTATAGCCCGAGACTGTTGTTTTTACCTTATTATAATTATAAGAAGCAATTATTGTGCAATTTTTGGGTTTCTTATAAGCATTTTAAATTGTAGCGAACTGCACAACGAAAAGCACATCAAAATTTTGCGCTCACGATTCCGTCTTGTCATTTTTATATGTGTTTTTTCATTTGGGATATATCCCAAAAATCAAATCTTGGCATACCTGCATCATCGCATATGCTTAGTCTCAAACTATAATCCTTCCAACTTTTCCCCTCATATGATAGCTTCGCAATCAACGTCACATAAAAATTATGAATCTAATCGTTTGGCAAAAATTAAAGTACATTGACTTCACTCAAGGATATTTTCAATGCTTCTGGCTTGCCATTGTGTGTACTCATTTTTATGGTGTAAATGCTCCATGTATTCGTGTCATGTTTAAATATAATTGACTTTGTTCAGTTAATCCGTTTATGAAATGAAAATGCAAATTTAATTTAAATGTTCCGCACATATGAGTTTTAGATTGTACCCCATATAAAGGATAATAGTCGACGTGAATGCGAACACATGCACACCAACTATACGATGAGCAACATACAAAGCTTTGCTTGTTGGTGCTATGCTCCACAGCAGGCGGATGAATGTCGCTTATAGCAACAGTGCCAACTGCAAGCTCAACGCCAAGAAACATCACATCAATATGCAATGTGGAAGTGGAACTTATACTATATAGATTATACAACATATGCGGGTGTATAAGGACATTGAAGCCGGGTCTATATTATAATGTTGCCGGATGGGACAAAAGTTGTAGGTGTATGTGGAAAAAGGGTGCTCGGTTAAGTGTAAACATTGCAAACGCACATAAAATAAAATAGATATCATGCACATTTAGTGCAAGAATGTAGGCAGACAGACAGATATCCTTCCACTGCCATATTGCTGTTGCATCACTTTGTAATGGGATTATGGTATGCGCATCGACCTAGCAACCCACCAACCAACCAACCAACCCATCATAGCAAATGCATAATGGCGTGTGAGCATGTGTGTGTTCTGTTCAATCGAATGAATAAATTTGCCAAAGGATTATAAGAACCAAATGGCAGAAATTGGCTTCGTTGCCACTAGTTCTGTTCATTACAAAAGGCATTTAGCATCTTAAAACTACATAAAACTATATACTTGGCAAATGTAGGAAATGGCGCTGTTGTTTTTGTGGCAAAGACGACAAAACGTTCCGTTTATACGAGTACCTTATCCTTGAAAGGGACTGAAAAAATGCGGAGGTTAGCTTGAGCGAACTGCATAGCAACAATGAAGCTAAGCGGTTAAGCCTATTAGTTCCAGCGATCAAACATTTATCGCAAAAGATGAGTCTACATCAGAAATAGTCAAGATGACGCTATGTGTCGGACAGAAAAACTTGGATTATTGTTGGTCTTATATGAGCCTTTCCAATCAATGGCCATACTTTAAGAGCTGGCAGCTATAGAAAAATAGAGAAGTATTCCATTAGTGATCAAGGTAACGAGAGAAAGGTGTGCAACTACCTGTAGGTTTTGCAAGCTAAGGATGGTCTCTGCAGCAACTGCAAGAATATCGCAATCGTAAAGAAAACTTATATCAATGAAGAAATTGAAAAGAATTGCTCAGATTTCTGAAAAGAAAAGTAGGTACGCTACAATTGAGCACACAAGTCTTTCAATGACTTCGATTAAAGACCAGACGTTTTTACATATGAACTGAGAATATCTCTTATCTCGTGTCATAAGAATATTAAACGTACCTATTTTCGTGGGAAGAACACATAACTTCGAAATAGAATCGTCAACTGTTCCGAATAAAAAAAATTCACAGTTCCAGCCAATGTTAATAAATTGCGAACAATGCTCGCCTAATGAGGTTCATCAACTCCAAATAATCCGTGCAAATGTGTGAGAAAAGGCAAAAGAAGTATTCGTTCCTTATCCGTTATCCTTGCAACAAAAAAAGAAGAAACTATTCCTTGTAATTCTAGTGGCGGATCTATGAGTATCATAAGAGAATATTGCAACGCTCTAGTATTTCTAACACGTTCTCAAAAGAAAACTTTTCCAATAACTTCTGATGTCCTTCTTTTTTGTTGGCCTTCACCCTTCACCCTTAGCCTTCGCGCGCCCTCAATGTTCGTTTTGGCACACATCATCGACGAAGACGTCGAAATAGTAGGAACATATAACTATGCCGCCTGCATGTGCTCTTGCCTGATGCCTGATGGCCTGGCCTAGACAAATACCTCAGGAAAATACTCATGCGAATCCTGTATCTGTATCCCGACCGCACAAGTTTCAAATATTTCATAATAAAAATGGAAACTTCTTGAAGGGAAATGCAGGCATTAAGACCGTATTCATTTCATATCGTTTGCTGAGTGGAACTTGTATATGTATAGTACATATACCTATACGGACATTTGGTATAAAAAAAAAGAAAATACTCAGCTCGATTCCAGTGTTGGTATAGATATAGACATCCGCATCAGACAGTAACACACTAACACCCACACAAATACACTCAACACTGACTCAAGCACAATTCTTTGGTGCGGAGGCAAGTTAATATCGGATGATGGATTCATGTGCTAATACCTCGCACATGTGTGCTGTTGGAAATTTATCATTTTCTGAGAAGCAATTAAGAACTGTGAAAGGGAAGCGACCCTGGCTGGAGCAGCAATGGCATTCCATTCCATTCATGGTTGGCAATCAGACGTAAAATTTGCAACATATCGGATTAGTTAGGTCCATTACGAAGAAGGGAAAGATGATTCCTTGTCGGTTTTGAGAATAGTGAGAAAATAATTTTCAAAAGCACCAAGACCCAAGACATCAATGGGCACAAATGTATAGGTTAAGGTATATATATTTATATATTAGAAGTTTTGCAAGAGAATTACTGGGGAATTGCTCAATTGAGTGGTAATTTAAAAGGAATTCGAACTGATGGAGCAATATGGATTCGAAAGTTTAACAAAACCTTTGATCCCGATTTTACGATGTTTGGAAGAAGGTTGGTAGGTAGGTGCTAGGTGTACGATTTGGGTAGTATAACCCCTTTAAATGTTTTTTCTTCTATGTTTTTCTTTGATAGAGGTTCTTCCTGAGATGACATTCATTCTTTTTCCAATATCAGAAGCATCTGCTTTTGAGAAGCCTAATCAAGAGAAATCGATGAATAGGATTAATAGTTTTTATTTGGTACCTACAAACAAGATGGGTGGTTGTGTTTGAATTACAGGACTTGCATGTTGCAGTCTTTCTGTTTTTGATTTTGTTTTCTACCCCCTTTGTTAATTTGAACAATAAAGTGATACTTCAATGCCCCCACCAGTGATAAGGTAATAGTAGCTATACTTCTGGATAACGATAGTATATCATGTTAGCTATGTAAGACTAAGAAATTCTCCGGCTTACCAAAATTTCAAGATTTGCACCTTCTGTGAACTATTTCAAAACCACCCAATTTCTGGGCAATGTTCGTCAAAAAGAGCGACTGGGCAAGCTGTTATATGTCAAGAATATCGTCCAAAAGCGGAAATTCTAAACAAGAGAATGGAAGACAAAACGATTGCAATTGTAGGTTAGGTTAGGTTAGATGTGGCTGCCGGTGCTCGTAGACCGACTCACTTAGGCCACAGAGGAGTCCATTGTTATACAACTGAAGCCAGAAGGTTCATCACATCACCCTCTGGTTAAATCGCTGGTGTCGTCGAAAAAGTAGCTAGGTGAGTTTTCTGTCTGTTAGCAAGTTGCATGAGGCATGAGCAAAGGAAATGTTGGACTATCTCCTCCTCGTCCATGGAGCTTCTGCAGAAGTCATTTGAGTAGACACCAAGACTTTTGGCGTATCATCTTACTAGACAGTGTCCTGTAAGAACACCTATAGTGGAACTAATGTGCAGACGACTTAGATTCAATAAGCTCTTTGAACGTTTCGAATTCACTTGGTCATTAGACATGTATTACTCTGCGTCTATCTAGTGCAAAATTTACATGTAGTAATTGGTATACCTATATCCCATATTGTTTTTTTTCAGGTCGAAGATGAGAAGTTGTTACTTTTTTGGCGAGTTCGTCTGCATGCAGTTGCCTGGTATATCTCTGTGACCCGGCACCCATAAAAGATGATTGTTGAACTGTTCCGACGTCTCTTTGAGAGACGTGCGACAGTCTTTGACCGTATTTGGTTTTGTAGAGACAGAGGCAAGAGCTTTGAGAGCAGCATGACTGTCCGAGAAGTTGCGAATATCCATTGAGGATACAACGTTTTCTCTAACCCAGGAGAGAAATTTCTTTATCGCCAGAATTTCCGCTTGGAACACGCTACAGTAGTCTGATAGGCTTAAATTCAGCCCTTTTGAGAAAATTCTAATACCTACACCATCACAGGCTTTGGATCAGTTAGTGTAGAAGTGTAAGGCTTCATTATCCAAGATGTACCATTCTCCCAAGCTTCTCTTGAGGGTATGGTTATTTGGAAATTATTATTAATCACCAGCTTAGGTTTGGTGTAGTCAAATCGATCCGGGATAAATCTTAAGCTGATTGAAATCTTTGTGTGTCCAATTTGATTGTTAGTCCACTATGAGTTAGCTTTTAGTCGAGTAGCTGAGTTCGCTGCTGACTGTTTGCCGAAAAGGTCGAAAAGGTTTAGTAGTTTGTCTAGTGTCTAGTGTATCCGAATTAGTTGCCCTTAGCGTGCCGCTGATGCACATACTATACGTTCGCTGGACTTTGACAAGCTTGTTTTAGTTTATCTTTTTGTCAAGTTTCCAGGTTAGTTTTTTGTCAAAAACTACGTCTAGATATTTTTAGCCTGATCACAATTGTACAATTGTATACTAGGCACAAATATTTTTATACAATAAATGGGACAGGTAACAGATGGCAGATGACAGATGACAGATGATAGATGACAGATGATAGATGACAGATGACAGATGACAGATGACAGATGACAGATGACAGATGACAGATGACAGATGATAGAATACAGAAATAACTAAATGCATTACATTAACATTCTCAAATCAAGAACTGTAGAAAATATGGCCGTATTTCCCATCTCTTTTAAAATGCATGGACTTGGACAGTCTTGAAATACCAACTAATCTACTACCAAACCTGTCAAATGACTAAGTCATCTAAAGTTTTTTTTTTACAGATAAACCACCTGCTGCAGTTGTATAAACAAGGTATAATAAAAGCGCATAGTAATATCAGGAGACTTATTGGGAAAGAGTTTAAGCTTAGGAAGCTTTCCTCCCTAATGGAGACTCCATGTATTCTGTTTCTATCCTACTTGTCAAATTGAAACCACTGAGACGTCAAGCCATATAATTAAAGCTAATTTATCAGGTCTTTGCTACAGTAGCTCAAAAATTGTCTATTTCACAAAGGATTTAAATGCAACTCTGTTTATATCAACTCTTATAGAAATCACAGCACATTAATAAAAACTATAAGTCTTAGTTTTCTTGGAAAAGTGTTTCACTTCTGGCATATTGACATATGAATTACATAAATACTTAAATATTTTGCCAGTATTGTTGTCAAAGCAAACAAAACGGGTATTAATGCTCCATACGATATCAACAATCAAAGTCCTGCGTCTTATCAAAAGAACCCACTATTTAAGTAGGTAGACGTAATCTGACTTAGTAGGATCGCAAGACCGCAAAAGCTTCAAAAGCACTTGCAATTCTGACTTCTAAGACCCACAATAGAGACCTTTTGTCAGAAGGATTACATATAAAGAAGGACAACAAACAAAAGATGTGTTCCAAGCGTAGCTTTCCAATTAATTCTGTTCTCTAACACTTTAAACACATAACAAATAAAATTTCAAAAAGGCATTGCTTTTGTTTCGTAATCGCATACCTATCAAACGAAAATTCTTTCATCACACAAAATAGAAAGCAAGTATAAGACGCAGTCGTCGTAAAGGGATTTTTTCTTAATACCAATGACAGCATTATTTGAAAAACCATATTAAAATACCTGGAGTTCAGTCAACAAAGAAAACGTACTACATACCTACCTACCTTACCTACATACCTACCAACCACCTTTACAGAGGCGAGAAAAGTTTGTATCTTTGGAATAAAGTAACACATTATCATTATCAACCCCAAATCGTTGGCGTTAAGTATTCGACTTTCCTGTGCTGTGTACATACATATCCATAAACATCCCGAGCGGTAAAGCGAACATAAAGACACGGAAAAATGTCTCCATCCGCTGCTCCACCCGAACATAATATCGAATGTCAACGAAATAATGATGTCACATTATATTCGATTCACCTTCGTCATATATCTTCCATTGACGACATTAATGGCGTTCCACAGGGTGATAAATTTTGCTCGCACTTTTTTTCAGCTCCATTCCTTCGTGCTATTCAATATGATGCTTGATTATCAAAAAGTCTGGGATGGGGGGTGAAGATTGGATATGAAATGGAGCAGTGTGGTGGGCTAACATTGTGTTGTATTGTAAGCGCAAATGCGTATGCATGAATGTTATCGTTGGCATTTGGATTTGCGTAAAATGCGACCGACGGTAGGGAGGGTAGTGCGAGTGTTTGGTATACACGAGTATAGTCGGATAAAGGTATGACAATACAAATAGATAAACACAACCAAGTTGTGAGAGCTCAAAGAAATCGAAGAGGCAAAGGAATAAGAAGGCATTGTGCGAATGGGGCTTATGAATTGTGTCGATTTTTCACTTTGCATACATTTTATGTCTTTTTCAGTGGAGTATGTGTTATTTATGGCACAAGGAAATATTATTTATGAAGGCTCTGTTCTGTTCTCTTCATGCAAACAAAAAAAATGCCTTGGTCAAGGCAGTTAAGTTAATGTAAATGTACATCTACTTACAAACATACTTACATTTACTTATATACTGACACTTGCGAGACAATACAGCACACATTCCTACAATGCAAGTGGGCGAATGTTTTGACCCGTCCTGGTATTGATAAGTCTCATAAATTATTGTTTGAAGATCTTAATCAAGTTCTTGTTAATTTATATGGACTCGTGTAGTTGTCGGTCGTCGTGTTGTAATGAAAACATGGCTTTTAGGGGCTTGTGGGTATTTAGAGTTCAGAAAATTCTTGTTCAATGAATGTTTCTGAAAACTGATAAACACAAACACACTCATGCATGGCTTTTATGGAATAGAACTTATAATTTAAAATACTTTGTGTTTTTGTGAATATGTAGTTAGGCTTTAAATGATGGTGGAGTCTACTTTGAAAAGGATTCAGAAGGAAACGAAAATATTCGGCATTTAAGAAGACACAAACATTTTGGAAGCGTGCTGCGGTATCTTTGAAAGTAAATACAGTCAATAAAAAAGAATTGAACAGTAATTGTCGACATTCTTAGTGAAAATATATCGAGTTATTCTTTTCATGGGGCAAAGGCCTTGTCACTCCGAAGCATTGAGTGCCTTTCGACCTTTGTTATCAAATCGAGCTAGAGGCTAGATGAAGGCACGTCTGTACGCTCTGCACAGCCACGTGCTGCTGTCATTTGTTGTTTGTTCTTTGTGGTTTCTGTCTAGTAAGTCTGCCTCTTGTGGTTTATCAGCCAAAGGTATTTGTCACCTGTGGTTCAACCTATAATCCCCTCTCCCCTTATATATCATATTATAAAGTATGTAGATATAATGTAACGCTATGCAATGTATTTTTCTTTATAAAGCTCAAACGACAAGTAAATTAGGTAATCCCTTCTTCCAGGTCTGAGCGATATAAGAAAGCAGAAATAAGGAAACGACGATGAAGATATGATTTGAAATGATGGTGCTTCTGATGCCAATGTTAAACACGTCCGCCTATTACATGTGAGTTTGAGGTTCGAATCTCAGAAACATCCCATCGCAATGAATTTCCCTCCGAGAGTAATTCACTTGGCATGAAAAGAGTTATACCACTTAGGCGTTCCGGATCTGTTTGTAATTTTAGTACTTTTTGGCTAACTTGATGTATATAAAGATATTTATTCCAGATGCAGACTATCCACCGCGTATTACAGAGCTTATGTCAGATAGGTCCAAACTACTGTTCATGACCCAAAAAAGCTCAAACCTAATTTCATGTCCACTGATGATCTGCAGGGCTGTTGAAAAACTAATGTAATAAAATAAAAATCAAATGAATTTTCAAGAATATTTAAAATTTTCAAATCAAATTTCTTTGCTAATTCTTTCCAATTTATCACTCAAGCGAAACAGCTTAGAAAAGGCGTTTTTTTAGACATGTGGCAATACTTTCTTCGGAGTTGGTGTTTTTGGCAGCTGCATCTTGATTTTGATCTTGATTTATGTTTGGTTTGTCACTTTATAGCGAATGAATTGAAGCCGCATGATAACTGGACACTGCGTACGTTCAGCAAATTGTCTCGAAACGAAATCGTTTTTGCAGCCGAGTATTACATAATTTCGAGATTTAAACGCGGCGATTTAACACCACTGGACTGTTTTTCGTGAGATTATGTGAAGATGCTTGTCTAGGTAGATGAGCCCGAGACTTTTGACGCATTGTAAGAAACTATTCGGCCCGTTGTCACTCACATACGGTCCTATATGTTGTAAGAAGTAGTTGAAAATTGTTCTTCTCGGCTGGAGTTTTTTCGACGGCGGGCATTTGATCGAAATTATTTAACCATTGTCGTTATAACAAAGCTAAATTCTTATCCAAAACGTTAAATGATAAGCGTTTTATTCTTCCTTCAAAACCATACGTGTAAATAAAACACCCTTTAATACAAGAACTTTCAAGAACATTCATTGTCCTCTCATAAACAAATTTGTAAATCAACTCTCAATAACTGCGTTTTCAATGACTTTAAACCTGTGGACAAATTACAGCTCTTGCTATTGAGAAATTAAGTGCCAATTATCATCAATAATCGAACGGAATTTCATTTGACGCATGAAATGCTCACTGATCATTTATGAAATTTAAATATGTATAAGAAATTTTTAATGCATTTTACTTGCATTCATTGCAGAGGTAGATTACGATAATTTGTTAGTAAGAAAGTGTCCAAATCAGTAAGTACACAAGTAACCAACCTAATCCAAAAAATTCGTTCAAACCGATCACTTTCGTTGTCCATACCTACACACATGCACCGGGGAGACAATCACAACCGTCTAGGTATTCAACAAGGCAACAACTAGCAAGAATTCTTTTAATAACACTTCACTCAAAAATGTTTTCTTTTTTTGAAGTCCTCACTAAAAGTTGTTCTTCCGACAAAGGAATTTTTCCAACCAAATAATGAAATTAGCCTAAAAACACATCAGTGACATCTGTGAGTTGATAGAAACTCCAGTTCGTCGAAAAAGTATTCTCCGAGGTTTTTTTTTCCGAGACCGAAGCAAGTTAAACACCAATAGTTTTTCATATGCCTAATGAAGCCCCCCATTCCAAAACAACAATTAAAGAACAAACCAATCAGCAGCAAACAGTGTAGCAAAAGCGATCAACACCGATAGAAGAAATAACAGTGATTGTGTGTATACATGTCGGAAGTATAAAATCAATCGCTCAGTTAAAGTTTCAATGTCAAATACACTCAACAGTCAACACCGTAGAACTAACATTAAGTTCACTCAAAACGGCTTGTAAGAGACATGTGGGAGCAAACAAAACTACTAAGCTTCGAACAGAAACTTCGTCGCCATTGCACTTCTCTGAATAGAAAAAAAAAGACTTAGTTCGCTTTATAACAAGGCTCAACGAAGCATCCATGAATAATTTCGACAAACAACCACAGTAACAAAATAGTTAGGAATATCCCATTCCAACCCGACGATCGATATATCTGTAAGTGCTATCGATGATGTATTCATCATTTCGAATATTGATAGAAGTCAGCTTCGAAGACGCTGCAGGAAGAGAAAAGCAGCAAAACAGAGATTGAAGACTTCAGAAGACCCATTCAACCACAGCTACCCCAAAACCTTATTAATCAATGACCATCGGAGGATACAGTTTCAAGGATTGAGGTCCTAAGAGAATTTATGTACCCTGTATCTCATTTCTTATGTAGCTGAAAACCAGTTAACTATAGGAGATAAGTGTGAACCTTGTATAGTATCCAGTCAAGTTCAGTCCTACATGAAATTAAGTAGTGCCGAGTGCTACCTCACTGCGAATTTAGTGTTCAGTGAAAGCTTACTCTGAGTTTTGTGTCCATTTCAATTTCGCTGTTAATTTTGTGTGCAGTGCTGCATGGACTTTATCGAAAGCGGATGAGGAAACCCTTGGTCAATTCGAAAGAAAAATTCTCCGAATGATCTTTGGTCCCGTATGCGAAAACAATGTGTGGAGAATGGGCATAGCCAGAAGAGTATGCATCGCGAGGCTACGATGGTTGGGCCATGTAGAGCGGATGGACCCAAATGCTCCAGCTCGTCGGGTGTTCGAAAGCACATTGCAGGGAAATCGCGGAAGGGGATGACCTTGTCTTAGGTGGCGCAATCAAGTGGATGAAGACCTCAGCCGACTTGGAGTGCGAAACTGGAGAGAACTCGACCGAAATCGAAGTTTTTTTTTTTTTTTTTTTTTTATAATTAACGCGCACATCAAGGGGTTATGACTACCCTTATAATGTTATTAAACACAGTGCGAGTATTTAGGAAAATAGGAGAGGATTTGAAAGGAGACATCGATGCACGTTGCTTTTGAACCTTTGTGAATCGTAATGCAGGGGAAAAACAGGGCCAGGTAGAGCATTCCACATTCGGGTGGTGCGACTAAAATATGAATCTCTATACTTGACTGTACGCCCGAAGTTGGGCTCAAGGTAAAACTGATGAGCATTCCTAGCGAGGCGGGTGTTGCGGCTAAATTGTTTCAGGGGAGGAATGCAACTGGCTATTTCACTAGAGCACTGTTTATAGAAGAAGCGATAAAAGAGAGTGAGACAGGTAACGTTTCGTCGATGTTCAAGAGAATCAATCGATTCTACGATTGAACTATCACCTATCAATTTTAACGCTCTATTTTGTACCCTATCAAGCAGATGCAAAGATGTTTGAGCGGCACCTGACCAGATATGGGAGTTATACTCCAGTTTAGGGCGGATGAAGGCCTTATAAATTGTAGCCAGATCAGAAGGGGTGAAGAATTTCCTGCATCGTCTCAAGAAACCTAAGCATTTAGCAGCAGAAGTCGTTATAGAAGGATGTTGGTTGAAGCCCAGGTTCACGCCGAACTGTAATGCCCACCTAAGTAAGTAAGTACCTAAGCTGCCTCGCTGTGATCTTACTGTGCAGTGCTTCCCACTCTGAACTTAGTTCCTAGTGTTTATTTACTGTAATCTTATTATTCAAAGCTAAGTCAGTAAAACTATGCCAGTGATCTAGTGTCCAGTGCTATCACGTTGTGAATTTAATGACTCCTGATTTTTCAAATCAAAACCTCCGATCTCGAGCATTTAGCTTCTATTCAGGAATTTTTTATAAAAACCAGTCACAGTTGTAGCAACCTTGACCATACCACAATAACAAAAACAAGCCTTGAAACAGAGAATCATAACCATCTCTACTTGAGTCTTAGAGTTAAGCCTTGAAATCGAGACCATCTTTACTAGAGCTCGATAGAAAGCACCCTCATAGTAATTTTCTTTCGTATTGTTAAGACTTTGTAGGCCTTCCCTCTCGCTCTTCTTAATGTGATCTTTGTGTTTCGAAACGTCGAATGATATCAGGGTTCTCAGAGGGTCTCTCGTTTTTTATATGAAAGTCTTATAACTTCTACTCTTATGCAGAGTGTTCAAATCTCGAGTGCCGTCATATTTTGCGTTTAGCCGAGTTCACACTGTACAATTAGTTGGATAGACTTCGTTTGATGGAAGTTGGATGGTCGGATGTAGTGTGCGTTCACACTTATCAAGCTTGTCGTCCAACTTTATGTCACACACTCTTCCACTCCGTTCAACTTCTAAATTTTCAAAAATATTTGAAAACCATCCAACAAGTTGGTCCAGCGGTCGTCTGAGGGTTCACACTATCAAGCATTGGTAGTTCGAGCCAAAGTCTGTCCAACTATTTGTACAGTGTGAACTCGGCTTTTCGGACACAAGTAATGTTTAAAAGTTAAAACTATCGATTTTTGCAATAGTCCGAAAATCCTTTTTTACTTTGCCACTCAGAACCAGCAAGATATTGTGAAAGTCACTCAAATCCTAAGACTCTTTGACGCAACTACAGAAGGTCTCAAAAGTAAAAAACTCCACAATAAACTGCATAGGAATGTATTTAACTCCTTATTGGCCTTGTGGATAGTCTTCCGTTTAATAAATTTTATCCTGAAGGACAAAAAATAAGTAAGTTTCTTTTCATACTGAAGCAAATACATATGTGGAATCAGTTCACAACTTCAAAATATTTTGATTAAAACTGAACTATCAGTTCCAAACATGAGTAGCGAACCTACTTCCGTTATAATTTTTTGTTTTTTCAAACAAGTTCAAGATTCATAGCGAAAATAGTTTCGCCTTCTTAACACACAACACGTTACCCGAACGCATTGTAAATCACAGTGCCTTCAAAAAGACGTCTACGCGCAAGTCTATCGTAAATTCTGCTTTATTTCCAACTAAATGTTTATATTTCTCGGCTTAATTGCTGGCAATTTAATGATCCTCATGTTGCGCTGCACGCCATGCCCCAGCGATGCCGCTTTCGCATCATATGTACGTGCATGTGCAATGTGCATACCTATCCAACTCCAACATGCCAGCCTGGACGTCATTCAGGCTCATTGCTATCACTGTGCTGGATCTTAATTGTCATAATCGTATGTGAGATGCTTCAGTGCAGACCGAAAATAGATGGATTTCATATTTTGCTTGATTCTTTTTTTTTGTCTTTTTTCCTTGCGAACGGACGACGGCGACGGACGATTCGCGTTCATATTCTTCCATTCATATGACATGGATGCACAAACTGGCTAAACGAGGAACATTTTGCGTGCAGGCATCTTCTCTCTTGTGTGTGTCGTAATAGTCGGAGCCATCAAAATGATCGGCACCGCAACTGCCATCGTGCGCTTAACCAGTGGCTGATGGAATTGCCGCTGTACCGCTGACACCGTCGTCGGTCGTCTCATAGCCACCACCATGCAGAGCCGCAAGGGGCCAATGTTGACATGGTAAAAATAGCAATAGGATGTGAGTTTTAATTTTTTTTCTGTTTTTGTTTTTGTTTTTAATAATTTTTTATGTCATTGCATTTTAGACAATTTGTGTTTGTCTTTTGCCAAAGAAAACAGCGAAAACGGCTCTAAGGTGATCTTCGCGAAGATCAAACGAATTTGAACGGTGATCGTATCACCGGGTAAACCAACCTACACCGGGAACGGAGATTTTATATCTCTTGTGGTGATGAGTATGAGTATTAGGTTGTTGGGAAATGCCTTGGACGGCAGATCATATGAAATCTTATGAATCTCTTCGTTTATGTTGTGAATGATTTCATTCTTGTTTTTGCAGCCTTGCGGGGGTACGCATGCGAGTCTCGCATCGCTTACTTTCGAATGGTAACGAGTGGGTGATCTTCGATCAAGCACGTGATTCAAAGTGTTTGACTTAAACTTTGTTTACGACTGTCGGTCGCATGCGAGAAGTTTGTAGAAGAAACGGAACTATTGGTGTTAATGTCAGCGCTATAATTACGGAGGAGTATGTTCCATTGTTACGTTTGTGGTGATTTTTTTAAAAGTAAATTAGGGGCGCAGCAGAGTGAGGAGCTCCAGAGCCTAGCGCATTTCTCACAACCATGCTTTCCGAACGGATTATCGAGAAAGGGCTTTCTATGTCAATGAATCCACTAACGGAGGACTTGCCAATTCCTTGCGAAGAGCGATACCCGTTTAAGGACATTTTTGCCTCTGTTGGGATTTGAACAACGGGCCTCTGGGTTAACAGGCACACAAGCTAACCATCACGCCACTGGTACCACTGTATGACGATGGAATTTTACAGGGTCCACACTCACAGAACAACACAAGCTCTCGAGAATCTTGAGTTTCATTAATTGAAGACACATCCAATCATTTTTAGAAATATAATCAGGTGTGGCACATTTCTCAGAAGTTTCTGTCACATTAGTAAATCAGCTGTTGTATCTATTCATTTATTAGGGTAAAGATCAAGCTCTTTACTTGTAACCATATTAATTGAATTACACGCAGTCCCCGAACCAATTAACTCCTTTGTGTGTAGGTACAAAAGAATTACAGCATGGTGATGGAAATGAATTGAATATCAAAACGCCACGCACGAGTTGCTTGCAAACAGTGTTGTCAATCAACTGCTAATTACAATTGTTATCCCAGCCGCAAATTATATCCACTGCATGCGTACACATACGACGTAATGCTCATTAACAACTGACCACATCTTCCAACGTGAGGTTGGCAAATCACAACAAATCATTAGATGGTCCTTTTGCAAACAAGTACATTACTTAGGTTGTTTGGTCCTAACCAATGGATGGAGTTAATATGGCTCCTGTTGAGAAAGGTTAGAAGTTAGTTTGGTTTCGTTCCAATAATTTGATTATCTAGATCTGGTTTTAGATTAGTTCTATTTATTGTATAGGTGTCAATGTTTTGTGGACTTCATTAAGTTGGTTTCTTAGAACATTTCAGTGATGTAAGCAATGTCCGAAACAAACATTGATGCGAATGTCTATTTCTATGAGAATACAATGCGACCGTAGTTGGGCTCAAGGTAAGATTGATGAACATTTCAGTTCCTAGTTAGGCGGTATTTGTGGTTAAATTGTTTTAGTGCAGGGGTAGTGAGGCAACACCTTTTTTAATGTGAAACGAATGAAAACGAGACGACATGGCCCAGGTTCCGTTTTGGTTTTTAGAAGATTGTCGTTTAATATTCTATCGTTGATTGTTTCATCGAAAGATTGTTTCATGCAGCTTTGCCGACTGAAAAAAAGCAATTTTACCAACGTCTTATAAGCTTTGGCAACTAGGCGATAGTCTTCGTCAAAGTTACGGAATCCAACCCAAGTGACATTGCGCGATAATATTCAAGAGAATCAATTGACGATGTATTGAAAAAAAAAAATATATATGTCACCTGCATCATTTGCTTCATATTTTGGAATACTTCATACTCTCGTATAACTTCGTGTAGTTCGCACGAAGTTTCGGATCTGCATCCAAACGTTTCTCGAGGTGTAGAAGCCGTTAATAGACGCCTTGTCTACTCGATCATATAGCTGGGAGATCTTTGTTCCTAAAAGTCATCTTAACCACGTAACGCCCGTGTATTGTGTTTCGATCAAAGTGGGCTTCACAAGCTGGGGTATTTCCACTGCAACCTTTCCCAAAACAGTCCAGCCTTGTTCGGTTTTTTGAACAATCGGTCCGATGCCATGATCTGTTCGCCTTATTTCCGGTACAAGTTTTTGCGTACAAATATAACTTCCTATTAATAGGTCGATGGGTGCAAATTTGTAGAGGTGGGGATCTGCTAACAAAAGACGCTTAAGGTGGTGCCATATACATCAGTGTATTAGTCTTTTAGCTGGGGAGATGGCCAATCAGTCACTTGAAAGTCGAAGCCTGAACAGCCGTCTCAAACGTCGAGTGGCAGGACGCAAAACGAACCAACCTTAATCGTGACACCTCTATACAAAGCGCATGCTTAGTAGAATACTGACCGATTAAGAAATATTCAAGATTGAGTTGCGCACAGATACAGTCATTTAAAAAATTATCTCATGAATAAACTATCATTCTTTTTAAAATACCAGTATTCATGATTAATTCATGAATGATGAGTTTTAATTTTATCCGTCAACAAGTAGGGTAAATCCTCATACGAAGATATTTTTTCGCAGTCTCTCAAAAATCATCTTTTTCGAGTTAGGACAGTATTCCATTTTACATGCGAAAAGTGCATCGTCTTTTCAGCTACAGCAGTAGCGCGGCGAGTTTAATGATGAATGACGTTTCCAACCCAGTATCGATCAACGCTCGAAAAAGGTGTAGCTTGTTATCTGATGCTGCCCGTGCCTTGCATTTTAACAGCCAACAACTGCTGTTGACCGAAGTAGTATATATGAGTATATCACCATGCGACGCTTGGCAAAGTTAGACGTATTACCATGTGTTGGTTGGAGCTGCTGCTGTTCAGCTGTTGGCTGGAACTCAACTCAGACGCGTTTGAGTTCAAAGACGCCTAAATCGTCCTAAAATTGTTGAATTTCGTCTGACATGATGAACTTGTTCCCAGTTGTTGTTAGCTGTTAAAATGCAACAACGAATGGTGTGTATTATGGCTGAAATATAGCACGATTTGAGACTTGAAAAGGTGTAAGTAAAAAAAATCTGCAATTTTCGCAAACTTTCAATTCTTTGATAGTCTGCTCTCGCCCCATGTTGTCCATGTTCAAGAAACCTTGAATGCATATTTGACATGACAACTGCTCTGCGGGTAATGCCTTAACTGCTTTGAACGGCTGCCTGACGATTTGCTTGCTGTAATAAATCTTTGGCTAACTCATCTGAACAGGAAGCATACAAAGCGGCGCTGCACAAAGAGACTAGAACTGCTTACGAGCTCTACAAGCAGAAGAGGAGAGACGAACACCGACTTCTTAGACGGAAAAAGAGAGAGCATGAGAAGCGCGCGATCGAGGAGATAGAAAGGTGCCACAGCAGGAATGAGGCTCAGAAGTTTTACCAAAAGGTAAAAACAACCGCCTCGGGCTATAAGCCCCGAGCCGAAGCCTGCAAAGACGATCAAGGGAACATCGTGGTGGAACCGCAGTCAATGCTGAGGATATGGAAAAACCACTTCTCCAAGCTCTATAACGGTGATGATGAACCCAATTCCGCTGTTAGAGAGATAGAACCATTCGATTTAGGCGACGTAGACCAACAATTCCGCCAACCCGATTTGAACGAAGTGAGGACAGCAGTATCCAAGCTAAAGTCCAACAAAGCTGTTGGAGCTGATGGCCTCACTGCCAAATTATTTAAAGCTGCAGGCGATGACCTGGTTAGGAGTATGCACCAGCTCATTTGCAAAATATGGTCGGAAGAAAGCATGCCCGATGAATGGAACCTCAGCATTGTTTCCCCAGTCCTCAAGAAAGGAGACCCTCTGAACTGCGCCAACTCAGAGGTATCAGTCTTATTCTTAACATCGCGTACAAGATCCTCTCTGCCTTATTGTGTGAGCGTCTGAAGCCATTCGTCAACAACCTGATAGGTCCTTATCAGTGCGGCTTTAGACCAGGAAAGTCCACCATAGACCAAATCTTCACACTACGGTAGATCTTGGAAAAAACCCAGGAGCTTTAAATCGATACTTACCACCTTTTTATCGACTTTAAGGCCGCGTATGACAGCATATAGAGTGGAGTTATATAGAGCCATGTCTAGTTTTGGCATCCCTACCAAACTTGTCCGATTGTGTAGGATGACGATGGAGAACGCACGCTGCTCCATCAGGGTCGGAAAAGATCTCACCGATACATTCGATGTCAAAAAAGGTTTTAGGCAAGGCGATGCACTGTCATGCGACTTCTTCAACATCGTTCTTGAAAGAATAGTGCAAAACTCCCACGTCAACACAAGAGGCACAATCTTTCAAAGATCCTTCCAATTGCTCGGATATGCCGACGATATTGACATAATTGGAAGAACGCAGCGTGATGTCAATGGCCCGTTTATGAGCATTGAGACGGAAGCAAAGAAGACGGGTTTAGTGGCCAATGAGGGCAAGACCCAAGTATATGCTGTCTTCAAGAAAGGACACCCAACACCGACGTCTTGGACAGAACTGCACGATAGACAGCTATAGCTTTGAGGTAGTTAAGGACTACCTAGGCGCCGCTATTAATTCAGACAACGACACCAGCAATTGAGTAGTAAAGTCCTCTCTCGAGCAACTAAAGTATCCCTGTATAAGACACTTATCATCCCTATTCTCATATATGGCGCAGAGGCATGGACCTTGTCAAAGGCAGACGAGAACGCTTTAGATTCTTCGGGTGATTTTTGGTCCCGTCTGCATAGATGGAGAGTGGAGAAGAAGAATCAACGACGAGCTGTACGGGCTGTACAGCGACACTGATCTGGTCAAACGAGTCAAAGTCCAGCGGCTTAGATGGATGGGTCATGTAGAGCGAATGGACAACAACGCTCCGGCCCGGAATATCTTCGAATCCAATCCCGAGGGACGGCGCAGTAGAGGAAGAACGCGACTCAGGTGGCGCACGCAAGTAGGAGAGGACCTCAACCAACTTGGCGTGCAAAACTGTAGGCAGCTAGCTAGGGACCGAGCTGGCTGGAGAAGCATGTTGGTTGAGGCCCTGATCAGTAAGTAAGTTACTCATCTGAACTCTTGGATTTGTGTGGACGGTTGGGTATTCTTCGTTCCGAGACGCTGCTCAAAGTTCATACTGGCTCACAATATCGAAAGCAGGGAATTGGATCCAAAAAGAAGAAAAAATCCAAAAAGTCGGTAAGCTAAAACTCAGTAAGTTTTTTCGAATTCCTAACTTTCCATTCCATAGTTTGTGATTAGTTTTGAGTAATTTCTGGACCAAGAACTAAATCAGCACTGTTTCCCACTCGAAAGTAGAGACGTCCATGTCTGTCTTTTACTTAGAGGTACCCAAGATTGATATTCTTCAATCTGACACGTTGATATAAAAGCTTTTGACGAAAATGATTCGATTCAGCTTGTCGATAAACTGACCATCCGAAGGTTGAATGGAAGACGAAAGAATTGCTACGAAGTTGGGCCGTGGGGGTGAAACAAGTCAAAAGTTGTTGACTTAGGCTTTGAGCTCCTGTAGCTATTCTGCAACAATGTCAGCTCATTGCAAAAAATAAGTATTTCTAATTGTAACTCTGATCAAAGTAGACCAATGTGTATATTTAGTTTCCTTTTTCTTCTGCTTTTCGAAACACGAACATAAGGTCTATATCTCAACATCACAGTGAAACTCTTAGGTTCTTTTGAGAAATCATCAGAAGGCTTTCGGTCGCGTGTGTACAGGATGTATTAGATTAGATAAGATTAGATTAAGGGGACGGGTAGAGCTCGCTCAGCTCTGGGCACTGCAGTGTCTGAATGAAACCTATTGTGCCAGCCCTTATGGGAGGTTTCAGGGCAATTCTCCTGCTCCTGAGTTGAAGTTAGCAATCTTCTGTGGGTGAATGAGTTTGAGTTTATCTAGGGGGATGATCTCATAGTCAAGTATTTGCTTTCTAAGGCGGAAAAGTGCTAGACATTCTGTAATAATGTGCAGAGATGTTTCTTCTTTTTTGAGGCATAGTCTACAGATGGGGCCTGCTACCAGCCTCATTTGGTGAAGATGTTTCTTTAAAGAACAGTGGCCGGATAGTAGTCCGGTGCTAGTTTTTAGGCACATCAGATCACAGAATGAGAGAAGGAGAAAGAGAACAGCCTAAAACATGATCTACAAGACAAAAAGTAGGACTCGTCGGTCAAGAAAATTTAAAAGATGACAATTTCTCACGTAAAGTGTTCATCAGTCAACATCAGAAGTTCCATGCTTTGCATATATGCATACTCTTCAAGGACATTGAACACTTTGTAAGCTTCTAAAAGATATTTCAATCTTCCTTTTGATACCAATTTACAAGCATGTCTTCAAGGCAACCATATACATCCCCTCCTCTACACTATGAAAGCCTTCCTTTCATACCAACACACACCCATTACCCAATTAACAACACACATCATTACAAGGAAAATAAAATTGACGTTAGTACTTAATTCCTTAGCCAAACTCAACCGCAAAACGATGCCAAGTCATGGCTTTTTGTTGTGTCTTGTGTCGGCTCCCAAATCTAGTTTGCAGAGCACATAATGCCTTCGAACTTTGCCTCCCACTAAATCCAATCGTAAAAGTAGTTTTGTGGTATACCCACTCCTTGCGCCATTGTACTAACGATATCGGCTTCATCGTTCAACATTTATACTATACAACAGCACCCAACAGCAGCCATAGCCTAGGTCTTTTCACAAGATAACCAGAAAAGTAAAATAAAATTACAAAAATACAAAAAAATAAAATCAACTGAAAAAAAAAAAACGGAACGGAATAAGAGCCGGATATTTATCCCTCCAAAATCGGCTTACTAGGAAAGTGTAAAACCTTGTTATTTGCTAAACTCCTTAAATTGGATTAAAATGGCCAACTGCCAAATGAAATTCGCATTTTAACCCGCCCGACGAACTATTCATGTAATTACGAAATCCGTTTTCATTATTGTGAATCCTCATGGTGTCCTTCATGCCCGAACGAGTAGTGCGCGGGTGTTCCTTCTTCTTCTTCCTCCTCCTCCTCCTCCTACTCTCCTATCGACTGTTGTTGGCTGTTGGTACAGGAAAGAGTGCAGTTTCTTGTATTGAATACATACGCTCGATTGTCCTTTATTTATGGCTACTTTCATTCAACACACCCACTATAGCATATAAAGTTGGATGGAGTGGAGTGCCCTCGTCCCACATCTCGCAAGGACGAGCATATACAATATGTATGTAAGAAAAATAAAATAAATTCACTTTGTTCCCGAAAGATACGAGATTTGTTTTGTTCTTGCTGCCACCGACACATACCCATTACCCAGTTCAAAACCACAAAGCCGGAAACTGAATTAGCGTCAGTTTCGATTTAATTTATCCGCAGTTCACTCCTTAGTTCGGAGCGGAGCCTAACCGAACCGAGCTGAGTCGAGCCGAGTCAATTCGGAAGAACAGGGCAGAGTGTAGGAAATAAATAGGGGCCAAAAAAATAGCAGTGCGGTTCCTATAGCATTATACACTTTGTGTAGGTACTGTATGCGATGCCTGCAAAAACAACAAAAACAACAAGATTCAAAAAGCGAGAGGGATATAATCAACATACAGATAAGGAGAACTGAAAGGATACGTTTTTGGATTGAATTATTTCCCATGAGGATTCAATTGCTTAGCTCGATGCCGGTATTGAACACTCATTACAGGCTCATAAATATTTATTGAAAAGTGATGTGGGATTTTAAGGATGACGTGTCGCCTTGGCTAAAGGATAACCGTGTGTCTCTGTATAGAAAGTCGATGGATGTGGATATCGGGTATGGATATATGACGATATGATGGGAAGCTGCTGTTGCTACTACTGGACGTCATGTCAGATTTATGAGACAAACACATACATCGTAGGCGACTTAGTTTATCACATGGGTTTACTTTACACTATGTGAGCAATAAGAACATAACGAAATATGATTGGATTTAGAGCCCCTTCCAACAGCCACCATTGGAAGCAACAGTACTACCCCCCATAACAACTGCCATTGATACTCTGACTTTAGTTAATGTTTTGGTTGGTGAATGGCGCGGTGCTGATGGTGGAGGATGCTGGCGTTGCAAAGGGAGTGGAGTAAAATATTCATGAATTTTGTATAAAGTATCATCTTCAAATGCAATTTTCTCATTTATATACTAAGTTTGTGTATATTGGTACAAACCTCTCTATAGCCCTCGCATGGCATGAATGTCATTACACTTTACTTTGTTAAAGGAAGTCAATGATACCTTGGTTAGGAGCGGCAGAAATTGTAGTAATTGACTTTTGATCTATTGAAAGGCTTCCTGATTTGTACTAAAGTTCAGTAGCTATGAATGTAATTACCTAGTCTCGAGGTAAATTTCAAAACATAAAACATTAACATGTCAAGCAGTTTGGATTATGGAATGCTGATAAAGTCAAGCTCAAATAGAAATACCTGCCGACTAAAGGAACATTTCAAAAGTGGTTGTAATAATGAGAATAATGAATTATTGTGCCTCGTCTGACTATTGGATCACAAGCACCTGCGGTCAATATGTGAGGCCCAACAAATGTTTGCATTCATCGTAGTCTTGAACAAGTAAAAAAAAATAGTGCGTGGAGTCTCTTCGCGCGGAAGAAGTGAAACTTTACGTCAAAAACTTGGTATTAAATATTTTCTATTATTTCATTTGAGGAGAAAAGAAAACACAGCACTACTTTCAAAGAAGCAATCGAAATTAATTTTGCAAGCACAGACACGATTTTCACACACACACGGCACAAATTGAAAAACAGTTTAGAAGAATTTTATGAGATCTTGAGATTTTTCTTAAGAAATGAACTGCAAAAAATATTTAACGCATTAAAAAGAACAAAAAACTAGTTTCAATTTGATTTTCTCCGAAAATAATGCAAACTTCCACCGAAGAACACATTTCACTACAATTAAATCGTCTGGCTGAATGAAGAATTGCGAGCAGTGTCGAAAAGTATGCAATCAATAATCCGCGTTAAACGTGTTATGCATCCATGTTTGCAAGTCACATAAGAAGTTTTACCTCAAAAAAGAGATAAAAAAAGACCTTACATAGTCGGGCTGAACTGAAAACTTAGAATGCTAATTACTGGTGCTTGTGACCGTTAGAATATGTCTGCCACGTGCCACTTCTGAGGTTAAGGTTCGAGACCCACAAACTTCAAATGGTTTTCAATCGGATTGGCCTTCGAAGCATTTAGCAAGTTCATTTTCAGATTTCACTGTCTTGAAATGCGCTTTTTCACTTAACCGTTCGGAGTCGCCAAATAAAATTGATAAAGTCCTTCCATTTTTCACTAGACATTGTTTAAAAAAACGCGGTAGGCTCAGAAACTCCCCCAGATCTTTGGTCGAATTACTGCATCAGTGATCCAGTGAATGCGTGTTTTCCTTCAAACTTCGTTGGTGTGCTTTTCATTTATACCGATATCAACTTGTAGTGCCAAAGTGCTCGATAACGTCAGAAGTAATGCCAAAAACAAATAATTCAGTAACGTATTACTCGATCACGTGTATGATGATCTGCATCTGATTTATTTGATTGCTTCTATCGTCCTACTGAGACTTTGAACTTGTTAATTGCAACGCGTTATTAAATATTTAGTTTTATAAAAGTGGCAGTACAATTTATCATAGTCCGCAAGCAGCATGCATCACCCTCCATCCAGTAAAGCTCTAAGCTAGTCATGGCTTCAAATTATTGTCAGTCGTTCACTACTTTATCATGCCGCCTAAGGTGGGACATTTATCAGACGTAGAATCGAAGACTCGAAATGTTATTGTGTTGTTGTTGCCTATAGACTCACAACGTTTTGCCTACAATCCCTGCTCTTGAATTTTTGAATTCTTGATCTGGGGCAGAATCGCATAAGGTAATTTGTAGTAAGTGATCATTACGTTGTTTCATATTTTGTGTTCATTATGAGGATCCCTTATTAGGAATCAATAAATGACCATGCATCGCCATGGCGCGTGGCAGCTAACTTAAAACAGAGACAAATAAAATTGCTTGTGTAGTTTCCTTAATCAACAGTATCAATCTTTAAAGATCGCTAAGTTGAAAGTTATTCTGAAAACCTGACAATTGGAATAGTATCGAATTTCGCTCCTTCACGGTCAAAACGAATTACATCCCATCATTCAACAAGGACAGGAAACGAATTGGACAAAATATCACAAAAGGCAGACATAACTTTGAGGTAGCTAGTACAAGACTTCGTCTACCAATTAACCCCTACAGTCACGGAAAATCAAGAATCACTCTAGCGGCTAGAATCTAGATAATTACTGCAAGTTTGTGTAAGAAAGGCTACTGAAAAATAAAGCTCCCCTTAGAATACCAATGTAGTCCTTTATATGTTTCCTGATGAACCCAGTTCTGCTACAGGAGTATGGACGCTATTTAAACTCGTTTCGTCGTTTCTAGGTGATATTTGGTCCCGTTTGTTTAGACGATGTCTCCCTACTGCATGAGCTGTACCGTGACATCGCTAGACTACGATATGTGGAGCATAGAGAGTGTATGGATATACCAAAATCCAGGCTTAACGTGCCTTCGAAAGCACATTGCAGCGAAGTAGCTGACGGGCTCTTCTCAGGTGGGGTAATCAGAAAATGGATGAGCATCGCATCGACTTAGAGTGCAAAACTGGAGAGACCTCACCCGAATCGCATTTGTCCAGATTCACCCTGAATTGCTACTGCAAGAAACTTCTGCAAGACTTACTTGCAAATCGAAACGTGGCCTAAGAATAAGAAAGTGCATGAACTACGTGGATAATATCAACGATGCCGAAGAAAAGAAATTTAATTCATTAGTTTTTTTTTATACCCTAGATAGCATTGACAAAGCCTACCGGCTTCAGCTTTAAATTGCTTCATTTACATTTTCGGTGCCTTAAGCATAACATAGACCTAAAGTCAGCAAAAAATAATTGCTACTGCTGTACTTTATTACAAATTACTTTTCCTTCGATCAGACTTCATAAACAATTGCATGAAAAAGCAGGGGAATCGACATGCTTCCTTGAGGTGTGTTTGTGATTTAACTATGCTTTTGACAAAAAGTTTTCAGTTTTCACATTCCATTTTTGTATGATACAAAATTTTCCGATTTCATTTTAGCGACGATCAAGCTCCATTATTTTGTGTAAAGTTCCTCCTTTACTACATTTTGGAGACCTGCTAATTTTTACCTAATAGGTAAGTAGGCAATATTTCCTACTTACATTGGTATTTTGATAAGCAATAACCATCACAACAGTAAAGTGGACTTATCTAGCCTAAGAGTCTCACTGAACAAAAAGAAAATCACAAAACGAATTTAAAACAAGAAAGGACCTACTCAAACTCATGATCTAAGTCAGACCATCCGGTAATTCAGCCAAAAGCAATAAACCTAAAATCATTAAGAGCCTGGATGTTTTTGAATGGACGAACGAGAAGATGAAACTTTAACCTAATATCATGTCATCATATCAGCTTTATCCATAATAGCTATCAAAACTTAACTTTAAAACTGATTTAAACTTGATCATCATTGTCTTGTTTTGTATAGTTAAGTGTACCTAGTAGGTACTATCTACTTTGTGTAACTGTGTGTGTGTGCGTCATACAAAACTATTTTCGTCAGCCAATTCGAATCGTTCTCAAACTGAGGGGTACTTCGAGACTTTCATAAACTTTTAACTCAATTTTTGACACACTAAAAGCATTTTAACAGACACCCTCTGGCTATATGTGAGTTTACTCTTGTACAAACGAATACCAGTGAAAACACACCCAAACACCCAATATACACAAACGTAGCGTTGCTACATTCGGTATTCGGAAATTGAGTTCCTCGCAACTTTCCATCAAACAACTTTTCGCTAATCCAATTTGTGTCCTTTTAGTGTTTTGTTATTGAGAATAAAACGCCAGAGCCAAAGAATGGGTGGGATAAAGGGGGCTAAGGTGGGAAGAGATGCTTTCGATGTGAAACAAGAACAACACACTAACATCTTCTTCGCACGAATTACTTAAATCGGGTTATTTAAAGTTCATTCAAAAATTTACTGTGTGTTGCTGTGTTTTGACATTCAACAAAAAAAAAACTTGCCGATGCTAAGTTTGATGAAGATACTTGTGATAATGGGGTACATGGCGCATTTCCTATACTAAGGTCAGTTTTGGGAATTCCGAAAGGATTGTCTTCGGTCTAATTCAATTTGTACCGAGATGATTTCTTGCAAAATTGACTTTAGAACTTAAGTTCGTAGCTTTTTTTTTCTTTTTTGTGTTATAATGGAAAAGGAATTAGGACTAAGGATTAACTTTCGCCGAATCTTAACTGTAACCTTTGGAACGTTGTTGGAATTTCATTCATCAACTAAATATTTTGGAACTGGGCAACACAAATAAATAATATTTATTGTGCTCCGGCACACCGCAGCCGGTAATCTTAATAGGAATCAATGTAGAGTTTGGGAATGAACAGAAACAGTTGACATTTTCGTCTGAGAAATGCGCATTGTTTGCTCTCTAAAAATACCATCGAGCAAATGTTAAACGCGACCTTAATGTTAGGTGCGTATTTCTTTTTTCGAACCCAGCAATCCTGTAATCAGATCAGCAATTGATTTTACCACTGAACACAAAAACAAATTAATATTGAGAACTTTAAAATCGGTCGCGATGGTTTCTTATGTTCAGCGTAAATGTATTTGTTAATGAGCTATTGGAAAAAATAGTCCTGGTTTTAATTTTGCTCCCTTAATATTTCTCATTTTTTTCTTCTTTCTAACTTTCCCTTTAGTTGAGGCTTCAAAGTGCTGGCAGATTACAAAGCAACCCTAGTCTTTTTGCTTTCTTGTCTTGGAAAACCTGTCCATTGAACTTTGAACCAGTGAAGAGAGATGGAAACTCAAATGGGAGTAGTGGTAAAGAGTCAGAATAGTTCGGCAGACCTATTCACCAATTTCAGCATCATCAGGTTCCAAATCACATTAGATTTGTAACATGTACTTGTCATAACCTAAAGCGAAAAATACTGAACATAAGAGAGAAAAATAAATAAGCAGGGTGGCGCAGCAAAGCGAGTACCCCTAATGCTTAGAACAATTCTCACAACCACACTATGTGAGGAATGGCGCCGACCTAAATTTGTCCGAACGGTCAATCGAGAGAGCGGTTTTCATATAAATGTATTATCGGAGAACTTATTAATTCCTTCCGTTTTCTTTTGGGACTCGAATCTCCCAAGTAAAATGTAAACATGATAGCAATAAGGCCATGTTGACCATGGTTGACCATGCAACGTAACACAAAATAATCTCTGGAACCATGAATTTTAAGCCTTTCTTGGTAAACGGTCCAAAGAGCGCCCAAAGTAAGGGCCCAATAAGAGTCTTCTTCTTCTTTCCATTTCTGGCGTTACGAGTAGTGATCTTGAAGCGATCACAACTCTCCCACTTTTCTGCTTCACACTAGTGATCCGCCTGTGGGGTACGCCGCGTTGACCTCAGAAAGCGTCGGCAAGCCTCCCGGTTTTGGATTGTTCCATGTCTGAGGCCAACCAAATGCTGCTGTTTTTGCATTTGCTTGTACCAGGAGTGTTTTGGCCTGCCTTTTCTTTTTCGTCGCGAATTTGTTGAAACGTTGTACGATATTGCCTTTTGGACGGGGTTCTGCGGATCTCTCCTTTGAACATGACAATACCAACTGAGCCGGTTGTGCTGAATTTTGTCCAAGATGGTACTTTTGACATGAAAGCTTCCACGGATCTTAGTACTTCTAATTCGATCAAGCTTTGTTACTCCTGCTGTCATCCGAAGCATCTTCATTTCGGCTGCCGTCAATTTGCTCTCATACTTTTTGTACATTGTCCAACATTGTGAACCGTATGTCAGAGCTGGACGGACAGCTGCTGTGTAGAGTCTTCCCTTCAGCTTAGGGGGCATTTTTCGATCACAGAAGATAGCGGAGTTTTCTCGCCACTTCATCCACCCTACGCTTACTCGATGATTGATGTCGTCATCACAAGTTGCTTCACTATTGATCATAGATCCCAGATATTTAAACTTTTCACACTTGGGAAGCACATTTCCATTCAAATAAATGTCTGGAATAGGCTTGTCTGGATCAGAAAAAGGGCAGCACAGGTATTCAGTCTTTTTAGCGCTAATACGGTACCCATTTCCTTCCAGAACATCAATCCAAACGTCAAGTGCTCGTTGCAGGGATGTAGGATCCTCGCTTATGATGGCTCCATCGTCAGCAAAGAATAATTGTTGTACTTTATAGTCCGTTACTTTTCCTTCGAGCAAATAATCCAGAACAGCAATAAAGAGCAGTGGACTCAAGACACTTCCCTGATGTACACCTACTGTTATTTGGAATTCTTCGGTGACTCCAGCTGGGCATCTCACTTTTATGTAACTGCTCCCTCGTACATGTCCATAATTATTCGCACATAGGCTTCAGGAACTCCTCGGTGTCTGAGGGCCACCCATATCAGATCTCGTGGTTGTCGATCGAATGCTTTTTCGAAGTCAACCAACACAATATGCAAATCCTCTAAGGCATCTCGGTGTTTTTCCATAATGATCCTTATACTTTGGATTGCGTCTGTAGTTGACTTACCCGCGACAAACCCGCATCGGTCATCAGAAAGCCTTATTATTTTCCGCAGTCGGCTATCCAAAACCCGCTCAACGATCTTCATAGTGTGGGACATCAACTTGATCGAACGATAGTTGTCACAGCTTCTGGTATCTCCCTTTCCCTTGTACATTGGAAGGAGAAAACTTTCCCTCCATTGATTAGGCAAACTGTCACCTCTTATAAGTTTGGAGATGAGAATCGTGAGCCATCTCAACCCGATGTCTCCCATATTTTTCCAAAACTCATATGGTACCTCGTCTGGCCCAATCGCTTTGCCTTTTTTAGAGTTCTTAACTGCCTCCCTAACTTCTTCGACTGTGACGTCGGATACTTCCGTAAAGTTAGGTGCAGCTGTTGGAAAGTGGCGCCGAGGAAACTGTTCATTCAAAAGATCATCGCAATACTGTCGCCACCTGTGAAGAATTTTGTCGTCATCCACAAGTAGCAGTCCTTGAGCATCATTTATGAACTTTGGCGAACGAATCTCCTGCGCATTTCTCCTTCTCTGAGCGGCTATTTTGAAAATGGTTGCTCCCTTATTCAAGTTGCTTTGTCTTAGCTCTTGGATTGCCTGATTTGCTTCAGCAGCTGGGGCAGAAATCTCTTCCAGCTCTCGATACAGGCCCTCCGTGCTTTTTGCTTGAAGTTGGGCGCACTTTTTCTTCGCTTCTTTTCTGTAGCTCTTGTATTCCATTTTGAGACGCGCTTTTTCATTTGTATTTCTTGAGGGGCACTTCGACCAAGCTTGGAAAGCTGCTTTCTTCTTTCTAATCACTGCTTTAGCTTCATCATCCCACCACCAGGTTTCTTTAGCTTGTTGGTGGTGTCCTTTTGAGACTCCTAACAGTGATTTGGCTCTCTCTAAGCAGGTTCGTTGTAGGCGATCCCACATATTTTGTGCCGTGATTGCATTTGAAACTGCGTCGATGGTATTACACAGCTGACTTCGCATATACGAAATGAATTGCTGTCCTTTGGTTTTCTCCAGATTGTACCACTTGATTCTCCTAGGAGCCTTTGTTTGTTTGACTTCCTTCACCGCATCCGTAAAAAATTCTGTTAAAAGAAGACGGTGTTGTTGAGCGGCAGCTTCTCCTAGTATCACTTTGCAGTCTTTCACCCGAGATTTCATGTAATTGGTTACCAAATGGTAATCAATCTGGGTTTCATTTCCTCCACTGCTGTAAGTGATAAGGTGTCGGTCTTGTTTGATGAACATGGTATTTAGTACGATTAGACCGTATGACTTGCACATATTTAGAATATCTTCACCAGGAGTGTTCCTGGTGCCGAATCCCAAACCTCCATGGGAGTCTTCATAATCCTCGTTTGTCTTCCCGACATGTCCATTCAAATCTCCTCCAACAAACAAATACTCTTCTTTTGGGATGTTCTTAAGTAGGTTATGAAAATCAAGCCAGAATGCATCTTTTTCCTCCTGCTCACACCCTATTTGGGGAGCATATGCACTGATGATATTCCAGACCTTTCCTTCCATCACCAATTTAAGAGACATCAAACGGTCACTGGACTTCAAAATGGTCAACACGCTGTTATATAAACTTTGGTCAAGGATGATACCGACTCCGTTCCTACCTTGTTCTGTTCCATAGTAGAACATCTTGTAAGCCTTGGTTCTTACATCTAAGAAACGGGCTTTGTTTGCTGTGTTTCGCCATTTCGTTTCCTGAACACACAAGATGTCCACTCGCCTCCTTCTCATCATCTCTTCGAGTTCAAGACCAGTCATACTTCCAACGTTCCAACTCGCGACTCTAAATTTTCGTCCAACTCGTTGCATTACTTTGCTAGCCCCCGGAATCCGTATAGCTCTGACCCGAACATTGGTGCTCGGTCCAGGACCAGCTCCATGCATAGCAATGGAACTGCCTGGCGGGGTAGTGCTTCTTATGTTTGCAAGTACATCCATAATGCTCAAAATTTTTCAAAAATTTTCCTTTCATCCTTTTCGACACATGCATGCTCCATTTAATGAGTTTGATTTCCCTTTTACTACACCGGTAATCTCCAGTCGTGTTAACCCCGGGATCTGCATGCATACTTGGGGAGAGTTTTTAGGTGGTATGTGTGCCGCTAGACTCACTTTGATGTTAGTCGTCTAGATATGATTGCTCCTTTAGTCGCCTTTTACGACAAGCGGGGAGGCGCTGCAGTGCTATTCTAACCCGACACTGCACGGCTCAAGGGCCCAATAAGAGTACTTGCCCTTAACAACAAAATGGATTTTTTGGAAGACATTTGCTGAATTAGTGTGGTGACCCTGGCGTAATGGTAAGCATATCTGCCTATAACACGGGAGGTTCGTGGTTCGAATTTTAACCGAAAACAAAAAAAAAGTTTTTTTTACGAGTATCGCTTTTGCAAGAAATTGGCAAATCCTCCGATAGTAAACTCATTGCCATGAAAAGAGCTTTCTCGATTAACAGTTCAGAGTCAGCATCAAATTGTAGGTCCCCTCAATTCACTCCCAAAGCGTAAGTTTTGATGGTTGCTCATTTGACAGTTCAAAATTATATCGAATTTATTTCATTTGAGCAGCTTTGTGGAGCTTAAGCCTTAAATGCAGACCCCTCTTTACCACTGGACCCAGGCCCAGGGCCCCGCAATCACCAGTGCCCCCAAAGTTCTGAAACAACACTCAACCTCTACTGATCTATTTTCAAGATAAAAAAAATATTTCGATACATTTTTTATTTTTTTTTTTTTTGAACAAAATTATATTCAAATTCACACAAAAAAAAGAGGTCACTCAATGATCAGGACAACGAAACCATACACTCCCTTGTGTTCGTTTCAGGGCACTTTTAAAAATCCAATCAGAAAAAATATCCATACGTGTATTTTACGATCGAAGTTAAATGGTGTTGTGAAGATGGGAGTTTTCATTTTCTGGTGTATCCTTCTGACATTTGCGATGCGATCGATGGTCAGATAGGGTTACTATCAGAGTTGGGTAATAATGATTACAAAAAGCTTCTATTACAATTAATTGTAATAATACAAAGTTATTGGTGAAAAACTGGCAGAAAGTTGGAGAATAAAGTGCGATTTCGCGATTATGTTGCTCAAAATGTAGATTCTGAAAAAAATTTATATACATTTTTCTAGAACACAAAATTGACTACATTTATATATGCTCAGATTTTATACACAACAAAAAATTACTGAGATAGAGCATGACAAAGTTGCGATTTCAAAAAATTAAAAAATTGAGAATTGGGAGAGTACGCAAAAAATAAGAAAAATACGTAAAGTAGTTTTTTGAGGGAGAAGTTCTCAGTTTAAAAAAAATTGAGAACTAGGAAGGAATTCCCCTTATTAAGATGATGCCGTCCCATTAAAGAAAAATGGGCACGACTGGGTCGCACGAACTTGCGATTATGTGCTAATAACGATATCAAAATCTTAGGGGTGAGTAAAAGGTTTTAGTATTCGCTCTTCATAATATACTGAAAAAATACTTACCTACTATTTTGATTTTAAACAATAATAACCATTGACTATGTATGAAAAAATTGATATAAAAATTTATATAAAAAATATGTAATGCATTACAATTGAAGAATGCCTGAATTTAAAAAAATACTGGAAAGCTATTCGACACGAAAATGAAAAAACTGGCAATATTGTAGAACTTTATAATTTTTTAAAAACAAATAAAATTTACGATGAATTTTCGAGTTTTGAAACTGCACTTAGAATTTTCTTAAGTTGAATTTTCTTAAGACGGTGACCAACTGAAATAAAAACGAACTCAGAGCAACAGAATTCAATTTTTGTAGATAATTTAAAATTTTTGGAACTTAGTAGGTTCTATGCTGACATTTCTTCAAGAACAGTTCTAACGTCTTACTTTCACCTTCCTGTCGTCATCTTTGAGAAGACCGTCTGAAATATCTTGGAATAAGTAATCATTCTCCACTCACATATATAAATATAATAATTTTGAGTTTGGTAATTCGAATTGTTACCAGGAGGGTTTGCTTACATTACGAAGGCAAATGACTTCTTGCATAAGTCACTGCCTACGACGAATTGGCACTCAAAACGCAACTCATTCCACTGATTGCTACAGTGATCACGCAAACATCAAAGTTTTGGAGCTAACTCACCAATTTTCATTTTCAATCGCACACCGTCCGATTAAAGTCCCAACATTCTAGCAAATTCAAAACTCGTTGTTATTGTTTCGTTTCCTTTAGACCTCATCGAATAAATGATCCCTAAGCAAAAGTGTGCTGATTTTTTAAAAACGTACTTTACGTCGTGAAATAAGGAGGCGGAGAGAGTTATAATCAGTAGATAATACCTTGTTGACAGCTTTGGATTCGAAAATGAAACATTTTTATGTCAAAGCAATTTTTCTTATTTTTATTACTTTATTTTGACTAATTCACTTACTATTTCTCGTATTTTAATAACTTTCACTAGATAAACTGGCACTTGAACGACTAAAATTATCGTTGCAGATGAAATTCCTATACGCAGGTGAACATGTTCATCTGGACCTAATTTTTCATCTGCACTATATAACTTAAGAAGTTTAGACGTCTGCAAATGGTGACCTCCCTCTCTATTAGACAAGCTTGAAATTCATATCATGTGTCTATTTGTTTAGATCTTCTATACAATCAGATGCATGTAAATCCACCATAACTCCCTAGAATTATTTACCGACATCTTTGTTTCAATATAATGCATATCATTGAAGTTCACTCCATACTTTTCTTTTTGTGTCACCCCTTAAGGTCACTTAATGGCTCTTCGAGTAGTCTCTCTGATTGGATTTTCAACTCATCTAAAACTCTTGAAATTAGAGCAATAATGAAGACTAGAGGTGTAGCTATTATGCATAAAGCAGGCTCTTGATGAAAAAATGCATAAAGCCTTTATTGAACAGGCATCAATATATAGAATACTAGCAGACCCGCCCGGCGTAGCTCGGGTCCTACTTCGACATAGTGTATAGCAATATTTGAATAAGAAAAAGAAACAATTTAATGTTGAAAGAATTTAGGAAATCTGTTTAGCGCTCGGTGCTAGACTCTAAAACGCGGGCTTGTGAGGTTCTGGCATTTTGACGTTCAAGTCACTGAAAGCGTTCGGTGTTAGACTCCGAAAAGCAAGCTCGTGATGTTCTGGCATTTTGATACTAAAGTCGCCGAAAACGCTTGGTAGCAGACACCGATACGCGAGCTTGTGAATTTCTTTTATATTGATTGGCAAAACGATTTGAACGTTTAGTGAAAGACTCTATAGCTCGAGATTGCGAAGTATACTCCCTTTGAATTGTAAGGCGATTGCCTGTTTCTATTGAAGACTCTCTAATGTGACATATTTTGGTTGTCCATGCTGTTGGCACATGTTTTGAAAGTCGTGATATTCTTATTTAGGCATACTTACAGTTTCTTTGAAAAAGGTGATAGGAAATTGCCGGTAATTGTGTAATGGAGTGTAAGTAAGACGAAGGGCAGGGTAGACTGAATTCTTAACACAGAATCTTATTTATTTCACACTTTGTTATTTGCTTATTTTTGAGGTGAAGAGATAACTAAACACTTTCGTAGTGACTGTTCCATGTTTAATTCCTTTGAATTATAAAATCGGGCGTATTTCTTAAAACGTTTTATTTTAAAATATAGTTCACCCGCCCGGGCTAGCTGCTTTTATATACAGGGTGTCCCGTAATTCGTGTAACATACTTTCTGAAATGATTCTTGGTCATATTCTAAGAAAAAAATTGCAGCACAGTAAAGTCAGTTTCTCATTTTTGACATCACTCTTTGACAATTTAAAAAAAAATGTTAACTTTGGTGTTTCCTGACCTGTGTTAAACTCGATTTCTCTGTTAATACTGATGGTAGCGACCGAATTTTAGACTTAATTTCTTGAAGAAATAATAATCTTTAAAACTGTATTTAAATTGCTCTCCTAAAGGCTTAGGGTTGTCAGACTTTCATTTTTAAATGTTGTAGCTTTCCAACGGTGAAAGAATTTTTGAAATCGGTGCAGTAGTTTCGGAGCCTATTCGAGACAAACAATCAAACAATCAAACCTTTCCTCTTTATAATATTAGTAAGATATTACTCAAAACTGGAGCATGACCTTAACACGTTAAATTACTTTGAAGATAATATGGATGCAGACAAAATCTCAACAATATTTAAAGATAGAGGAGAGTTGCTGCCATAAAATTACATACCCCACCGGCCATATCTTCCCATAATCTGCAGCTTGTGTAATTTGAACGATCGTGAAGATATAAAGCATTTTATTGGAGCCTGCCCCATACTATCAGAACTAAGAAAACTACACTTGGGAAAATCGAACTACGAAACGGATGAAGTTCTTCAAATACTGAGCGGTCGAGACAGTCCAGTCTCTTATCAATTTTGTGAAAACTGCGCTACGATATCGAAACCAAATATTAAATGAAGCGTTTTAATTTATATAAATATGTAATTTTGTGCACCTTTTTTTCTAATTTGTTTTATTTTAAACTTGTCATTCTGGCAGACGGCTTTTGCCATGTCATAAAAGATTTGTAAATTGAATTTGTAAACCAGCTTATGGTTTGTAATAAATCTTACTAAATCTAAAAATCTAAAAAATCTAAATCTTATGCATTGATCAAAACTGATTCATAAGTTCTGCGATTCGAGTCCGAATGGGCAACAATCGAACAGGTTGCTACCACTAGAAGGCAAATTGATAGTTGCAATGGTATAGCGCCCGTGGCATCAATGACAATCATGCGTGACAGTTACGGTGTAGTTTGAGGGTTGAATCCAAGAAACATGTAGGTACTTATAACTTCACGGAAATCGCCTTTTCGCCCCGAGGCTTAACGGGCTCCATTTTGTCTATCTGGTAATGAACGAAATCTGTTAAAATTTTGCCATTCTCGCTGCTCCAGTTGGTCCACCACAATCAATGAAAACGTTCACGAAATTGTCCAATAACGACAAAACGGCCGTCATGCAAAAGGTGGCACCACCTTTTCACGTTACGGTTTCAACTACCGCTCTCAAAGAAGCCGCACCATTTTGTTTGCACAGGTTACGTATTATGACGGCCGTTATCCCACGAAACCTAAGCTGCAAAGATATTATGAGTAGACCCGAGATCCGAAAGTTTCCGCCACACATTTTCTCTTTAAACAAGGCCTACATTCTTCTTTTATTCAGATTTCATAATTAAATTACTTTATTTTCCCTGCTTACAGTCTTCTTTCAAGTTCTTATAAAATTTACGAAAATAGCGTCTACTACTATTCCTATTTATTTACAAACCAAAAAGAACATCATGAAAAACTTCGAGATTTTTCTTCTCATTGAGGCATTTTACTGCACCGGCTGTCATAATCCTAACCGAAACAAAGGGATCAAGAATCATCATTCAAAAACTTTGTCTTATTTCTCCCATCCCATTTGAGTTGCTTTACACTTTTCCAATGTGTAACTGGAACATAACATCAGCCAGGAGTCAGAAGAACTTACAACTCACAACTCGATAGAGAATAACAAAACACCATTCTTTGCCTTCGCTGGAAGGAGGAACAAACAAACAACAACAGCAAAGAAGGAAGAAAATCTTCATCTTTCACTGAGAAACGTGTTAATATTTCTGAAGGAGCATTCCAGTCACGTATGGCCAAAGAAAACTTTTTCAATACGAATCGAATGCGTTCTGCTTCTAATCTCATTAGAGGAATTATTAAAGCAATTGTTGTCCAGGTTGCGTCCCCCTTCAGTTTGATTCGAAACAAAACCTCATTTAGAGCGAATAATTCGATTGTTATCCATGTTGGTGCAGAGACCGGGGTCGAGGCCGTAGCCGAGGCCGAGGCTATATCATCAGTTTCTATGGCTGCTGTATTGAGCTGTACGTGTGTGTATGTATGTGTTTTTGTGTAATGCGTATTTGCAGTTCGTCATAAGGGATTGGTGCCATAAGTTATTGAATTCTTTAATATGTTTTCTTTATTATGAAATATGAACAAGGTATGAGAACCTGTTCTGATTCCCAAATAAGGATGATGATGTTTGTTGAGTACACATCTACGTTTTGAAGAAATTTAAGCTTCAGGGCACATCGAGATGGGTTTGCTTTTTCCGTTTCATATGCGACTTAATATAAAAGAATATCGATTTTCAAACCTATAAGGCATTTGAATTTAATTATTATTTATTATTATAATTAGTGATAAGGATTCAAGTTCATAAGTATTGTGTTTTGTCCTGATATTGCGATTGTAGGCTTCGAAGGAGCAAAATTATTTGCGATGCACAGAAGCTAATGCTCTAATGACTTCAATTGTATCGGGTTTTTCAATAAGAGCACTACAAAAGTTTTTTTTTTAAATAGTACACAAACGGTTTTAGATATCAATAAAATTCTTTATTTCAATTTCACCTTCGATATTCTTGCGAAGTTCATAAATCGTCGCTGGCTTGTTGGCATAGACCATAGACTTGACGTAGCCCCACAGGAAATAGTCTGACGGCGTCAAATCGCACGACCGAGGCGGCCAAGCGACTGGATCATTTCGTGAGATAACGCACGTTCTCCAAACTTGGTTTATTGATGATAAATTGATTGTGACATTCGCTGTGTGGCTTGTGGCGCCATCCTGTTGGAACCACATGTCCTCCATGTCCATATCATCCAATTGGGGCCAAAAATATTCGGTTATCATTGAACGGTAGCGATCTCCCTTCATATTAACGTGCCGGTCTTGATCATCACGGAAGAAGTACGGCGCAATGACGCCGCCGCGCCGGCCTATAAACCACACCAAACCGTAATTTTTTCGGGATGCAATGATGACTCATGGAGTACGTGTGGATGGCTGCCTGACCAATACCGCATATTTTGTTTATTGACGAAGCCATTCAGCCAGAAATGAGCCTCATCACTGAAGATGATTTTTCGATGAAAATCCGAATCATTTTCAAGTTGTTGCTCAGCCCAACTCACGAACATACGACGCTTCTGGTGGTCAAGCGGCATCAGTTCTTGCGTCAATTTAATCTTGTAAGGTTGTAGGCCAAGATCTTTTCGCAAAATTCGCCACAACGACGTGGACGTCACACACTCAGAGAAAAAAATAGTCAATAATAACTATTTTTTAACTATTTTCGTAATAAAAATCGGGAACACTATTTTTTATAGTTAAAAATAGTTAAACACGACTACTGTCATAGTAAATTTTAAAATTAACTACGAAATAGTACATTTTACTACAAATTATAGTAATCGTTGACTATTTTATAATTACCTGATGTTTTCTTTTCAATTCAGAGATGCTCAACGCTTGAGAACGACGCCGACGTGTGAGAGACACATTTGGGTTTTCTGCAACTGAAGCCTCAGCGGCAGCAATATTATCGACACTACGAGAACTTCTTTGTTTCACTGGCACGGGAACATTTTGTACCGTGCCTGTGGATTCAAATTTTTCGACTAGACGCTCAATTTTTGATCTGCTAGGACGATTATGATGACCATAAATTGGATGTAGCGCTCTTAACGTTGACGCCACAGACTCCGAATTTCGGTAGTAAAATTTTAATAATTTCGACTCATTGTTGGCTCGTTTATCTTTCTATCATAAAATGGCAAATTTTATTGAAGAGAAATGTCAAATGAACGGCAAGAAATATGAAGTGTGTTCAATGAGCTGTTCTAGAACAATTTCAGACAGAAAAGATCATCCTTTTGGTGTTCAATGAGAAATTTTCTGTTCTTTTCCGATCTTTTCTGATCTTTTTTGTGTTCAATGAGCTGTTCTAGAACAGTTTAGCACAGCGTTTTCTGCACCTCCTATTGAGTAAGATCAAGTTTGGTGAAAACTGTCAAAAGCAGCTGTTGACTTTTTGCTCGTAGGCTTTTTAGCGCAATGTAATTTTAATTTGTTGTGAAAAGTTCAAAAAAATTTAAAAAAATCAGGAAAATATCACCAAACCTTGTGCTGAAAATAAAATTACTTATTCGTGACGAAAATACGCTAAATTAAGTTGTTATCAGAAAAAGAATAATTGGTGGTTGTTCTTTTTTTTCGTTTTTGTTCAGCTCTTTTTGACAAGTTTGCTTGTTCTAACTTGCCTGACGTTTTTCACTGCTTCTGTGCTGTGCTGTGCTTGTTTGATCTAAAAAAGAGGCATTGAACACATCTATGGCGTCGTTTGCTGTCCCTGTCGCTCTACTTTCGTAGCGTCCTTGTTGAAAAACCCTTTATAAGTTAAAAAAACAAAAAACGACCAAATGTTTTGGTAATTAAAAAAAATTATAAATTTTTAACGGATACAATTTGTTTTAGTTTAGAAATGTACAGAGGTTAGGTTAGATAAGGTTAAATTAGCTGTCATCTCGGCTGACAAACTGAGGCCCTTTGGGCTCGTGGTGGTACCATGGTGGATCCAATGTATCCTCATCCTAATGGAACCATTTTGAGCTTACACTAAAGCAGGAGAGACGCAGAGCGTCGATGTGAGTAAGATCACTAGGGTCATCAAAGAAGTAAGAATCTAGGTGTATCCTACGCTTCTGAGCTTAAGCCAGGCATGAACAGAGAAGGAGGGGATTAGTCTCCTCCTCCTACCCATTTATAGAGCTTCTGCAAAAATCGTTCGAGGTGATTGCTAGCCTTGCGGCATGACTTATAATATAACAATATTATATATATAACAATAAGACAGTGTCTTGCAATGTGTTTAGGATCGAAAGTCGAAACCTTAATTACTTTAGAAAATAAAACACAAAATATTTTTTTTCTAATTGGGAAAAACCGCACTGGTAAAAAAACCCAACGTTTATTACTTGTTGCCTTGCTGGCTATCGGAAGTAGACTAAAAGACAAATCCCAAATAATTAATGATGTGCTCTTCTCATGGCACCAATACATAGATAAGTTATAAGAATATATACATGAACTATATTAATATTTGTGTAATATAAAGACTCGTACAGTTCTGTACGATACAGTCCCGACAAAACAGACGTTTTCCTTGCAGGTTTTAGGCTCTTCGGATTCTGTTATGCTCTCTAGGTTATATTTCGGCTCTTATTAGAGTTTCGATAAATGCTCTTCATCTCTTGCACGCGTGTGTCTTGCAGTCACTCTCTTCTGATACTTCTCAATATCTGTAAAGAAATTTTTCTTGCTCTTACCTTAGCTTGCAGACAGTTAATAGCTTTCGATTTATAATAGCTTTCGATTTATAATAGCTTTCGATTTATAATAGCTTTCGATTTAATTAATAGCTTTCGATTAGTAATAGCTTTCGATTTACCTTATTATCTCCCTACCTACCCTGATGTATTTAACCTATCTCTACTGGCAATATGCAGATTTTTTTTTTTTTTTTTTTTTTTTTTTTTTTTTTTTTTTTTTTTTTTTTTTTTTTTTTTTGCACTGGCCTTGTAAGCTGTCCGGTCTCTGTACGCAATACAACAGACCTTGCTATACCATCCCTGCTCTTTATAAGCTCTTGTCTTCAAGCACACAAGAACAGCAACCCAAATCTTGCTATAGCTAATCCACTGTCCACCCCTATCTAGAATCTTGACCGCACATGTCCAGCGTAATCCACTCCAGTATGACTGGATGGCTTGCCAGGCAGCACCCTATCAGCAGGTAGCTCTGCCATAAGCTTCTTGTTGCGCTTTCTGTATAAGATACCTCATCACAATAGTTTTTTCTTCCATTGAAGGTGCCATACGCCCACCTTCTACAAAGCACCTCGGCCTTCTACCGTTTCTTCCCAATTTACTCGCTGTGTCCTTAACCCTTGCCTTGTTTATAAACTTGAACACCGAAGACAAATTACTTAAAGCTTTCTCCAATCTCCAGGCATAATTTTCTAGCGCGAAACTTGCCCCGCCTCTTAATGGTCGAACTCTAAACCTTCTCGCATGTCTATGCATACATTCATTTTGCTTGCTACTGTTGCCGGAACTTGCTCTTCTATTGGATTGACCGGCCACTCACTTTCAGCCTGCATCAACCATAGTGGCCCTTGCAACCATAACTGCTATCTATTAGTTCTGCTAGCAGCATTTCTCTATTCAGCAATCAGCATGACTTTCTTTCGTCCCGACATGCCACCAGCTGTTCACATCGGTATTCGTCTGTATTGATGATACAGGATTGCCAACACACGTCTTCATATCTCGGTGTATCTTTCGCAGTCAATGTAAGACAACCATCGAATCTGTCCAATGAATACAATGGGCTCTTTGCCATTCCATTGCTGTACAAAGCTTTCATAAAACGCCCTAAAGGCTCCGCTGTTGTTACCTTCCCTTTAGCTTGCTCGCCTTTCTCATGACCTTATCTCTATCTGCATCTAGATTGCTTACTATCTGATTCCCACTTCCTTAATTCAAAAATTTGCTGTCATTAGCACTCTATTCAAATCTGTTGCTAAACAAATCGCTTCTTCTTCGCTATCACAACCAGCCACGCAATCATCCATATAAAAATCGTTTCCGATCACCCTTTCTACATCTGGGTATGAAGTCCTTGCATCCTTACCACATTGTATTAACGCTCGTACTGCATTGTGAGCTGATGATGTCGTTCCATATGTAACAACAGTCAACCAATACTCTTACAATTTTTCTTTCGGAGACTCCCTCTAAAATATTCTTTGTAAGTCCCACTGATGTGCTGCTATCCGTACTTGTCTGAACATCATCTTGATGTCGGCGCTGAAAGCTATCCGATGCCTTCTGAAACGCATCACCTTGTCATGTGGCCTAAGCTTTCATACTCTTACATGAACTTTACGTATTGCTCTCGCAAGGCTGGCTCCCTTTGCAACCGCTTTTCCAAATAAAAGAATCTTCTTAACGTAACCTCCCTTGAGCTTCCTATGTCCTGTATTAATGAAATTGCTCTCCACCGCTTCTTCTTCTGTAATTCAGACCTAGCTGTTCCATTTCCCACATCTGCCTTTACAGAGTGTCGAAATTATCAAATTCTGCGTATTTCAATGCCAGCACCTCATCAAGCTGTTCACGATCCAGGTTTGGCGATGTTCCAAACAATACTATACCGTATGTTATCTCTACTGTAGCTATCGCTCCTATTCCTTTCGATATTGACTGTACCATTACCTTTGTAAAGAAACTAGCACTCAATACATCATGTACCTCACTCTGCTCCCAATAAAATGGATCAGCTAGCGGACCTGTAAAGCTTGCGTTTAATGCTTGCACGTTATATTTTGCGGAACTATCAAAAACCTACTTAGGTAAAACCCAAAAGTTTTCTTCTATGAACGCTTCTGATTCAAATTATGGCGCTATGCCCACCCTTGCTTGTTTGCGGACCTGTAATCCTCTACCTTCCATACCAACTACCTTGCGCACTGCTTGCTCTACTAGAATACCAAATTCTTCGATTACCCTTTCCGGAATTAAGTTTGGTTGTGCCCCTGAATTCAAGAGAGCCCTGAGCGGTCTTAAAAGCTTACCAAAAAACCCCTATTCTCACTAGCCTCGTCGGCCACAAAGTGCTCTCATTCCTTACCTTAGTTTCCTTTTGTGAATTAAAAACATTCTTGTACAATTGCGGTTTTAATTAATTGATATTATAATCATGACTTGCTTTATGCTGCTTTGCTTTCGGCATCTTTAATTGTCAATCTTCCTTCGTTTCAAGCTGGCAGTGTTTGCTATCGATGCGGTTCCAACCTTTGCTCTTTCCACTTCTGGACACAGTGTGCTGTTGTGCTTCACTCTATTTGGACATCTGGGGCAATGCGCTTGGAAACACCCTGTCACATTATGCCCTTTCTTCAAACAATTTTCGCATAATCCTTTTACCTTCACAAAGCGCCTCCTTTCAGCTTGGCTTAGCAGTAAGTATGTCTCGCAACGGAATAATTGATGATCTTCATTACACATTTCGCACCATCTGTGCGCTATTGGCTGTCTGGCTGTCGATCTATTGATTGGCTGTTCGCTTCCTTTTGCTATTCGATTGTTGGAATCCTGCTTCGCCTCGCCTTCGAATTTGCTGAAGCGCACTCGCGACCCATCACGCTCTACTGCTCTACTAGGGCTTGCTATTGATCTGTGGCACTGACTGTTTGCTGTCTGTATATTAGCTGCAGCTTGCTTGTCAATAAAGTCCATCATTTCCTTTGCAGCTGGTGTTTCTGACTTTCTCTGCAGCTCCCATTGCCTTGCAGTGTCTACGTCTAGTCGCTCGTGAAGCATGTGCACCACGATTATGTCCCAGTGTTCGACCGGTAGCCCTTGCGCACGCAATTGACGCAATGTCTCGTGAGTTACATTAGACATCTTCTGGAGGTCATCGGCTCTCGGGTTGACTTGCAAGGCTTGCAACTCTGTGAACTGACGCAGCAAGGCACGACAGGTTTGGTATTTTTTGTCGTATAGCTGCTGCAACCTTTCCCATGCCTCAGCGTAATTTCTCGCCGTCAGCTGCCATTCACCCATGAACTGAGCGGCCTTTCCAGTCAACGACTTTGTCAAGTATTGAAACTTGAAAGCTGGAGCCACCTGATCGTTGTTGTGTACCGCCGCGACAAAGCGATCATGGAATCCTTGCCATTTAGTCAAGGACCCATCAAATTGTCCCCAGGTATTGGTGACCTCTGTCTGCGCTGTCATCTTTACTTGCACTTGAATCGGTTGGGCTGAAGTCGAGGCTGTCGCTTCATGTCTTTCTGGTTCGCTATCTAGTTCTTTCAGTATATGGCGCAGTTTAGCTTTGGTGGAGAAATATATTTTCTCGGCTCTCTGCATCTTTTCATTCACACCTTCTGCCCCTTGCTTGCTCGCTGTCCATCTCGCAATGTTATTTTGCAGCTTAATCCAGTTATCCTCCAGGTGCTCTAGCATCACCTGAAGCATTTCTCTATCGCTATCGTCAAACCCTTGCTGATTGGAGTAGGCAACTATCCTCTCCATTGACGATATAAAAACGTCGTGCATTTGTTGATATACCATATTGATTGCTGTAAACTATAAAGGAATAATATAAATATATGCCCCTAATGCACAACCAACTTGACTAAACCTTCCTAAGTGATCAGCGTACTGTGAGTTAACTATTTATAATTTTCTTAAAAAATGCTAGCAGCTAATCTTCAATCCCTTGCCCTGTGGAAATTACCATCTGTCATTTTTCCTATGCTAGCGCTATCGAATTGCATGCAGCTTTCGTTATTAACTTGCCCATTCATCGAATCTCGCAGAAATTCGGAATAATTTGTGTGTAACCAACATTCAAAAACTGTCTCTATCATGTAAATATATTTGTCCCTTGCCTTTAAATCGCTTGCGGTTGGTTACATCGCTTGCTCGCTATCGGCCCTATGTGCACATTATTATTTATTATCTAATAATCACTGCGTACTTGCGTTACTAAATTATTCTTATACCCCGCATTTATTGTTTAATTATTCTATCATACCAAATATACAACTCATACCAATCATGCCGGCTAACAATCGCACATACATTTCACTTTACACATAACGCTTAACGCAAAAAAAAAGAAATAACGCTTTGCTACCTATCTACGCAGCACACAGTGAAATAAAAATAACGATATCTATATATACATAGCTTTAACCACAGCACTGATCACTTTCTAGAAATATTCTATTTTTCTTTACCTTTCGTTCTGCTTTCTGCTTTCTTGATTCTTAATTCCCTTGCTTCCGTAACCCTTGCGCTTTCTTTTATTGGATTTAATTTATACTTGCACTTAATCGAATTCAATTTATGCTTGCGTTTGGTTATCTCCGCTTTCAATTTATTTTACTCCACAACAATAAATTGATCCAAATGAAAATTCTCATAGAAAAAAAACTTAATTTTTAATTTGTTACTTCTACACTGCTAGACTATGTCAAATTGTCAACCGCTTGCTTTGCCGTCTGAATAAGTAATGATTGCGCTGCGTGCTCTCCATGGTTCATGTTAATGTTTACGCAGCAACAAGCCGCATGCCCATTACTATCGTATACATACATCTGTCCATACGCTTGGTGAGAGCACACAAGAAAATTGAACAAATGTATGCATCGGTTTTGTGTACACACTACATAGTCACGTAGGCCATCGTTATGAGGGGTAACGATTTCGCATTATATGGAAATTGCTTCTTGTAATGAAGAAGAGGAAAAACAAAAAGAATTGAAACAGGCGCGATGCCAAAATGCCAATGTGTTCATATGTAGGCATTTGGTCGATGCTATACTCGTGTTATTGCTGTGTATTTCTCGCCGCTTGCAGTGCACTATATGCTTATATATTTATCAATATATTTGCTGTGGCTTTCGTTTAAGAAGAGAAACAATCGTCTCGATTGTTCTATTAGAATTTTATTTTCTGTTTGTGGCTATGTATGTACGTGTTTGGAGTTAATGTGGTTTGGCTTATCATCGTACATTTGTACATTTTATAGCTTTACGATTATTTTAATTTTCAATAATATAATCTATTCTCATTTACCTGTGGCTTTCGTTGGCTTGCACTTTTCCTTTATTTTCCTTGCACTTTTGCTTTATTTGGCTGGCACTTTTGCTTGCACTTTTGTCTGCTAGCACTATATATGTATATCTATATATATCCGGCTCGAAGGACCAAAATGTTTAGGATCGAAAGTCGAAACCTTAATTACTTTAGAAAATAAAACACAAAATATTTTTTTTCTAATTGGGAAAAACCGCACTGGTAAAAAAACCCAACGTTTATTACTTGTTGCCTTGCTGGCTATCGGAAGTAGACTAAAAGACAAATCCCAAATAATTAATGATGTGCTCTTCTCATGGCACCAATACATAGATAAGTTATAAGAATATATACATGAACTATATTAATATTTGTGTAATATAAAGACTCGTACAGTTCTGTACGATACACAATGAAACCTATTGTCGCACTGATGTATTTTCTGTTGAAAGAGATCAAGCTTAAGATCTAGCTTACACGTTAATCTGCTGGACCATCTTAGATAAGTTTTCTTGTATGCGTCCTGTTTGAGCATGCATTCCCTTATAGGAATGTATTGAATAACACATTTAAATTCAAAACCAATCGGTAGAGTAGTTTTTTTGTTTTGGCACCCGCAAGGCAAAAAAAAGTAGTTTCGAGATCAACGCGTTCAAAGTTTCAAAACTATTCCTATTTTATTCAATAAAATTCAAAGCTCGATGTTACTGTCGCTGAGGACCACGTTCAACTAACCAATATAAATCCGTTAAATTTGTACATTAGTATAAATCAGGTATACGAACCCGAACCCGAGCAGCTGCAAAAATAGAACAAGAGACCCTGATTCACCGATTCTTCTATTCTTACCTGGCCTTCTAGTTCGCTGTAGACCCTGAAATACTCCGAACTTTGTCATCAATTTTTAAACCATTTTTAAAATTACCAAAAAAAAAATAAAATACTAGGCCATCAACCCCCCACCAATAGGGTGGCGCAACAGAGAGAGGAGCCCCATGGCCTAGGGCATTTCTTACAACCATTGCCTGGTCGTAGAATCGAGGGGACAACAATTTGGTCCCAATTCCGAACCGGCTCTTCGAGAAAGATCTTTTTATGACAAGGAATTTAATAACGGAGGACTCGCCAATTCCTCGTTATAGGCGATACCATTAAAAAAACATTTTTTTCCTGTTGGGATTTGAACTCGAACCACGAACCTCCTGGTTAACAGGTAGACGTGCAAACCATCACGCCACGGGTACTACGAGTAGGATTGGCAAATGCAAATATTTCTCATCTTAGTTCTGAGCGGCAGTTGTTCGCAAACCAAAGACACAAAAAGAGTTTCAAAGAAAAGTAATCATCAATTGAATCGAGGACATCATTCCAAGTAAAAACGATAGGTAAAGGTATGCTTTTTCATTGCGAAATGTTGATTTTGATGTCAGACGAATATGTTCAAAAGTCAGTCAAAAAATATACAACCTGTCTTACAAAAAACTAGGAGTATGTAATTTCTAAAAACGACGCCATACCGGTAAAAAATAAATTAGTTTTTGGGAAATTGAGTGGGTTGTTCTAATAGAAATGTAGATTTGAATGCCTTTCATAAATTCCTGGAAAAGTTCAATCAGGTTGTCCTTGAATTTCCATATTTTATGACACCGACGTTAATGCTGACGGCAGTAGCAGTAGTATGGTGGCGATGGTTGAGTAGGTACTCGCTGCTTGGTTGCTAATTTAAAAGTGTGATCTTTTATCACCACATCGGCAGTCCCATTTTCTTTTAATCTGTCAGTTATATCTGCGTGCTTTGCTAAATCTGGGGTTATCCGAGAATTGACAACCATCAAAGGTTGATACCGACTACCTTTGATTTACAGGATTAATCCCTATCCAGGAGATTCAAATATATAAATGGCTAAATAGAGTGGAAAACACTATGCAAAATCAAGCTCAATACCAAATTCAAAATTTACAACAATTCTTCCCGAATCTTTTTCTCAAACTGCAACAGATGGCAAAAATGTACAAGAAAAAAATGCGATGCAAATGGTAAAACAAGAAGTGCTGCTATTTCGTCAGGAGAATGAAAATAAACTGTGGACATTAACTCTCCGTTCCTATAAAAATGACTTTGTGATAGAAATTTTCATCTTCTCTCCTCCGGCCACAACCAGTCACTTTCTTTTAATTTTCCAGAAGCCAAACCATTTTCAACTTTTAATTTTCTCTTTCACTGTTAGGAATGAATCCTAGAACCTAAGAACTCTAAGGCCAGACTGCACACTGCAGTAGACTTCCAAGAAAATGGAACTCCAATAAGAGTTTATTTTAGACCAATAACTGTTTAAAAAAAGGTTCTTCAATGTGCTAAGTACAGTGAATATTCGGCATAGAAATCAATTCTTTCTCTTAAATGTGTGTAACGTATCTTCAAAAATGAATTAATGAACCATGGAAGTGGAAATTAAACAAAAGAGAGGAGGAGTTATACAATCTATCATTTCTTTGAAAAGAGACGATACGTTCATAAGAGCACAATGTTCATTTTATACCATTTGCTGTAATCGATTTTTTTCCCGAAGCATAATCACAGACACACCACACCGCACCATAAACCAGACAACTTCTGCCGGAATACCACCGACCGTAATCCACTTACCATCCACGTTTGGGAGTTATTCCGTTTCTGTTTCCTCTTCATGCTTTGCTTTGAAATTAAACGTCTATCCATATTCCTTGCACTGTGGTTCGTAAAAAACCAGCACTTGCATTGGCATTGCAACATGCACCCACCTCCCAATCTTCCATAATTCGAATTCCTTGATTCCTTCGCAAGAACGTGGCTCTGTTTGTTCTCGTTTGCTTCGTTTGTTTAATTTTTTGTTGTTTCTCTTATCTGCTTGCGCCTTGGCCTTTCATGTCTTTGCCGCCGCGACGTTTCTTATTTTTCCTACCCAGTTTTCCTCACCCCTCAACTAATCGTTTTTTTTTTTCGTAGTTTTGCGAGATATTTGCTTTTATCATTAAAGCAGTCGCCAAGTTTGGTCTTTTGTGGCGGTGTTCTTGTCTTGCGTATCATGAGAACTTCGTCACAAGAGTCAAGACGGAGAGAAGATGAATGATGGTGGGGTGCGGTAATCCTAAACGTCATGTTGGTACACACGAGAATACACATAGGGAAGTGAGGGACACCTTCTAGCAACTACCAATGTACATACATATTTTGTAGTTTTTGGAAGTTGTACCGCATCTCGTGCGTCTTTGCAGCATTCAACGATTTCGCATCCACCTGTAGTGTTGTAGATGATGATTCATGTGATGTGGGCTGTGGGGTATGGCGTATTGCGCGTACAAATCCAAGCAAGTGAAAATGCACACGGAACGAGGGGAAGGAACATAATGTGCACTGCTCGATGATAAAACGGGGGGGACAAAAAACTTGTTGAGCTTGAAAATGGAATATTCGAACAAGGAAACGTGAAATGAGAAATGTGCAGCGCATTCTTCTGGAACAACAATAGATCGATTTGAGTTTTGAAAATGTTCAGTTTTCTTCTTTGTTTTTTTTTTTTTTTGCTAGAAAAAATTCAATGCAAGTTTGAATTTGACAAAAGCTGCCAAGAGCTATAGTGAAACAAACAGCTAGTCAATTTTTCTTTAATATTAGCGTTGGCTAGTGTATATCCGAAGTTTTATGTTTGCACTGATTATTTAATAAGTACCTTACCTACCTACCAACGTACCAACCTGAATTATGAATTTTAAGGCCGATGAGTATAGAAGGTAGGTATGTACATTGTACATATGTATCACGTATGAATCTTTTTCAAGATAGGTTTCAAATATTTACGGCCCAATTGAAATTCGGAAGCCGCGTGACCCCAAAACACCCTTACTCCTAGCTTAGGGCAGAAATCGGTACATATTAATGATAATTTTTCAAAAATGAGTACCTACGAGTTGAGTAAGTCATTGTAGGTATTTGAAAGATTTCAGCGCCATTAATGTGCTCAATTGAATTCGAGATGTCAATCCGTGGTTTAATTACAAATAGATATCTAGGTAATTGTGTCTGTAATTTTGTGGGTAAATACCCAAGTAAAAAGTAATAGGTCGTGGCGAACAATTTAGCCACTTCCAAGAGTGGATGATCAGTAAATATATTTGTGACTGTAACTCAATAAAAAAACTGTGCCATATCTATTTCTTCCTAGTCTCGAAGACGAGTTTCCTAAAACCAAACATAGAGTTTCCTATTTTCGGACAATGGAATTGAATGGGACTTTTTGCACGTTAAGATCTTAATTTGATAAATAAACCGACTAAGATGTTAAATGGAATTATACATATAACTTCATACAAAACAAATACTAAATTAATTCCTATTTCCGTCAATATTTAAAAAAAAATCTTAGATAGTACACAAAACACACAAGCAATACAAGATTTTGTGCAGAGTTTTGCATGTATGCAAAAGATGATACCAATTTCTGCATAAATGGCATCCAATGTTTTTAAGAAAATATGTTCTCGTTGAAAGTTTCGACCCAGTTTCTGAAAGACCAACAACCCAATCATCCGGCATGCTGATGCTCACTACATCAAAAGGGACTTTTTTGTTTAGAAACACTATGACAGGTGGCAATGTTTCTCTGAAAACAAGAAACACTGTTCAGTTATCTTTTTCATTTGGGAATTTATTTTGATAAGGATTGCGATATTCTCTGGGACCGGTATAACACTTAAAGTTTTCGCAGTTTTCGTTGCAATTCTAAACGAAGTCTAATCGCTGATCATCTAAACTGTCTCTACAGTTATCTTCTCCCAGGTGCTTCTACAAATAATCTCTTATAGGTACTGCCTTCCCGCCTAACCTATATGGTTTCAAGGGCACGCAAAGAACACTCGCAGTGTCGTTTTATGAAACTTTTATACCATTTCTTACCTGTGGAGCCCCAAGGTCTAACGCAATTCTCACAACCATGCCTTGCGAGGGAATGGAATGGACCTACAATTTTCTTCCGGTTCAGAACCGAAGGGTTAATCGAAAAAAGAACTTTTGATGGCAATGGATTTATTCTTGAACCCTAGCCAATTCCTCGCGAAAGGTGATACCCATAGAACAAATTTTTTGCCTTCTGTACATGCAACGGGGCACCACTTAAGCAATCTAGGACTTCTAAAATTTAAAATTTTCTTAAAATCGTGTTAGCCATTTACGTGAAAGTCGGTTTTGAAAAAAAACCTAAACCTACTATGGGGAGCACCGTTGTTTAACTTCCAAAAATTTTTTTACATCATAAGGAAAGCAACCACAAAGTATAATCTCTCACGTTAGAGCGGTTTTCGAGAAAAATATTTATTATCATAAACAGCTTGTATGGCAGATACCGTTACTTCAAGACCTAGAGACCCAAATCCAAAAACCCCTGTGTAGGTTTCCCCACCAAGCTTAACAGCAAATTTTAAAGAAAATCGGTCAAGTGGTTCAGGCTGCAGATCAGACAGACATGCATACAGACAGAATTACAGGGCAAACTTTTTTGTATACTCTGTCATCGTAATGTCGTTTGATTGATAGCTAAATTTTTTTTTTCTACACCGACTTTGTTCAAAATTTGTTGCTCGCGTCTGTAGGGCAGTCTACAATAGGTTTTTTGGAACTGGTTCTATAGGTTCGAAGTAACGGTACCTGCCCTACCTACAAGATATATTGTAGGTACTACTTATTTTTCTCGAAAACGGCTCGAAAGATTTCGATTAAATTTTATGTACCTATCTATACATATGCGACTATTTTTTAATAGTTTTTTTTTTATTTTCAAAAAATTCCAAAGACCACGGAACGGTTTTTTTTCAAACCCACTGTAATTAAGAAGTCGCAGGTTGCTTAAGTAAGATTCCATATCAACATTTGGAAAATTTAAATATTAGAAATTTTAAAATAATTTGACTTTTTTTTTAATATGTACTTTCAAAATTTTCTCTCATTCGTGGTGCCCGTTGCGTGAAGGTTAGCATGTCTGCTGTTAACCCAGAGGTTCGTGGTTCGAATCCCAACAGAGGCACGGGTATCGCCTTTCGCGAGGATTTGACAAGTCCGGAAATTATGTTGAATGCTGATATTTTTGTAGCACTTCGGCGTGCAATGCGTGCAGAGGATGTTGTTAATGCCTGCGAGTAAAAGGCTACTGTAGTTTGCATATTTTATCAACTTGCCCTGAAGTTGCTTCGTTGAACAAGAATGTCCTCTTTCAAACTTCTGATATTTGTTTCCACTTTAGTAATTGCTTAGCTTAATGCAAATTTATTCTTAAAAACAGCTAATTTCCCCTTACAAGCCTAGTAGACGAGGGTAGAAGCCTCAGAAAATTATAAAAATGGTTAAAAAAAATATAGTAGAATGAAACCAATTGGAAAACTAAGATAAAAGTGGTAAAGTGATAAATTGATGGGTTTAATAAATTAGAACCGATCTGAGGTTGGAAAGTGGGAGGGATGGGAGGTTTAAGAGAAAAAAACGGTCCATTTCGATTTCCGGCAGAACTGTAAGCCTTTTGTTAAAAGTAAAAGGGCAAAGTTATTGGTAATAAAAAGATCTGCAACTTTTGTATTTACAATTTTTTTCATAACCTCTATATTTATTTGATACTCAGAAAAACAATGTTCGCCTTAAGCCAGTCAAACTGTTAGTTGGATAGAAACTTCAATGTATAAAAAAAAAATGTATTATATGGTAGAGGTATTACTCAAAGGTAAAGCTAGAACAAGATCCTATTCTCTAAGTAACTACTCAACTAGCTAGGCCGGCAGTGGTGCAGTGGTAGAACGTTTAGTGGGTAGACCTAACGTGTGTATTCATATCCATCCCGCGACTCATCTGAACGCCACCCTTGAAGTGAAATTGCAACCATATCTGCACCACAAAAGAGGCTAGGTTTTAGCTCTTTAACAATGGACCGGAAATTGGTTTGATTGCTTCCGCTTAGCCCCCGCTTTTATTATAAAAAAAAAAGGTTACATTAGCTGAGATGATGATGCTCCGTATGACAGCATTAGTAACATAGCTCGATAAAATTAATAGCCCTTGACTAGACCCTTAACGCAAAAATGGCTGAAATTCGACCACCGACGACTTACGTGGTGTTATCGCATTCGTAGAAGAGATTCGCAGGAGACTTTTTGGTCATACCAACTAAATCATGATTTTTTCGGCACATAAACCCTGCAATCCTTCAACTGCTAACGTCAACGGGAATATAAAAGAAAATAAATAAGATATTATTTTGGAATAAACATTTTGTATAAAAAACTCAAAGTAGAAAAAAGTCTAGAGTTTTTCTCGCAACAATTTTTGTGAGGAACAGAGACAGTTTATCCCAGAAAAATACTCTGAATGATCTATATTCCCATATGCGAAGATAATTTGTGAAAAACAACATACAACAACGAGCTGTATGATCTGTTTCGCGATATTGGCATAGCTATAGAAGAATACGCATCGCTAGACTACGATGGCTAAGACATGTAGAGCGGATGCAGATGATCGCTCTGGTTCGACGGGTCTTCGAAAATAAATTGCAGTGAAATCTCGGAAGGTTAAGACCTCGTCTTAGGTGTGGATCAAGTGGAAGGAGACTTGAGTGCATAACTGGAGAGAGCTCGCGCGAAATCGAAGTCGTTAACGAAGGATGTTGGTTGAAGCCCAGGTTCAACCCCAACTGTAATGCCTACCTAAATAAGTACGAGACAATCTTATGATGCGTTTCATTTTAACTGTAACGATTAACGAATTTGTTGACCGAATTGAAGTCGACAGATGGATTCTTTTTTGTCTAATTCGATTCAGTAAATCCTTCCTATACAAGTAAATATGACATGTTCATTGTTCATAGCCACACTAATGTGCAACTGATTATCTTCCACTTCATGGCAAATCTTGTGAGATAAAAACCTCTTGAATATCCTTGCCTGATGCTCATACGCTAATATAAAGTTTTTTTTTTCACATAATAGGACTAATTTATCCCAAAGCATGGTCTCAGCTCATTAAAGATTTAAATAACCGCATCATTACAATAGTTTGTCATTTCATATCTCTGAGCTCAGTAACCGCATCCAGCATCATCTGCCCACCATAAAATCCAACCTCTTTTTAACCTCTATGCAGGTCAATAACCATAAATCATTGCGCCTCTAGCAAAGAAGAGAACGAACGAGCTAGCGCGTATAATCTACGAACGAACGAACGAACGATAAAATCGATCATATCCAATTTTTGGCGATTCATATAATTTTTGCGTTAGCATAATTCAGGATTCGCGCGTCGTTCTTTTGCACAAACTTATGTCCTTGCTGCGCAATGAATCATTAATTTGTGGAGGGAGAGAAAGATAGTGATAGCGAAATGGTTAGTTTTGTGTGTGCAATGCCGCTGGGGCACTACAAGAATAGAATGTTCAGGGTCCTCTTTTTCATCTGGGCAATTATGACCAAATGTTGTCCTTCGAAAAACTGCCAAAATTGATAGCTTCGCTGTGACAATAGATTTCTCTGCTTTGCCGCGACACTATTACAGTGTGTGTTGTGTAGAAGAGTATGGAAGAGATACCAACGATGTTTGACTATTTTGTCTGTGCGGTTATTTGCACCATATGGCGACACACATTTAGAGGAATCTTTTATATTTACACACTACACGACGACAACACGACAGACGCCCCTTGTTTGTGTTGTCATTCGTATCCTATGAGTTTGGTGGTGCTTTCTCCCTACGTATCAGTGCGAGTGCCCGATTGAGCGTAATTGGGACTGGCGAATTCATTAAGGGCATGAGGTGACAAAAGGACATTATTGCGACGCGCCATGTTTGTCCATTTCACATCACAATATGGGTGTGAGTTTAAAGTAATTATTTAGCAACCAGCGTTATATTGGCTTTAGTGGACACAATAGTTTGCTAATGGATTTTTATATTCCTTTCTCGTTATCCTTGTATGTGCCTAGTGAAGGACGTTAATGTCTTGCAGATCTCTTATCTGAGTATATCTATACGAAAAATGGTATTTTAAAAATTTCAACATGTGTTGTGAAGCGAGGAGACAAAGTACAAGCAAGTCCTTGTGCAGGACTTCCGCCTCCCGTAAGGATATGAATATTCAAAATATGCGCGGATACTTGCTGAAGAAAAGTTGAATGTCGCGAGCAATGGTGCTGTACCTACCTACCTACTTGGAATATGCTTGGCATTCCTTTGAAAAGAAGGGCATGCTTAAACAGAATGTGGGTTTCAGGTGCAGTTTCAAGAGGGTGACACTCGAGTTGACTCACAGGTAGGTAGGTATAAGATTTTGAAAAAATTTTTTTTACTAATAAGGACATTGTCAAGGATAATGTCGATGAAGCGGGACTTAATTTGTTTAAAGTTTAATTTTTTACAACATTTACACGACCGAGCAGCACGCCGAAATGATACAGTCAACGTTCTCTTACACGTTTGGTAGCCAAACTCGAGACTACTGATAGTAAAATATTTTAAAAAAGCACATACGTACTTAAGAAATTGGTAAATCGGCTGAGGGCATTGGCGCTATCCGTGAAAGCTTGCAGGGAAATAGAAGACGGTTGATTCCTCATAGTGCATAAAATCTGATCTATTCGCGAACTTAAGGGGCTCGGCTAGTTTCTCGAGCTCAAATGGAGGTGATTTTTTGAAGGCGTGTAAAAAAAAACTATAGCTTCAAATGTTCTGTAATATTAGGAGTTTATTAAACATATATTCATGTAAATTGTCACGAAATTTCGAGTTAAGATATTGAAATCCAAGAGAGATATGGACCACTTCTTGAACTCCTTGAAATTAGAGAACGTCAATTTGCCGCTTTTTTAGAATTTTTCTGGTACCTGTTACAAGAAAGTAAAAACAACATAAAAACATGGCGTTTAAGTGGACCCTTTTTCCTATACAGCCTCAAAAATTGAAAATTGACAAAATGGCAGCAATTAAATAAAAAGTCCAAATTTCGCCAGAAGAATCGTCTTTCGATGGCTGCCAAAATTACAATTTTCATCCGATCGTAAAAATTGTAGATGGCTGTATGTAAAAACATATGGAGAGTATGCAGTTAAAATTTCAAGACGATTCGTTAATATTTGTGTGAGTTACAGCAGCGGCAAATTTGAAAAATGCAGTTTTAAGAAAAACGCATTTAAAGTTTTCAGAGCAGTTTTCGATTCAACTAACACTAAGGGAGTACAAAGGATCTAGATGTCCTTGAGCATTCAAAAATTTAAGCCGCAGGCAATACAAGGAATCATTGGACAATAAGGATGAGGCAGCTGTCGGGCGCCCCGCCGCGTTGGGATCGGTGGAGTTCGAGCGCCCGAGATGCTTCCTTCTATCCCTTGCCATTTCAAAAATATCCAAGAAATAATTTCAATATTTTAGGACATCATTTTTGAGATGATTATACCTATGGAAAAATGAAAAAAAAATCGATTTTTTGAAAATGAGAAACTAGCCGAGCCCCTTAAACTGGATTATAATTGACAAATAATGAACATGAAAGGCACGTGTTTTCAGCAGGACACTTCGATGGCCATTTCCGATAAATGCACAGAGAGCCTTATTGTCTATAGTATTGTGCTCGGAATTATCGTGTCTCGCGTTTCATACCGACTTTTTTCGCGCAAAAATAAAGAGAATTGGCAAAAAAAAATATAAACATCAAGCATTCCTGTAAAGCAAGTTTCCCAAGGCGTGTTTTTTATTATTGTTAACTCCTCAAAGCGAAGGAAATGAATTCAAGTCTTATTATACTTGACATTATAAAATTTGATTTACATTTTATTGTTGTGTATCCAATGTTCTGCATAGTTTGCAGTTTGTTTGGACTTAGCTAATCTCTAGTTATCCGAAGCACCACCACTTGGTCTTAACACACGAAAGCTCTTCTTGTTTGACATCAGCCCTGTTCGCTGTAAAGTGTTTTCTTTTTATAATGTACTTCTTTTGAGAATGCGATGGGGTGAACCCACTACAGACTTTTTAGGTGTTTCGAGTTGTTATTGTTATACGTAAGCAATTCACCTAAAAATCTAAGGATCACCGTTCAAACCTTGCTCCGTCTGTTCGTAGCAAATTTGCTCCACTATTGACTAAAAATATAAAATCTACACCATCGCACACTACGATTTTAATCAAATTTACTCCACTTTTCCACATAGAAAATTTTGGATACATCGAATTCAAAATTAGATTTGGAATTGATATTATAAATAAATGAAGAAGCAAAACGGCGTGCAACAAAACTCGGGAAGTATCGGCGTTTGTCTAGCACATTTCAAGGATCTACAATTTTATGTCGAGCTTTAACGGTTAAGTGAGATGGTGCTTTTCATGGCAGTGCGATTCTCTTGACTTGCAATTTCCTCACGAAAGTTGATACGCGTGCTTGAATTGTTTTCGAATTCTTGACATAAAGAGGTCAAAAGGCAGCTCCGGGGCGGCCAATCGGCATACTTACAAGATGACTGAGGAGAGGACATGATTTATCAATATGGAGTGATTAGGGCTAAAGGATTGAATGTGGCAAAGGCTGTATGGCATAACACACGCCATCCTGCGTCAAGCACAGGTCGTCAAAGTTCATGTTATCAAGCTCATTAAAAAAAGTTGGTTAACATCTGCAACCCCCACCGATACAGAAGAGTAGAAACGTGTTCGTGGATTGAGTCTCACACTCTCGGCCATATCAGCCCCAATCCAGTCTGTGCAGACCGTACGACGGGGACATTGGGAGTTGTAAACTAACATCTTATTTTCCTTACTCACAACGCCAACGCAACGGTGCACTAGGTGCTTCACTTCGGCCCAAACTTCTTTCAAAAACCGCACAGCGCTAACTTTGGAAACAAGTTCACAACATTTCCCATCTTCGTTCAACCGCAGAGCTACTTATTTCGTTCTGCGGAGGTACATGATACTGACATTCTTTCAAAAGTTCATAGCTGGCCGCCACTGTCAAATGAACCAATAATGTAAAAATGTCATTACCCACCCAGAAATCTGGGTTTCTAGGTCTTGAAATATCATTACCAGCCATGCAACCGATATGATATTTCCTACTTATTTTTTTTTTCGAAAATGGTTCCAACAATTTCGATTAAATTTTGCTTATGTGATTAGTTTCAGGTTGTCTTTCTTACGATGTAAGAAATATTTTTGGTAAAAGTCGAAAAGTGATACCTCTCATAGTACCGGTTTTTTGTTGATGGCTTACACGATGTTGACAAACTTTTGTATTTTAAGAATCATAAGGTTTTTAAGAAAGATTGCATATCAACATTTGAAAAATTAGATTTTTGGAAATTTTTATTTATTTTATGAAAACAAATTTGATATTTTGAAATTTGTGACTTTGAATTTTTTCAAATTTTTCGTCGAAACTTGTTATAATAAGATCTTAAACTTTGCAAAAAAATTGTTTTTAAAAACGCTCCAACGATTTTAATTAAATTTCCATATGTATTAGCAACTGCAAACAAGTAGAGTTTTTAGATTTTCGCTTGAAACCTTTGGAACATTTTATTTAAATTTTTTAAATATTTTCCGTGATTTGATTCAATTTTCATAGTGAATGTGTAGTTGGCAGCCATGTACCACTAAATATATTATGAATCATTTAACATTTTGATATCCAGCGATACACGATCCAATCGTGCCCATTTTCACAAAGAGCTCCAACACCATCTTGGTTTTCTTAACCATAAATGTTCTTATATCGCCTTATGAAGCCTATTATTGTATTTTCTTTCCTTTTTAACTGAAATGAAATGATAAAGATCAATCATTCTTTGGCAATATATCATGGCACTTGATCTGGAACTGGCTTAAACTGTCAAATTCAAAGAGGTTGTCTTGAAGAGCCTAAGAATCTGACTAAATTAAAGATAGTGGAGGGCCGTAAGCTTTTTACCTAGGAATCCAGGGCCAGTCCATGGATTTTCATGAAATTTTCGGAAATATGTTTTGAATGACGTATAGAAAAAACTTTAAAAAAAATTTTACCGCTCTCAATTTTTAAATTATTTTTAAAATTAATTATCAATTTGTAGAATTTTCTTTTATTTATGTAGGGTGTTTTCGATACGGGTTTCCAAAGGCTCAGGATCGATAGGTTTGGTTAAGACCAAAAAAAATATGTATGGGAGGGGGGGGGGGGGGGGGGGGTCTATATCCCTCCGTGTAGGCTCGTGGGGCAATTTTATATGAAATTTACTAAATTTTTTTTTTAAATTATTAAAAATCAACTAAGTGTCTTTCTACCTCATTATATAATGTTTTTGAAAGCTATTGCTTTGTTCTTTAATAAAAATTTTAGTTTGAGTTCATTTAATAATTAATTTTTGAGAAATCAAGCCTCTAAGTCAAAACTTTTAAAAAATTTTTTTTTTTAATTAATTTTTCTTTTTAAATTTTGCTTTACTAATGGCCATTTTTTTCAGTTATCAATGCTATTATTAATTTTCACTCAAAGGCAGAAAACCGAACCGAAAAAAAATTTTTGGTTTTAGAGAAATAAGAAAAAAAAAAGGTAAATTTTTCCAGTTAATTTCCCGCTGATTGAACTTTATTCCCGGAAGTGAAATAAGAAATGTGTTTCAAATAGCATATAAAAAATTTTAAAAGAAGAATTTCGTGTGGTCTTAATTTTAATATTTATTATTATGGTACTTTATTTAATCACTAATAGGTTTTCTTTTACATGTTTTTCATTTGGTACATTTAAGCATGGCTTTAGCCGTCTGCCGAAAAATGACAACAAATTAAAAAAATTATTATAGATAAATACTATTATTTATAAATATTCATTTCAAAAAGGAAAAAATTAATAGTAAAAGTAGCGTTATAAACATTTAAATTGGTTGAAAATTGTCAATTTGGCAAAAAACCACATTTTTTCGGTTTCATCATTTCGTTTGACCGGAAACAGCATTTGGGGCACAAATCAGTATATGTGCTGTCCTTTGAGACCAAAGTTCAAGTTTGTAATTGGTTTTTCTTTTATATTATTTATTTCTTTTCTTTTTTGGTTTTTCTTTAACTTAAAACTAATATAATTAAAAGATAATTCTAAAATCTTAAATAATTATTATTTATATTTTTTTATTAAAATTAAGATCACACGAAATTTTTTTAACATTTTTTTATATGCTATTTGATACACATTTCATATTTCACTTCCGGGAATAAAGTTCAATCAGCGGGAAATTAACGACATTTTGTTTTCTGGGAAAAAGTACCTTTCGTTTTTTTTTTAATTTCTCTAAAACCAAAATAAAATTTTTCGTTCGGTTTTTTGCTTTTGAGTAAAAATTAATAAAAGCATTAAATATGGAAAGAAAAAATGGCCCTTAATGGGGCAAAATTTTGTAAAAAAAAAATTAATTAGGAAAAAAATATTTTCTTTATTCAAAATTTTGACTTAGAGGCTTGATCTCTCAAAAGATTTTCGTTTAGTGAACTCAATTAAAATTTTTATTAAAGAACAAAGCATTAGCTTTCAAAAACACTTAAGTATGAGGAAGGAAGTAGCTATCTCTCCTACACGGAGAGATATAGACCCCTCTTCCAATACATTTTTGAAGTGAAAACTTCTTTAGGCGCGTTTGGCACTTTTGCGATGGGGGTAAATCAATGAATTCGCGACCGACACCATTTTTTGATTGGCTCATCGTAATTCGTATGTAAAGTCGTCATAGCCCAGCGTCTCAGGTTCGTTTCCCAGCCATGACTTGCATTTTTTTGTTTATTTAAAGTGAAAACATAAATAAAAATTTATCGCCACGGCTGGGATTCGAACATGAGACCCTCAGTTTAATAGCCAACGACTCTACCATTGAGCCAAGAGACACCTTAATTTTTATGTTGCTAAATGACTTAAAAGAATGCATTAGCATTATTACATAGTAATAATTGTACTTACCAACTCGGAGAAATACAGAGAAGAAAGAAATCAATTGAAGAAACAGAGAAAAATTTATGCAACGCAGAAAAAATAAAAAGCACCAAATATTTTACTGCCATTACAATGAAGAGTGGCTCGATAAATGAAGCTGGAAATTTCATCATGACAGAGTAGGAGACGCTTTTAACAACAAATTAGAAGAGATCAACATGGTTGTCAGATACAATTGCCATTTTTTTGTGCAAATCATATGAATTTGCATACGAGGTACACTAGTATATCTAGTACTATTTTGATATCGGCGATCTATCTGTTTGTCGTTGCAACTGTGAAAATGAACAGCAAGTTATAATAGTTGGCGTTTATATTTCACCGAATACGTTTTTAAGTGTAATACGACAGTTTTTATATAAAAATTTATTTATTTATTCAGAATACGCTTCTGCACACCTTCACGGCAAAATTGGGGAGAGATTTGATGATTTGCCAATGATTTTGAAAGGTGACTTTAAACATCAACTCCGCCGATGCTACAAATTTTAATTTTTAAAAGAAGAATATAATTTAACAATGACGAATGACCGCAGCCTTAGTACAACGAAATATAAATCGACAGTTGGTGCAGTCTTTGCGATATATTTAAATAGATTTGAGTCAAAATTTTTCGTTTCCTATTTTAGTTACCATAGGCCTATTACTTCATTATTAGAATACGATGATTGCATGAGATGATAATGGAAAAGCTGAAAATGTGAATGAAAACTCATAAGTTTCATTGATGTTCTTCCATATGTACATGTACATACATATATTATAAAACATTGAATAAAATTTTGCCACTATTTATCTATTTTTATTATAAGCACTAAGAAGAAACATTTCAATGAAAAGATTTTCCTGTACATTAAAATATTTACTGAAAATTCAATTCTGTTTTCACTTCTGTCGGCACTCCCGGAGTGCTTCTTTTTTTTTTTTCTTATCTTGATCCAACCTATCTATCCTGAGTCTTTGGCAAACGGTATCTACAACACCCTACACAAATAAAAGATAGTTCTAAAAGTTAATAATTAATTATAAAAATAATTAAAAAATTGAGAGCGGTGAAAATTTTTAACTTTTTTCTATACGCTATTTAAAATACATTTCCGAAAATTTCATGAAAATCCATGGACTGGCCCTGGATTCCATGGTTTTGCCATTTTTATGTCTAACGGCCCTCCACTAAGACTTAGTATCAGATTGAACAAAGATGTTGGTTAAGAGTGATCTTCTTTCAGCAAATGATTGCTTCTTGAAGTTATCTTTGAGTTAATTTTAAAAGGTTGACTGTGTTGTCTACTTTCCAGTGCGATGTCTACGGCTAAGACGAGGGGCTATTTCAGCACAAATATAAATAGAATAAATAGTTTATCAAAAAACGTCGTACAAACTTGGAAGATCAAGAGATCTATTGACCTCAACTACAAAAATTGGCGTTCCGCCCAGGTCCGACAGATTATTACGCCATTTGATTGAAAACCAGATCGAAGTTTTCTCAAATAAAGCATTGTATTTAAAATCATTATATATACAATGGAAAGACTCAGCAATCAAAAAAGTTAAAGAAAGATACGAGTTAGAATCGATTAAAGTTGTTTCCAGGAAAACGAGTATCACACTTCAACCATTGTCTTCATTGTGATACTACATAAAGCTGTGAGACACTGAATATTGATAGTCATCAGATTGCTTGCTTCGAGATCAGTAAAGAAGAGCTCTCCCAAATTTCGTTTATTTCTGTGTTATAAGGCGTGGCACTACCTACTAGAAAAGTTGTGACACAGTCTCCTGCTAAAGCATTTGACATGGAATCTATCAACAGTGCCCTATTTCACCAACTCACAAATTTGTAATTACAAGCGTTTTTTAACAAAGTTTGTGAGTTTTTGTAAAAATGTTGCTTCACCAAACTTTGTTAATTACAATATTGTAGTTGTATTTTACAAGCGGAAATTTGTGGAAGAACTTCCTTTTCGGTTTCACCAACACAAAATTAAAGTTGTACCTTACAAGTAACAAACTTTGAAATTTCGCAATCGTTTTTGCGAAGTAACTTTCAGAAATTGAAGTTTAAAATATCGAAACTAAGATATGCACCGGTTAAAAAATGTCGATTTAAAATAAAAAGCGTGTGTCGATCTTGATTCGTAACAAAGGAATGATAAATTCTATTTTATTTTTCTTTTCCTTCTTTCCACTTTTTACAATTTACAAAATAATATGGCCGAAAGGGCGGCAAATTCAAATTTTAGAACATTATTGGTTAATTCACAATAGTTTATTTTTAAGTTATTAAGTTATAAGTCGTTTGTCGAAACACCGGCCGCGTTGAAAGCCTGCACGGCTTCAAGATTCTTCTTCTGGAAGTAGAGCCAATTTAACAATTGGGCGTCTTAGGATTCCGTTGCGAGTTTTGACATCTGCGACCCTGACCCTTCCGTCCTGCCCTTCGACGACCGCCACGACTCTGCCCATTTGCCACTGTTGTGGAGGGGTGTTGTCCTCGTGAATGTGGACGAGTTTTCCCACGACGAGATTGGGCTGCTCGCGTATCCATTTGGAGCGACCCTGAAGGCCAAGCAGATACTCCCTTGACCACTTCTGCCAGAACTGCTGCTTGAGCCAGCATAGAAGCTGCCATCTTCTCAAGCAGGACGTCTGCTGTTCCGGGACAATCTCTGGAGGTAGTGACCGCAAGGGGCTGCCAATTAGCAGGTGTGCTGGGGTAAGTGCTTCTCCGTCGTTGGGGTCTGCGCTTAGCGGGGAGATTGGCCTTGAATTCAGGATTGCCTCGACCTCGATTAGAATGGTGAGCAGCTCTTCTGCTGTTAGGAGTGCGTTCGCCACGGTACGTTGTAACAGCGTCTTTGCGGATTTCACTGCTGCCTCCCACAGACCTCCGAAATGGGGGGCTCTTGGAGGTATGAAGACGAAACTGAACCCTTCGTCTGCGGCGTATTGGTGAATGGCTTCTTTCCCTCTCTCGAACTCTTCTCCAACCTCCTTCAAGATCCTCTGTGCTCCCACGAAGTTCGTCCCGTTGTCGCAGTGAATCGTCTTCGGAATTCCTCGGCGACCAATAAACCTTTTGAGAGCAAGAATAAAACATTCGGAAGAAAGATTAGAAGCTAATTCAAAATGTACAGCTTTGGAAGTGAAACAGACAAAAACAACTATGTATGTTTTGTACGGTGGCCGACCACGAATTTTTAAAGAGGTATATACTGGGCCACAAAAATCTACACCACATATCAAAAATGGTCTTTGTGCCCGTAATCGGTCAGCTGGTAGATTTCCCATGATTTGTTGGAGTAACTTTGGTCTGTATCTAAAGCATTGCACACATTTCCGTACAACTTTCTGACATGCCTCTTTGGCATTTATTAACCAAACTTTTTGTCGAAGGAGTGCTACCATTGCTTGAGGTCCAGCATGACAATTTTTCTTATGCAAATTCGTTAAGTATACTTTTATGAACTGCGAGTTTTTTGTCAATAGCAATGGAAATTTGGCGTCGTATTCAATTGGAGCGTGCACAAGACGCCCCCCTACTCTAATGAGTGAAAATGACCAATTGTCACTGTTGAATTCGTGTATAAATGGATTAAGTTTTTGAATATGATTCGGCAATGTCACTTTTCTTTTTAGTTTTTGGATCTCGTCAGAAAATTCAGTGTTTTGGATATTTGAACTAAGGAATGCTAAGTGTAACTCATTTGCCGTGGGTGATTCTTCAAATACTTTTGTCTTGTCTTTTAAAACGGCAAAGAAACGCATGACATGTACAAATGTTGTAACTAATTCTATGTAAGAAGTTTCCTCTTCAATTAGTTGCATAAGTTTTGGTTGAGGATTTTCAACTGCTACAAGCGAAACATTAGTTTTTCGCTTTTCTAAGGTTTCGTCGTCTGAAGACAACTGAAAATGAACATTAACTGGCCATAAACCTGGGTCTTTCAGTAAGAATGGTGGACCATTAAACCATATTGAACTATTAAGCTCGTCTACGTTACATCCTCTAGACACAATATCTGCAGGATTCTCATTTGTTGGGACATGTTTCCATGAAACATTATTCGTCCACTCTTGGATTTCCGAAACTCTGTTCGCAACAAAAGTTGTAAGTGAAGTTGGATGGGTTTTTATCCAATGCAAAGTTATTTCTGAGTCAGTCCAAAAAATAACTTGCTCAACGTCAAGATTCAACATTGCCGATACTCGTAACCATAATTTAGAAAGAGTATGCGCTGCGCAAAGTTCTAATCGCGGTAGCGATTTTGTTTTCAAAGGGGCCACTTTAGACTTTGCAGTTAATAGCGTCGACTTGATACCTGCTTTGCTTTGACTTCGGATATAAATGCAACATCCGTAAGCTCTCATAGACGCATCAGCGAACCCATGAACTTGAATTTTTGCATTCGAATGGGTCTCAACAAATCTTGGTATTTTTATCTCGGAAAGCTGAGATAGATTTGATTTGAAAGTTTGCCAGCTAGTATCAAGGCGCAATGGAATCGACTCATCCCAATCTAGTTTTGCAATCCAAAGCTCTTGCAATAAGATTTTAGCTTTGGTAACAATGGGGCATAATAGACCAAGAGGGTCAAACAGACGAGCAGAAACTGAAAGAATATTCCGCTTGGTGGCTCGCAGATCATGGAAAGTATCTTCTAAATTAAAAGAAAATGCATCTTCTTTGGGATGCCAACAAATGCCCAAAGTTTTTGTAGACTCTGAGTCGTTGAATTTTATTGATTTTTCTTCACTTTCAGCATTGTACAATTCTGGATGATTAGAGTACCATTTTGCTAACTGGAATCCACCTTTTTTCAGTATTTCTTGTATCTCGTGTTTTATGGTTTCTAAAGTTTTGGCATCATCGGCACCGGTTAAAAGATCATCCGCATAAAAATCTTTTTGAACAATTTCTGACCCTGTGGGGTACAAATCCTTGAAGTTATCGCCCAAACTCTTCAAACACCGTATCGCTAAAAATGGCGCTGGCGAAGTGCCATATGTTACAGTGTTAAGGCGAAAAAATTGTAATGGTTGAGAGGGGTTTTGCCTCCACACTATGAGCTGGTAAATCGAATGCTCTTCAGCAATGAGAACTTGCCGGTACATTTTCGCAATATCAGCCGTAATGGCATATTTATGAGTGCGAAAACGGAGCAATGTCGAAAACAGCTCCTCTTGAATAGTTGGCCCTACCATCAAGATGTCATTCAAAGAAACTTGAGTAGATGTTTTGCATGAAGCATCGAAAACTACTCGAAGTTTTGTGCTTGTACTTTGCGGTCGCAAAATGCACTGGTGCGGAATGAAATAGTGCGGGTTTTTGGGGATTTCGTTGTTCGTAGGCGACATATGTCCCAATAATAGATACTCATTCATGAAATCCATGTACATTGCTCTCAACTCATCATCTCTAGAAATTTTACGTTCAAGTGCAAGGAATCTGCGTTTAGCAGCTTCGAACGATGATCCAAGTGAACTTGGAGAAGCTTTAAATGGCAATTTTACCTTGAAACGGTTTATTGGTAAAAGTTTTGTATTTTCTACAAAATGATCTTCGCACATTTTTTGTTCGGGAGTATAAAACTTGTTTGCCTCTCCCGGAATTTCTTCCATTAACCAAAATTTTTGTACGATTTTATCTAGGTTTGGCAGTTCGTCAGACTGGTGTACCAAATTACATTGTCTGGTATTTGAATTTGTACACGTAGGATATTTTCCAGATACTATCCAACCAAGCAGAGTTTTTTGAATGGTTGGGTATTCAGGGCCTTGTTTTATTTGACCGACAGATAGCAACTCGAAAAAGGTTTCTGCTCCTATTAACAGATCAATCTTTTGAGGCTTATTGAAGTGAGGATCAGCCAGTGAAATATTTGATGGGATATTCCAACTCGCTGTATTGATAGCCTGATCGGGTTGATATTTTGAAATCGAATTCATGACCCAATAGTCGGCAGGGAATGAATAGTCATTAAATCGAGAATGAACTTCTGCAGTTAACTTTTTGTTGACTGTGGTACTTGCTTTCCCAATGCCAAGTAGACTCAAAGACCTTTCCTCTTTACGAAGTTTCAATCTTTGTGCAAGCTCTTCAGTTATGAAGTTAACTTGCGACCCAGAATCTAATAACGCGCGAGCTGGCATATACTCGCCGGTGATACTCTTTATTTTTACAATGGCAGTAGCAAGAATGACCTGATCACATAAACCCGAAGCATGCATAGCTTGAAAACTGCTTGTGGAATGTTGAGTAGAAGTACCACTGAAAGTTGTTTCATACTGATGCAATAAAGTATGATGTGAGCGATTGCACACATTGCACCGACTCAATTTGCATTTCGAAACTGTATGTCCTTTTCGAAGGCAGTTAATACAAATCGGAACACTCTTAGCGTATTCGAACCTTTGCCACACAGGCAGCCTCGCGAAAGTTTGACATGTCGTTATAAAATGTTCATTTGATTTGCAATACAAACATTTCGGCTTAGTTTGTTGTGAGTTCACGCAAGCAAACGACGACTTTTGATTTCGATGGCGACTTGAGTCGTGTTTCGGTTTGGAGAACTTTTCAACAGTTTTGAATTTCGAACTTGAAGCTTCTTCAGCAGAAAGATGCTGGTATCTTTTATTAAGTGCTTCTTCGCAATCTTTCCACAGAGGAAGAGTGCTGAAATCTAATTGTTCTTCCCATTTCGACCTTATGACTGCATCAACTTTCGACATTACAAAATGTATAAGGATTGCATTAGAAATATTCTTTTCGTCACCCAACGAAAGAAGCGAATCGTAAATTGCAGAAACTGTATCGATCATGCTTCGCAATGAGGACGCGGATGGTTTAGAAATCTCCTTCAACTCGAAGAGTGTCGCAATATTGTCAAAAAATATCAAGCAATTGTTATCATATACTTTCTTCAAACTTGCAAGTGCCTTGGGATAGTTCTGTTCCGTAATTTGGAATGCCTTTACTGTTCCCAAGGCTTCACCTAATAAACACGAAATAAGGTGATTGAATTTTTCAATGTCTGGCAACATAGGATCATTATCAACTAAGTTTTCAAACAAACTGATAAAATTTTTATACTCTGAATATTTGCCGCTGAATTTCGGAAGAGACATTTTAGGAAGCCGAGACCGATGAGGATTACTGAAGGAATAATCAACAGCATTAGAACACCTCCTTGTATTTATGTGTGACATGAGTAGAGACTTTGCACCTACACAAATGTCTTCTAATTCTCCACGAACTGTATCCCCATGGTCTTCTGTTTCAATTTCAGATTGACACTGCATAATTTGGTCAATGTATGAATTGAGAATATCTAAACGACATTCTAATTCTAATGGATTAAGCGATATCGTCTTTTGTTCTAATCCCGTTTTAATACGTATTATGTTATTTTTAATAACAAGCCGCTGATGTTTTAAATGATCAAGGTTTCTTTCCTTGTTTGGAGAAGGTTGCCTTTTCTTACCAGTCATTTTAGTTTTACGAATTAAATTTACAAAACTGAAATTTGTGTTTGGAAATAGTTTGTCCAAATAATACGGTTGCACTAGTAACGATTTTTAAGCTTTCCGAATTATTTGAAAAATTAGTTTATTTCCATACAATAGTTCCGATGAAAAATATTTCAACTGCAAACTGTAGTGCACCAAAGAGTTACTTGAATTAAATAATTCTTGAAGTAAATCACTTCACAAATTTTAAAAAGAAAATACTGGTTACCTGAACACACTCTTTCGCTACTAAAAACCTTTGCTTCGCTGAATACAGCCCACAGCTGACATATGAAACTTGACGAAAGTGGAACTCAACGAAAGATGAGAGAGCGACGGACCTGTCACTTTAAATGTCAATTCACTTGCAATTTGCAATGTAAAATGTAAACAAATATTTATTTTCGTGAGTTCGGTCGGTTTTAATCAATTAAATCACTCACTTTAGTATTAATTAATTGAATCATTGAGTAAACGATTTAAATAAAGCGCTAGCAAGTTTCACTTGAATGCAATAAAGTGGTTTAACGAGAAAAAGTGACAACAGCGGCGGCGCGGCGGAATTAATTGTTAATTTTTTACTTTAAGTTCACTTTAATCATGTTTAGTTTATGATATGTATCTTTATTTAGTTCAATAAAACTACTAAATTTATTTTGTTGTTTTTGTCTTATTGTTTTTTCACCACCAATATAGTTTAAAATGACAAAGTGACAAAATTGAAAGTGTGTAATGTGCAAATAGTTCTTGGTTCTTCTTTTTATATATAGGTTTATATAGATATGTATATACGCTTAGTGAATACTATGCACTTTCAATTTTGTGAATACCTCTTTATTTGACGTATCTTCTTTGGAATGCACTTCCCTCTTACAGTCCTCACATATACAATTTTCGTGCATTAGGTTAGCGATGGAGTCCTAGTGCTTCGGGGGTGCTTCGGTGGTGCTTCGGTGGTGCTTTGGTGATGAACGATGGGGTTCCTTTTTTGGCGCAGAACTTATGACTTATTAGTTTTAAATCACTCGCGCACGATTGACTAATTTAACCGGCTTTAAATTTAATTAATTTGATTAATGTTTTTATATGTACATATATAATATATGTAGCGTAACGCGTGGATATGTTGCGTATACGTAATGCGTAATACGTTAGCCACGAAATTAACACAAATTTAATAGTTTAATTTATTAAATCTGTCCCTGCTCGGGCGCCATGAAATTTCGCAATCGTTTTTGCGAAGTAACTTTCAGAAATTGAAGTTTAAAATATCGAAACTAAGATATGCACCGGTTAAAAAATGTCGATTTAAAATAAAAAGCGTGTGTCGATCTTGATTCGTAACAAAGGAATGATAAATTCTATTTTATTTTTCTTTTCCTTCTTTCCACTTTTTACAATTTACAAAATAATATGGCCGAAAGGGCGGCAAATTCAAATTTTAGAACATTATTGGTTAATTCACAATAGTTTATTTTTAAGTTATTAAGTTATAAGTCGTTTGTCGAAACAAACTTGTTAATATAACACTAATTTGTGAGTTTTCATTTCACCAACGAAAATAGACTTACAAAATTTGTTAGGTTTGTAAGAATATTCTACAGGTGAAGGTAGACGTGTAATTTTCGCTACAATTTTGTAATTCCTTACTTTCATAGCAAAAATGTCTTTGCGACGAAGGCATAGCAGCAGCGATAGCAGCCAAAGTGATGATATTATGATAGTGAAAAAAAAAAATTTATCGGCCTTGTATAAACTATGATATACATACTTGAGTTATTTCATTTTAATGAAAAATTTCGACTCAGTCGATGCAAGGCAGAGGAAATAATTTTAATTATTGGACCGCAAATAGTCCACTTCAGTGAAAAAAAACTGTGCTTTAACACCACGGAAGCAGTTTCTAACAGCTTTGCGTTGGCTAGGGAATGGAGGACAGTACCATGGAGTTGCCGACATGCATGGGATATCTAAGTCAACAGTTTGCAGATGCGTACATAGAGTTTGCACCGCAGTCGTCAGTTTGATGTTCGAAAACGTTATATGCTGGCCTAACGAACATCGATATTTCCTGTCTTTTTTGATGAGAAGCGCTTGAGACAGCAAGGAACTAAAAATGTTTTCCATTCTTTTACTTTGTGTGAATGTGTCAAGTTATCGGAAAACTATCCGAACAATATATCTTTTTGTCTCTTATCAAAGAAACTGCAAATATTATATTTTCCTCGTTCATTTTGATGTCTACGCAGTACAATGTTCTACAATATTGTGAAAAAACTGTTATAAAAAACAAGTTATTCTTGATGCCGGTGCAACAGGAATTTTGAACACTTGTGACCTACAATTTATTTTTCTACAACTTTACTAGAATCGATCACAAGTTTGTGAAATAAGATCTTGCAATTGGTGAAACAAAAAACGGGTTTACAAATTTGTAATTGTAGATTACAAGTACAAATTAGTGGTTGTAACTTTCATTTTGGTGAAATAGGGCACAGGTCTTTGTCTATGAAGCAGTCTGGTTATAACTCCAAATACTGAGCTAAGGTGCAATCTGCTTCAGATTTGGCCACATAGCCAGACAATAGGTTGTCTTTGAGCACCTCATGACTGTCTTCTTCATAGCATCTGGTATTACCTACTTTGAATTGAGCGATTGGTATACCAAAATTTTAAAATTTTTTTCATTTTATTGTGTAACTCGGGCCTTCACTTGACGCAAAAACCCAATCATAGAATGTTAAGTACAGACTAACTCTACGGAATGTTAACAAATATTTGTAACGCGGTCCTTCGAATACCACCTCAAAACGAAACTCAAAATAGGACTCCAGTTTCAAAATGTTGTACCATTACAGAAAACAACTCTTTATAAGGATTTTATTTCGAGAGAAAATTTGGCTAAAGTGCAGGTGCTGTTGAGTTGGGTTTAACTTTCATATCAAGTTTTCTGTTTTTAAATTAATTTTTTGCAATATCAATAACTTAAAATTTAATGATTTTTAATCGAAAGAGTTGATAGCAAAACTCCCACCTGCTCCCTGACATTTGCATTGAAATAACACTACACCATGCTTATTCCTTTATTATGTAAATTTAATTAATGTGCATTAACAGTTCCAGATTAACGTGCATTAAGCCATGCAGTTCGATTTCGTTATACTTACAGCTTTACTGGTTTTGTCACTAAGTATTTGTTCATAATCGCCCTCAAAGCATTCGCATACACCCAATACTACCAATGAAAAAAAGGATATCCAAAAAAAAAAAAAAAGGATTCCCATCATTACGAAAACAAATTAAATTAAAATTTAAAATAACACAATCTATATATACCTACAACAGAAAAAGCAACAGCAACTGCAAACAGAAACAACAAATCAGCATTTTTCATCAGAATATTATTTGCTCCATGCCAATCGACGATGAGTTTGGGCCAGAAACAGAAAATGCCCTCATGCATTATTCATGGACAAGCACACTCAATGCTATGCGCTTTGTTTTGGCTATGCTCTGTATAAATACATTATTAATTTGTATCGTTAGATGATACGACTTTTATAAATCCCTCGCAATATAAATGCAATTCCCCACTACATCGTCCGTCTCCGTCGTCGTCGTTGGCTCCTGCTAGAGTTAAGCCTCACCAACCCCTTCGAGAATATTGTATTTTTATTTATTTTTATGTTGCCTGGACTATATTATAAGGGGCGACTATTCATCCACCACCCGCCAATAATCCGTAGTGTGTGTATGAGTGTGAATGAGTGTGTGTAGTTGCTTTGTAAAGTATAGAATCTGAAGAAAACCATCAACGACCTTTAGGAGACACAACACCAACACCACGTCGCCGTCGGTCGTCCGCGTCCCGGGGAACTAATAAAAAATGATGTCTGTCCTGCGAGTATAACAAATTGAAACGAACAAAAAAAAAATCGAATTCTATTTTTTTCCACTTTTATTTTTATGAAATTGCGAGAAACCACTGCAACAACAAAACGGCTGTTAGATTTTGATTCCTTTATGAACTGTTAACTGAAGCACCCCTTAATGTTCGCCAAGGGTACGATCTCTATCATCCTCGTAGTGCTAGTGTTGCTATGTCAACCACAAAAAATAGAAGCAAACGAACGCCCGCCCGCCGCCGCCGCCAACGTTGATGTCCTTGTTGTCGTCTCATAGAAAATATTGAAATTCAACCATGATAAAGTTGCACGGACCGAGTCTAATAAACTGCATCAAATTACATTGAACCCTTAAAGGACACCAGTCTTGCACGTGGCCTTTGAAAGAACGCGAACTCTACTTGATTGTTGTAGGTAGTTACTGAGTTGTTGTCAGTTGTCGTATGAAACGAAGTTTTGCTAAGAACAAGACGTAGAAGATTAAAAAAAAAAGTAATCATAAAGCTTTCAATAACTCCTTTCAATCAATCGAGTGACAGCGTTCATAGAAACGATTTCTTGAGGTAAAAATATTCAATGGAACAAAAAAACAAAAACAAATCGGCTATGTTTGATTCTTTTGGTTATTTGCTCATCGTTATTAAACACTTAAGGAAGGAATAGATGAAATATAAATTTAAAAGCGGTAGTCCCGAGGCCTAGAGCTTATATACCAACCATACCATGTGAGGAAATGGATGGTACATACCATTTTTTGCCGATTAGCCGTTCGAATCGAAAAAGTGCTTTTCTTATCATGAAATTGCTATATGAGTTGTAAAGATGATATCCAAGGGAAAAATTTGTTTTCCTTTGATTTTTCTGGGGTTCGAACCTAGTACGCAACTGGCGTTAATCCTAACGCTATGGGCACCACAAAAAACGGAAGATTAAAATAAAAATGCGAAAATTTGCTTTTGGTGATTTATAAACAAAAAAAAAATGAAATTCTGCATATACTGAAGTTAAAAGTCTTAAGTTTAACTTAAAAACTTATTCTGTTTTGCGTTGGTTATCTAACAAGAAATGTCAGGTGTAACGGTTTTGATTTGCATGTGTCAAACTAATTCATTAAGTCGTTGGCTTAACTGCGATAGACATTTGAGAACTGTAAAAAACAATTAGGAGTAGAGTTAGAATATGAAGTTTTGTTTAAATCTGTAATTATGCTTGTTATTCAGAACTAAAAGTTAAATTTGCTAGGCAAAAGTTGTAGCTTGCAGCATACCTTTTCAGAGGCTTATTTAGTTCTTCGTCTTAAGTAAGAAATTCAGAGCAGTTCAGTGTTCAAAATAAGCCTATAAGAAATTCGAACTTCTTTGAAAGTGTAATTCAATGTTAAACTAATGATGGGGAGAGTACGATAACTTTGGCGACAAAAAATTATAACGGTTTTTGGTGGAGGGGTTCAATACAAGCATTTCTTACTATGGGAGGAGGGGGTCTATCTCCCCCCGCTTAGGCGGTAGGGGCAATTTTATAAAAATTGACTCATGCAGCTCATGCTAAATATGAAAATAGCAACAAAACTTTTTTCAGTTCGATCAAATAACTTGCAGTTAGAAAAACAATTGCTATTTTCATATTTTGCATGAGCAGCTTAACCCTGCGAAAAAAGGGTTAAAATAATGAGCCCCTGCGAAGCGGGCCATGCAAAAGTTATTGCATATGAACATTAATTGCACATAAGCACCTGTCTGATGAATTTTTATACTTTCACTAGTCTATTTCCTAACATTATTGTAAATTCGTACGTATTTCCATAATTTTTTGAAAATATTGCATACTTCAATAGTTTTACTATTTTTCAATTATTTCAAAAACTATAAGACATAGAAAAAAGTAGTTTACAGCGTTTGATAAAAAATTTATTGAAGCAACTAACTACATCAAATTTTTTTTTTATTGGCATTTGTAATCACGAGAAACATAATACTCAAAGTGATTTTTTCAAATTTTTTTTCTTAAATTTTGATTTTGAAATCAGTTATTTCAAAAACTATAAATTGAAATCACTTCATTTAAAATTTATTTTAAAGTGCAGATTTCTTGCTTTCATAAAAAGTATAAATTGTATCTGTAAGTTTTCCCGTTGTTCTACAATATTTTTTTTTAGATTTTAAGTCAATTTTTATAAAATTGCCCCTACCACCTAAACGGGGGGAGATAGACCCCCCACCCTTAGTAAAAAATGCTTGTATTGAACCCCTTCACCAAAACCCGTTATTATTTCCTGTCGCCAAAGTTATCGTACTCGTGCCCTAATGATCATTTTAGAATAAGTCGACAACCCATCCACAATCCCATCGATTACTGTAACCGAAAAAATATAAGTAGACTGACAACAATAATCTGACGCTATAAAGACTGAAATTTATCTTGTTTTAAAGACACCAGGACGACTGCATTACGCACTAGTTTTTAGGTACTCTGCAAAACAATCTAGTACCATCTCTTTGATAACGCAGCCTAACCATTGATGCAAAGTTTACAAACTCCCATTCGGGACAAAGGTCACCTTAATCCAGTCCAAGTCCGTTTGAATACAACTCTGAGCAGTAAAATGGCTGTCATTGTGAAAGAGCTTTTGGGCTTTCGAAAGGATGGTTTCGGCGTCTTAAAAACCTATACCTATGTAGGAACACCAGAAACGGTCGTAAAATTGGCTTTGGGTGCTGTAATTTTGCATAACCACATCCAATTGTTCAATGACGAAGTGAATCCCAATGAGTTTCTGGAGACCGAAGAAGATTCGAAAATGAACCAAGAATCCTTGATACTAAGTCACAATCTAAATGATAAAAGAGCTGCACACCGCTTTATTGAAAATAAAAGAAGTTGTTTGTTTTCGTTATTTGAACATTAGCCAAAATTACGTGCTCTGCGATTAAAAAAAAAACACACAAAAGTAGTTTATTCAAATAACAGTCTTATTCAACAAAAATCACGTTCAATAAAATCCCCTTTAGCATCTGACAGCTTGATAAGCTGAATCTATATTTTCAGCTTTCTTTTCTTGACTGAAAAACTGAATTTGTAAAAACTAACAGCTGATGAACGGTCAACTGAAAAACTTAACGTCTGATCAATCAGAGGCCGAGAAAAGTTAGTTAAGCTTAAAAACTAAGTTGTTATGAACGCCTTTAATTTGACTGATTATTTACTCCTTTCACATAAGAACATATTATATTCAATTGGCTGTCAGGAAAACAACTGACACACTACACTTAGACTAATATTAAGTTCGTTGTCATACCACACAAAAAATTTGAGGGAGAAACTCAATTAACTTAACCATTTGGAGCTTTTAATAAATCGGTAGACGTGAGGTATCTGTGTTTGGTTGTTTCTTCATCCTCTTCATTTAAAAAGCTTTTACAGAAGTCATTTGATAGAGCGCCGCCGAGTCCTGTGGAGGGTCCGCCTATGAGCAGTCAATGCCTGGTAATGCCACCGAATGCAGAGCCAATGTGCAAGCTGCTATGCACAGCAAGTGTCTTCTGTCTTGTGCATTTTAGATCCAGTATTTGTCAGATCTATTTTGTATACATACATACAAGTAGGTACTTTTTTTTCTTCAAAACTCCTTTTTTGCATGTAGCGATTGTTATTAAAATGTCCTCGCGGAAAATCTTGTGAGATCGCATTTCAAAATCTTGGTAGCAGAATTAAATGCAATGGGCATTTTCATCGACAGAGAAGGTGTTCTTGACAATGCTAGTTTTAATGGTATGTTTATGAATAAAACTTTGATCGTTGAAGCGGAATTTTGAAAATATGTTATAACAATAGTGAATAAGAGCTGTCCACAAGGTGCCGTTTTGTGTCCTCTTTTGTGGTGCATGCTGATTGAACTTGAAATGGATCGAAAGTGCAAGCTCAAGCATATGCCTACGACGCGACGACCGACGGCGACGTTCCCATGCTCTCGGTTGGATCGGTTGGATCTAGTTTCCAAGTCTTTTGTTCCAGAGAACAGCCATCGCTAAACTTGATTGACACTTCGTGAGCTAGCAACAGTCTTTGAGTCAATTCCCATAAAACCGAGGTTGTTCTCTTCACGAGACGTAAAAATCGTACTGGTTTGACTAAACTTACACTTAAATGAAGTCAACATTTGCTTTTCAAACGAAGTCAAACTTCTTTGAGATGATAACAAGCTTTTTAAGTCTTAAAATGTCAAGTCGAAAACTGCTGAGGCTATGTCAGGCTTGTGGCAATGTACCTTTGCCTTTGGCAAAGACATAGGGTCTGTCACCGAAAAGGGTCTTTTAGATCTATATCGCAATGACAAGATCAATTACTTCATATGCGTCAGTTGTTTAGTGTTGGAACAAGCCTTAACGTAAATAAAGTATTGCCTCTTTCGTCAAATTTCAGAGAACAATATTGCTTGGCTGTACTAGGGTCTTAATAAGCACTACTGGCTCTGGTCTCAAGCACTACTGAATCATCCTCACCTTGATACCTACATCATGGGGAGTACTCTCAAAACAATTTCTCATACCGCACTGTAGTTTTGAGGAACTCGCAAGCAGCATATCTTTTGACTTATGTATTATGGATATGCCGTCTAACACGATGATTACAAGGCTCAAGCTCAGTCAGAAATATACGGTCAGCTTTCCGTCTTTTCAGAACTGGTTGACTACAGAATCTGAACTAGGAGACTACTATTATTACTACTATTGCTATCGTATCTTCCAAAGCCAATGATATACGACTGCACATACTCATCTGTCTCCCAAGTGGAGGCGTATGCTATCCAAATGGCTATAAGATATTTTTCAAATAATGGCTGTATGGGGAGAAGTATTTTTGTATTTGCTGTGACAAACTAGCTGTGCTTAAGGCTTTTCTAAACCTTCTAACGAATTCGAAAGTGATCCAGGGATGCAAGAGCTCTCTGAATATCTGAATTCTTTGAGTCTCTCTTGCGTGCGTTTTAGGCCATCACGTCATAACTGGAAATGAGACCGCCGATTAACTTCCGGGGCAAGGATATCAAACAGCCATCTCAGGACCTGAACCGGTGCTTGGTCTAGCAGGGTGAATGCTTTAATCAACGATTGAATCTTTCAAGACCTCCGGCACGCCTCTATTGGATGCAGACATTGCAGACAGACTAAGTTTACTCCCCATCGTTTATAAGAAAACTGTAACATTTTTGCTATCCCGCAGCAGAAAAGATTGTAGAAAGCTTGTTAGCATTGCCAAGGGGCACTTCTCTTTTGACAAGCATTTAAACGTTTTCGGCTTAAGTGATACCACACTCTGTGAATCCAGTGGAGAAGATGATAACACTTCTGTGAATGTTCTGCATTTTCTTGTATCAGCCTGCAGATACTATACATGCAGACATGATGAGAGTGCTCCAGCTAGTGTTTTAGAAACCTCCGACAGAAAAAAAGACGGAATGAAAGGCTTACGTTTAGTCTGAGTAAAACCAGCATTCAACCTATTCTTCCGTTTTTGAACCATCTGTATAGAAATGAATTGAATTGTCTTTTAAAAATTCCTTATCATCCCAAACGCATCTCGGTGAAATGAAGACTTGAAACTTGTTTTCAAAGACACTTTGGGAATGGTATGGTCGGAGTGAATTGGGCTTGATCGGAACATGTTCAAGATTGGAACATGTTCGGAATCAAGTTCAATTATATTTTTATTAAAACCTACAAAACGTTCACAAACTAGTCGCTGTCCATTGGATCGTAGTTACTCTCGAAGTGCCTGCCAATTCCTAGTGTTTGGTGATTAATGATACCCATGGAAAAATAAGTTTATGTTTCTGGAACTCGAACCTTGAACAGACTTGCTGACCATTACACCACGGTCCACGGGCATTACAATATGCAATTACTATCGGAAACACACCTATAATTGCTAGATTGTTTTGAATTGACGGCGTTTGTTTTCCACTAAAACCTCAAACAGCGATACATCTGACACTAAAGCAGAACGTGTTTTACCTAGCTATACGCTATCCTTATCAGACCAATGAACCTATCTTTTGGCCGATTATTTTCTTATCACTTAACTTTAATGACATAACATGATAGATGAAATGATAGAAATTCTTAAGGCTTCCCTCAATCACGATTATAGACTCGATAATATGAAGTGAAGCGCGATACGAGTTTTACATATCCTTATAAGGATTTTAATTACGCACATATATAATATATTCCCATACGCTACGCTACTCACAAAATCAGAATAGAATTAAGGATATCGTTTACTTAATTCTCACTCCCCTGTGTGTGTTTTTGTATATGTGAGTGTTTGTATATATGATACAGAAGATTTTTTTTTTCACTAAAGATATACGGATAACAAAATTATCTCGTCCCCCAACCCCTTGTGCAAAAAGATTTCTTAATGCTTGTGTTGTGATATTCAGAAATCCTTCCGCTTGGATGGTGCCTTTCGTCTTCACATCGAGACAGTGTTCGGTCTCTGTCGACTGTCGCCCACCACCAAAACCCCTGAGTATGCCACAGATTTTCCAAGTCCTTTGTGCGGTTTGGATCTTTTGTGACAAATTTAGATTTTAATTGAATTTCGCATATTTCCCTTGATCAAAGTGGAATACCCAACAGTATTGGAAACTGGGTAAAAACTCTACCTTCACCCCATACCTTCTTAACAACTCTGCACACCTTAAAGACCGTTGAGACAATAATTTTCTTAAAACCACAGCAGCCTTCTTCTTCTTCTTTGTCTTCTCTTTGGTGTCGTATTTGTATGTAAGGCTTTTGTTTGTTTTTGTAGGTATAGAACATATGAAAGAGGGTTAACCATGCCAAGCTATTATATTGTTATTCATATGCATACCTATATAAAGATTATGGGGAAACGAATTAAAATAAAAATAATTAGGTACTATAGCGTGAGTGTGTCTTTGATTAGGTGAACTATAGCGTGAAAAAATGTACTGCTGGAGAGCTTATGCTACTGGAAGCGTAATTTGATTGGAGTAATTACAACATTGTGCTGAGGGGATATTAAATTTTATTTGCCAACCTAAAGCAATAATGTTTGAAGTGTTTTCTTTTTTTTGCCAAATTCTCTGAGTAACAAAGTGAAACCAAATAAATGTACTCATTACTTATGTCCGTTGAGAGTTGACCAAAAGCATTTTTCTCCTGAGTTGAATTCTAATTACATCTGTGAAGTGACTAGTGTCGTAGATCCTGAAGCAGGCATGACGAATTAGCATAAGTATTTAAGTATCACTCACAAAAAAGTTATTTTTTGAGATGCTACCACCTGCCACGCTAGTTCTACACGGGCACCTTCCTGCAACAGTTCCTGTTATTTATTTACTGTCTGTTAAAATGTTAAAAGCACTTAGACAGATAAGTGAATTGAAGAGCCGGAATATGAACTTGACATGTGAGCAACGAATATCAGCCACCTGATACGAGACTAGTTGCAAAGGAAGTGACATCCAATGTCTTCGCTCATTCTATAGAATTCCCAGAGAGTTCTTCGCTTACATCAATCATGCATAGATTACTGGCAAAAGAATAACGTTTCCGAAGAACACCAACGATAAAGACCCTGACAATGATGTCAGTACAACAACCGCTGGCTGCTTTAACTTCTTAGGCAAAATCCACTGCGCCTTTCTGACCAATGCATTAGTAGTGTTATTTCTAGTGACGTGCTCTTTGAAATCCAGGAACACAAACAAATATTCAGTGAACTCAAACTTTCAAATGTATTCGGAAACCGTCCTCATTTATTGAATTTTTTCAACGGAGCTTTAGAGGAAAGAAATAGGGTGGCGCAAGATAAGGGATGTTATGGGACTTAGCACATTTCTCCCAATCATACCTTGTGGGAAATGGAAGGGACCTACAATTTTTTGCGATTCTGGAACGTCTGATCAGTAAAGCGATTTTCTTGAGAATGAAATTAATATCGGATTACTTGCAGGTTCCTCGCAAATGGTAATACCAAAAAATGTTGGAAATAGGTAGACATACACAATATTCCGCCAGGCCCTGGGGCACCAATTACCCGAAATTGCTCATAACTTTGTGCTAGTACCTACAAGGAAAGTAGATGTCAGACTGAGGAGCCTTGTTATCCGACTTTTCCTACAGTCTTATTCTAAAAGATTGGATGACAGTTTCAGCTTTTGCAATAGAGGTTCGCTGCAGTGAAACTGTAGTTTAATTTAATTTTTAATTTTTAATTTTGGTGGGGGCAAAAGCCCTATTTATTAGGCTTAATACAAGCTATTGCTTAATTTAACTTAATAGCTAAGACTTAAATTAACTAGTTGGAGGGCTTAGGAGACGAAATTTTAGGCAGGGAGTACTCATATTGAAGTGAAAACTAGAAGAGTGAGAATGGACATTCCTCAGCATTCGGGAGATGGGTTCATTGGAGTCATCAGAGGTTCGATGGGTGGGAAGATAGAAGAGACGGGGACTCCGAGTGTTACGAGGGTTAGTATTTAGAAAAATGGATTAGTTAAGGGCTGGACAGTCAATGGTACCTGTAAAGATTCGGTGAATGAAGAGAATGTCAAATTTTTCTCTAGAATAGAGTATTGAGGTCAGTGGCGGATCCAGGATTTGGGCATGGGGGGGTCTATTATTTACATGATGTTGGCGTCGATTGCTCATGTGTATGGCCAAGGATTCGACGGAACTTCGGCAATGAGTGTCCAACTCATTGGTGCACAGGCTCATCTGAGATCGTATTTCCCCTGGCAATTCATGTACATTGCACTGCGCATAGCTTTAGTTTGGCAGCATGCGAAGTGTCAGGAATCAAAAATGCGTTGGGAACTATCGGAGCGAATGAAGAATTTTTCACTGGCCTAAAAGACAGGACGTTCTACACCAAGAAATTTTAAAAATGACAAACAAAAGTGAGAAAAAAAAATAAAAGTTGAAGTCTGTTTGTCCTACCAGGTGGGCTTAGTCTCATGAAGCAGTTGGAACGTAGGTACGTTGAATTGCAACCGGCTGTAATTGAATCTGGAATCTGGAAGAAATAAAAACGTGGAAAGATCGAGATACTTCGCAAAATGCATTGCATCTTTTGACAGCGATTTCGACGTTTGAATTCCAAATCGCCTGTCACATTATGGAATCAGTTAATTCGATTGTTTTGCCTTTGAGTTACATAGCACGCCATTCAAACCCATCTAAAAAATCGTTTCTCTGAATTTATATTTTGCGAAATAATAGCGATGTTACAATTTCTGATTGCGCTTCGTGAAAGTTCAGTAAAAGAACTTGTGCAATCAGTCATGATCCAACAACCGATTTTTTGCCTAGTAAGTCCCTTTAATCGGATCGAGTCACATATGCAAACATCAGTCTGACGATATTTTTCAGGTTATCAATAGCAAGTCGTTCAAGAATGTCGATTATATTTTTATAATCAATAAAGTTCTTGAATTTTTAAAGCAATAATATTACTTCTCCTTTACTTTTTGGTCTTGCTCATGCTATATTTTTCCGTCCCGTAACGAAATTTGAACATTAGGAGCTGATAAATGTTACAAATGGAGATCCCTCACAAGGCATGGTTGTGAGAAATGCGTTAGGCCCAGGGGCTCCTCGCTCTGTTGCGCCACCCTGTTTATTTATTTTATTTTTAAATGTTACAAATAACATATTTTTTGGGGGGGGGGGGGGGAGGCCGGACCCGAAACCCCCCCCCCCCCCCCCCCCCGTGGATCCGCCTATGATTGAGGTTGAGGATTTTCAATCGGTCTTGATAAGGAGGTAATATCAAAGGATTACTCCAATTAAGACCTCGAAGAGCAAATCGGAGGAAACGGCGTTATATGCTCTCAATACTAGCAATGTGTACTTGTTGGAAAGGCGAACAGACTTGACAAACAATGAACGCACAAATGAAATGTAAAGTGATCGGGTTACGTAGGGGTCTGCAAATTCTTTGGACCATATCGTCGTTAAGGATTATATCGTCGATATGCCAAGATCACGGATCACCTGAACGGGGGAAATGAAAAATTATTGGCTGTTTAGAAGAAAGCGACGGGAGGGAGATTTGATGCGTTTACGTGCAGCTCACTTCAATTTTTTTTTTTTTTTTTGAATTAGGAATGGAACTATTGAAGGTAGAGTCAAGAGTCCATATGATAAAGGTTTTAAAGGAGAATATTATGTTAAGGAGAAGGTAGACAGTAGCACAATCTTTATTGCATGCAAAAAGATTTACTAAGCTACGAAGATTCAGTAGCGTTTTTAAAATTTTTGTCCCGGGGCGACGCTACGAATTTGATCAGAAAAGCTTGCCACCTCAAACTATGACTAGATACTTGCTCTAGTTTGAGGATGTCTCTCAGTTAGGACGTCAACTAACTAAGATTTTTACTCGATGGTCCATCTGTTGATAGGGAAAACTGATCTGTGCATAACGTAATCAAATTTTTTAAGTCATAAAACTTAAGTTTTTATTGATATTAAAATCTCGAAGCTCCTAAATTTTGTTGATAAACATGGGTAACTCTTTGTGTTGGCTTGCAGTACCCTCATAGAAACAGCATTTAAGACAATGATGATCGTCCTAAAAAACATTTTTGTTTATTTATTCCGCATACTTTGCCGACTTAGGTTAAGAAAAAACTTTATTTCCACATTTTGGAAACTAATTTGGCTTTTAGCAGCGTCAATTGAGAGTGTTTAAGTTCCTAGCTAAACTCAGAAAACTTTTTTAAAACAATAGTATGAAAACTCCTTTCTGGTGGGAGTTTGCAAACATGTTTTATTAGTTAGCGTTCGGCAGCTAAATCCGTTGAAACTTTTTTGTGACTGTTTTGCGACTTAAAGAAAACCACAAACAAAATTAAAAAATATATTGAAAGGATTAGAAATTCGATGACCACTCTCTTTAAATTTCAATCCGAAGGAGAGACAGAGATAGGCTAAGCATTGCACATCAAAGTCGTTACGGTCAAAGAATGTAAATATATGTCCACTGTCTGTACGCTCGAAATTGGGATGAACTTAAAACTGATAAGCATTCTTTGCGAGGCGTGTATTACGGCTAAATTACTTGAGGGGAGGAATATAGCTGACTATTTCTTCCGAGCATTGTTCATAAAACAAAGATAGAAAAGAGAGAGAACCTAAATATTACGACGATGGTCGTATTATTTATTGACAAGATTTCATGATTTCATTTCATTGACAAGAGTCAATAAATTCAACAACTGAACTGTCACCTATAAATCTAAATGCTCTGTTTTATACCCTATTGAGTAGAGGCACAGTGATGTTTGCCAAGCACCTGACCAAACATGTGTGAATTGTACTCTAACCTAGGGCGGGTGTAAGCTTTATGTGGTTACATGCTGTGTTGCAATATGACAGCAAAGTGATTGTTTTATCGACATTTAAAGCTATAGAAATTAGCTCCCTACCGCTGGTGGGGAAGTAAGTAAGAACTGAAGTCGTTATGGCTCGCCGTTCTAATAGCAAGTGATCTTATTGTTCTGATTCTCCTACTTTCAAACACATAAACATGCTTACTCTTTCATAATTAATTCTAAGTTCAATTTACAATATGATACAAAGTTGTGAAATTTTTAATGCACGCAGCATTTCTTGACTGTGGGAAAACAAATGAAATTTAATATCGTCGGAAGTATAGTGTAGCAGGGAAAAAGATGGGAAAATAGTTTTTGGTGGTTTTACTCTGTTGTTGTCACAACAGGGATCGCACAGGTCGTTTTGACTTGCACAAGGCTGAAGACATACTTGGCCCTGTAAGCAATAAATGGTCGTCAGTTTTCTGCTTCTTCTTCTCCTTTCTCTGACATTTATAGAGCATCGTGAATTATCTTCTTCACACTTGTGATCAGCTGGTGGGGGACAAGGGGTACTATTGACGGTCTTAAAGCTTGATGAGAACAATTTCTTGTTCTTTTTTTTAATTTTTAATAATAATTATTTTTTTTTTAATAAATTATTAGCTTAATTACATAACAGAAATGCCGCTTAGCCAAAAACACATACATTATCAGCTATTTATATTCTGGATCTTGAACTGCCAGAGAAAGTGCATTTTAATCTAAGTTCTTAGAAAACTATTGTAAAAACGTACCTAAAGTTCTCTTTGTCAACTTAAGCCAAAGCAAGGCTATGAGTTGATACTGCTGCAACAGCGGTGGGTGTAAAAACAACAACAGGTAAAAGCACCTCATAGTTTTCTATGAGAAATATGAACCTGATGGAAAAGTCCTTTGACAGCATAAATTATCGGTTTAATTACGGACCCATTCTCGCTCTAGAACACAATTCGGAACGACTCGGCTTAAACTCGCTTTTTCCTACAACAAATGGCTAGTGTCAGCGTCTGACATAGGTGATCTCTTGATGTGTGGAGGTACACATAGCCGAGGATAAAAATGACAAGATGGGTAGTTTTTTTTCTTCAACATGCTAAAAGCAAGTACAAAGCTGACATTAGATGGAATGAATGGAGAAAAAAAAAGAACGGATGCTGCTACACAACGTTTAATTTTCTTCCGCATCCTTTGTTTAGTTCGCTTTTTTTTTTTATTTTTTTTTTTTGGTATATCCTCACAAAAGGACTTTCTCTCTTTCAATGCAAAGAATGGGAAATTGCCCTTATCACAAGTATGAGTAGTGAATATGCCAAAAAGGGTTTCAGCCCCCATTATACTAAAGAAACACTGTTTATGACATACAGTGTAAAGGATCCCGATGAGAGTCCTTTCAGCTAAAATTCACCATGGGCTAATTTCATCACTGAACCAGAGTCAAGATTTTATGGTGTGAATTGGGGGAATGGGAACTTTCTTTTGCATTTTCTAGTTGGTTTTTACCCCTCCGCCTTCGTTGGTTGCCCCTTGTGTCTGTGTCTTTTAGTGATAAAACTCGTAGGTATATGCGCTTCATTTTGCATATAGAGCTGGGCGTTGTTGTCTATGAAATGACTACAAAGGACGACTTCACACGGCAAGTATACTAACTATACATTTATGTACACAGCTCCGGCATCAAAAGTGCATATTCTATTCGGTGGGTTTGGTGTGCAGTGCACACACACCCACACACACACACGGGATATACCTACCTCTGTTTTTATCATTTATGTGATACTATATGGAAAATTAAATTAAGCACTTTTAAGGGACCACTTTTTATTTCAATTTGGGCGGGTCGATGAGGTATCGTAGATTCGTTGTGAACGAGTAGACGGGTTGTACTCTGTATGTGGCAAAACGTTTTCGCAATAAGTGAACGTAATTGAGTTTAAAGCCATTTAAAAGATGTCACTACTAATTAGTGCTGTGTGAAATTTATTTTTAATGCTTTTTCCATCATATGTTTAATAGAAAATGAATGTGAGAGGTCAAAACAATTTAATGTGATTTTTGTGTCCAATGTTTGGTAGAAGTATAGAGTTCAGGGCTGGACTATTTAGACATAACATAATTGCCATTCAGCAGCAATTTTCCGAAGAGGTGACAAAGTCCCAGGTCGAGACAAGATAAAAATTGCATGGGAATGGGGGGTCTATTTCACTACGTTTAGGTGGGAGGGGTAACTTTATAAAAAAACTGTTTTATAATTCTAAAAAATATTATTTAAAGTCAACTAAGTCACCAACTACTGCATGCAATACCTACTGTTTTTGGGAAATAATACCTCGTTCTTTACTACCATTTTCAGTCCAAACACAGTCAAGATTTAAAAATTTTTCTTCCAACAACAATTCCAGCAACATTTTTACAAAATTTTCATCATTAATTGTCATTTTGCTCAAAATTCAAAATGCTCTTATTAGTTCGAGTCATCCACAGAAAAACAAACTTGAAAATGTTCTTAGCTTTCGAGAAATTAAAGAAAAAAATCCGTTTTACAGAAGACACCTTTTTTGCCCTGAGAATAAAGTCTAATAGGACGCAAGCCCGGGAAAAAATACCATTTATTTTTGTCTATTTTCTCAAATACTGAGAAAGATTTTCACTTTTGGTTTTCCGAGTTCAAAGAAAAGTGATCCTCAATAGGCAAACGTTTTTGAAGACTTTTTACAGTGGGAACTAAAATAAGAGCTGACAACTTATTTTGAAATCGGAGAATTTTGTTCAGGGCCCAAAAGAAAAACAGGTTAACAATTAAACGCAAAGAGTTATTTCAATGTTCCGTTACTGTTTGAAGGACGATAGGAAATACTACGCAAGGCAATCGAAAGGAAATTGTTAATAGCTTCAAATCTTCTCCCAGAATTTAAGTGACACCTCTCTGACACATTAATATACACAATTTATGGAAGAAAAGTGCCACTGTTGGTCCAATGTCACATTCCAACGAGACCAATTATTGACACCATTCCTAAAAAACGAGAACTCATCGAGGAGATGATGGAAATATGTATGTACATTTATTTATCATCTATCGCGTTCATAACTCTTCTAGACTAAACAATACTTACGTTATGAACTTTATTAAGAAAAGAATTTAACAATGAGTAATTAAAAAAAATAGCTGACATGGTTTCATAAACATTCAAATATGTAGTTTTAAAAACATCTCTGTCATTTATATTGATAAACGGAATGAAATTCATAATTAGAGCGTAAAATCGGATCTGATCTACTGTTAGGTTGTATAAGATCGGGGAAAAAAAAGCAGAATCGGTTTCATCCTCAATTGTCTTGAAGGAGCACAGTGGCGTACCTAGGGGGGGCGGGGGGGGGGGCGGTCGCCCCGGGCGCAACACGATTTGGGGGCGGCAAAATGAGCCCCGGTTCCTCAAAATTGAGAAGTAATACACAAAAAAATTTTCTCATACAAAATTTTTTTAATCACAATCAAATTGAGTTTTACATCTATGAAAAAGATGACGTTGACATTTTATATGAATTTTTGATGAAAAATTAAACTTCGATCTTATTTTCATACTCTCGAAACATTGAAACCTCAAAATTTTTTTTCATAACAATGAAAAAACTCAAAAGTTAACTTTTCTCGATTTCATTGCTGCAAAATTCACGTATGTATTATATCCTCGTAATCTAACATTGCGGCAGTTTCACTTTCGATTGAAAGAATTGCAAGGTTTGATAATCTACTTTGACTCATGGTTGATCTCAAGTAAGATTTGATCAATTTAAGTTTGATGAATGATCTTTCACAAGAAGCAACTGAAACGGGTATGGTTAGTAAAATTTGCAAAGCTGTCGCTAATGTCTTGTAAGCTTCTCGTCCCATTGATGAAATGTATAACAGAAGTTGTTCAGGCGAAAATCCAATTTCCTCTTCGTTTTTCTTCGCTCTTTTTAATAAAAGTAGGACGTCTTGAATATCATTGAAAAAGTCTTCGTTGTCCAAGTCATCTGGATAAAACTCGGCAAGTTTCTTACATATTCCTTCTATTTTGAGAAGCTCATCTTTGTAAGAATCTCTGGGAAGTTGTATTATTTTTTCAAAGTTACAAAGGAAATTAAGACGTTCATCGAGCTTCTTCAAATTTGTGAAACGTGTAGATATTACCATTGAAAGTTTATCCAAAATTTCATTCAGAGATCTTCGCATTTCTTCTTCCGAATTCAATTCAGAATCTTCAGATGTTTCTCCTGGCATATTTCGCTTTTTTCGAATTCTTTTGGCGGTGCTCACACCCAACTCGTTACATTTTTCTGTAGCTTTACAAATGGCACGGTCGCACAAGTCGATTCTCCAATCATTCAGTTTGTTTGTCAACATTTGCAATTGCCTAAGTACATAAGTGAAACTGATTCCTTTTTCTTGTAACAGTTTCTGAACTCTATCAAATGATTCGAGAATTTCTGCCCAAAAAAACAAAAGAGCGAAGAAATCAAATGTTTCTACAGCATTAATAACCAACGCTGCCTCTCGTCTGGTATCAATATTTTCTGTGACCGTGTCTCTCAAATGTTCCAGCGCTGAAGTGACTTCGTCCGATTGTGTTGATACTGGTCTCACAGCTTCAACTTCTGAGCTGAACCTAGTTCCATAATGCCTTTTGACCGTTATACTCACGTACTTTTTGAGAACGTCCCATCTGTGGGTAGAGGAGGAGAAATAAGTGAAGAGACGCTGTATTGTTCCAAAAAATGTTACCGCTCGGACATTGACGTGGGCTGCGTGTACTCCTGCCAAATTGAGAGAATGATTATCACAAGGAACGAAAACAACTTGTTCATTCAGGTCGCTGATTCTCTACTGAACTTCTGTATGGATACCGGTCATTGTTGGTGCATTGTCGTACAATTGACCTCTACAATCTTTCAGGATTAATTCATCTTCGTCTAGTTTGTTCGTAATAGCTTTTGTTACTCCTTTTGCTGTTTTGACTTTCAGAGGTATGAAATCAATGAAGACTTCTCTGATTTTTACTGAATTTGGTTTAACTTCGACGAATCTGATAATTTGAGACATCTGTTCCTCATGTGCGGAATCCGGAGTTGAATCGAACATTAGACTGTAATATTTCGCATCTTTGCACTGAGAAATGAGAAACTTACGCACTTTGTTCCCCATCATAGTGATGAGTTCGTTTTGAATTCTGGGAGAAAGTTACGATAAGCATCCTGGTTGTGAAGAAATGTGTTCGAAGTGAGATTTCATGACACGATCAAATTTGGCCAAATATCTAAGCAGACCCAAAGAATTCCCAGGATTTAGATTATCGACTGACTCGCGATGTCCTCTCAGAGGCAAATTTTGTTGTGCAAGCGTTTGAATAGTTGCGATAACTCTTTCGAGTATATTCCTCCAATATTTTTCCGGCAAAACACTCTTCATATTTTCATTACACCGTAATGTATCACAATGTTGTGGCCACGAGAAAGTATCGGATCATTAAAAACTATCTATAGTATTGATCGTTTTTATACCAAATATATCCGACCAAGTATTAGCGATTGGTCAGTAACCTAAGAATATGTACGCAAATTTGCGTGAGTAATGAATAGATCATCAAAATTGTAAAAAATTATCTGGAAAATTATGAGAGGACGTGATCTACGCAGTTTGTATGTATAAGGATCATATAAAACGAAAAGGGGGGGGGGGGGGGCGGCAAATCATTTTCTGCCCCGGGCGCTAAATTTTCTAGGTACGCCACTGAAGGAACATATAAAGAAAAAGGAAAGAGAAGTGTATGAAAATTAATTCGATTATACAAAGATTATATCCAGCAGGGATAACTAAACTATATCCCCTCATAGCTTTGTGAGTCTTTTAATATATTAACAGACATCTCACATTGTAACTAGCTAAAATATTATAAGCCCATTTAAGTTTACGGAAAGTGTACATCGAAACTTCGATGCGATTTATACACACCCAATACAATGGGCACCATATACAACGTGCATACTCTAAAAGTGATCTTAAAAGAGAAATACATAAAGATTTGATGTTGTAAGAATCCAAAAATTGTTTTGAGTTACGCATTCAACTTATTTATTATTTTTCGAAATAACGTAGTCTAAATGCAAACCAAAGGATAGCTTTGAGTCGGAAATAACGCCTAAGTCTTTTCGTCTGTCTACTTATTCAATAGGAATGCCAGAAATGAAGTATAAATTATGATTTAAAGCATTATGCGACCTGGTAAATGAAATGCTTTTACATTTCGCTTTGTTCAAAAATAATCGATTTTCAAAACACCAAGCTGACACTTCATCTAAATCATATTGAAGTCAATAACAATCCAATTCACACTTATTTGACCTAAAAAGCTTAAAGTCGTCTCGTTCGTCGTATCGTTTAAAAATAATATAAATCAAAGAGGTCCTAAATGACTTCCTTGAGGAACACCGAATAGTTGAAACAACCGTTCCAATATTTACATTTCGATTGCGATTGGCCAAGTATCTTTCAAACCATATAAGAAGGCTAGAGTGAGAAGCTAACAATTTCAGTTTTCTTAGCAGAATATCGTGTTGAACTCAATAAAATGCTTTCGAGAAATCTGTATAGATAACGTCAACCTGATTTCCACGTTCGATAATTTTATTGCAGAAATTAGAAAACAAGGCTAGATTAGTCACTGTTGATGTACCACTAACGAAACTATGTTGATCTACTGATATACTGGATCTAATCTTATCATAAAGACATTTTTTCACAAACAGTTTTGAAATGAGTCTGTAATTAATAGCCTCTTGTTTTGAACCTTATTTATTTATTGGACAGTTTCCAATCTTCGACGATGTCCAATCATCCAAAAAGTTACCATAATCCCATATGACTAACGGTTTCAACTAACGAATTTCCAAAAGGCACGAATATTAATATTAATATTATTCTCAATATTACGCATATGGCTTTTATATGCAGATTTTTTGCAGTCTCATGCTAGGTTTTTTTCTGTAAATTTTATGCGCATTAGAAAGTTTGTTTTTAAGGTTGAGTAATGTGTTTTCTCTCTTAAATGGAATAAACAAATTATATGCTTCCTCAATTAAAGCAGTGAAAGAATCGTGAGACTCCTTTAAATTATGAGAGCAAAGAGCTTCACTCCAATCAATCGCGTGTAAAAAATACAGTATATTTAGCTTCGCTGTAATCCCCAACCGAGTTAAAGTCACGCTTATTAGAATTTATCAAGTTCTTGATTCAAAATAAGATCCTGAATTTTAAATTATGTAACTCATTTCAGAATTTTCCCAGTTACCCTGCTTTTTAGAACCAACAAAAAAGATGTCATATGTTTTCGGTCCTCAGCTAGTCCTTTCAGCCTACTTCAAGTTTTTAAAGGTCGCTTTGTTACCGCACCTAATGTAGGGTCATCCACTGCAGCGTAGTTCATTATGCATTGAATCGGTTACTCGACCAGCTTGTGCATTGCAGGCCATATTGCGTGTGTGTCGAAACAACTTATCTCTCAAGTTTTTGACCCGGTCAGCATCGAAGTACTTCAGCCTAGTCCGTACAGCTCGTTGTAAGAATTCCTAGTCGTTATCCTTACTCCTTCTTGCACAGCGTAATGAGAGGGGGCGTAACTACTCCGATGCCTCCTTAGACCAAAGAAAAAGCAATAATTGACAAAAAATAATTTTCAGCTGATTTCTTCAATAATGCCGTTTTACGACCTCAAAGTCAAAACACAGAGTCACCTAGGTGGTCTCATATGTTAAGAGTTTCTGCTTCAAGGACGGTATCTACTTATCTTGTTTTTCCCCTTTTGCAATCAGTTTTTCCCAGCTCCGCTTCAGTAACAACGATTGTTCCAGACACCGCTATCTTAGTAAACTTTATAAAGTCAATAACATCAGCACTAATAGGTGAATGAAATTTTTGAAAGATCATAGTATTCTTTTGAGAGCTACGTTGAAAGGATTGCAAAGTTGAAAGTCACTCAGTCTTAAGCTTTTTTCAAATGAATCAGATTGGCTCTAGCTGTCTTTTACAGAACAGTAATTCCATCAACTGTAATTGTTGCATTCGAACCCTGTCAGCCGTTTTATTTTAACAAAACTTCAAATTAAAACCAGGAGCATGTGGAGTGTCAAAGAAACCGAAGGTAGGTACAAGGTGTATACTGTATAGAACCATGGAGGTCTTGAGTTTTCACATATTTTCAGAAATTGTAGGACTCTGCCGATTAAAAGCACATGCTGCTACATTCTTTTACTTTCATGACTAAACGCCTTGGCGCTTGGGGCAATAGACCATTTCTCTGGTGGCAGTACTCTTTTGAATGAGAAGAGTGAATTTCAAAAAGCTTACGTTAAAGCAAGGATTTTCTATTCAAATTATGAAATCTTTACGACCACATGTTTGCACTACATCAGCACTACCAATTTGGAGTGGGTGTGTGCCCTAGTCAATGCAGAACAGTTTCTTTATAACACACACTACTTCTTTTATTAAACGTGCTCGAAAATGATTGTCATTTAAGTTGGAGACCCTACCACTTCTTTTCTCGTTGTTATTTATAATTTAACGAGCCTACAGTCGTCCATAAGAGAACGACAATTTATTAACAAATGTATCGACTGCAGTTTTTCTTATGCAACATGATATACGAAATCCTTAAATTCAGAAAGATATGCATAAGATCCTTCGTGAAAAGAATTAAAAAGCAAATAAAATACCGTCAACACATCCAAATGATGGCTCGTGTACCTATATCAAACATCCTTTCATCAATCCTTTTCATTAAGATTCTACCCGATGGCAATTTACTAATTTCCTTCACAGTAAACAGTGGCTGTGCATCAGCAGTTTTCTTCGAAATTCAACCATTTTATCTTAAGAGAGAACCTTTCAATGGGATTTCCTTTATTTCAGCAGAGGAATCTACTCCTTTTGGCGAATAAGTGAAGAATAATAATACGAGTAGATATATCCCAGTGAATATACACACACAACCATCACATATATCTACTACTACACCATCAAGGCCGTGTGTATTTGCACAAGGACACGTGATTGCCGGAAGACGAATGCTGGCAAAATGATGAACACATTACCACTTAATCTGCTTTACCAAAACGTGACACGCTTCCACTGGCACAATCCAATGGCAACAATGGATCTGTCCTTATCTCCAATCAATAATAACTGTTCGTGAGAGATACAATCCATCAAAAAGCAAAACAGGCAACAAAGTCTATAGATGATACTTACCATTACCATGCACCAACCCCTTCTTTCTGGTTTCGGGTTTAATTTTTCCAGATTATTTTCAAGGCACGCTCCGGAGGCTTTTTGTACAAACAAACCCTCTATTTGGATGGGCGCTCTTCAAAGATTGAAAGTGTTGTCAAGGAGTGTCATTTTGGTGTTGTATGAATTAGAGTTGAGGATTTTTTCGTACATTATACATATTATCTTCCACATATAAAAGAGCAACGTACAAAATTCAAACCCTTAGCTTTGTAGGAAAGTTCTGGAAGATTCTTTTCTGAGATTTACGCTGTACATGGAACGAGTTTGTGTGTACATGTACATGCCCTGTTCTAGTTTTTAAAATGGACCCATTTATGTACTTTCATCGATCAAGAAATAGTTACAATCGAAGAAGTACGAAGTGAACTTTTCTTGAAGGCTTGAAATGAGAACACTGATGTCTTTGAACATCTTTACAATGAGAAAGTAGGATTTTTCGTACTGTGAGCTATTTGAAAGTATAACAAAGTTTTTCAATAAGTAATTTACCACACTCAGACCGATTGAATCACTTTGTACGAATAAGTCAAACGAAGTCATGTCAATAGAATTTTCCTTACCCGTGGTAAGGGCGGTTTTTGTAATGAATACATTTGTTGTTAGCTATTTATTCTGAATTCAATCATATCCTGGAGTTCATCTTCATCTTCTTTTATGAGTTTTAACATACCATACCCAAAAGTAAGCAATGCTCTTCTACCATTCAGTTCAAACTCGCTGCATTTTGTTGTTTTTTTTTTAGTGTGGAAAACATGCATGCAAAAGTGTTAGGTCACATGCAAACACAATTTCCGTGATTCCAATTGTTATGGAACTTAATTACCAAAACACATCTTTTAGTGTCACTTCCTTGTAGCGTGAATGTCCTTCCAATGCAGATTCTCATGAAAAACAAACTTCAGGCATCATGTTTTTCTATATACACATCGTTGCTGTCATCCTTGCCGCGGCAACCAACTTTTTCAGTTTCTCTGCATTCAAATGTACTATGATGCTGCTGAAACATGCGACACATCAGAACCAATCACCTCTAGAGTTTTTTTTTTTTTGTTTATGGCCAACTTTTGTTGAAATTCCTGTCATGATGGTGTCAGAAGATCCTAGGATGTGTATAAATTTTAACAAGAGTCAAAACGTACATGTTCTGATAATGGAGAGAAAGAGACCAAGAGCCTTATAAGTATTTTCACGGAGAGATTCAGCAGCAAAAAAAAATATATTTTGAGGACAACTCATGATAATAATATTCAAAACATTACTTGTTTCCTAGTGCGGTGAGGCGATGTGCGACGAAGAAACAGCATATGCAAAAACGTATAAGAACATCCAGCATGAACCTTTTTCCGAGCATTGCACATCATAACCACTGCAACACCGCACGATATCCTTAGCCACAACATTTTCTGCGGTCAGTTATGACCATTGTCCCATCCTATTATGTGTGCAATTGATGACTAAATGCATGCAATTGTACAGTCTTTGCAGCATAGCAAAGCTTTTATATATCGTACAGGTTTTTGGTCAGCAGAACTTTTGCCCGAAATGACCAAGCCATAAGCAAAAAAGATGAAGAGGGATTTTGCAGTGCGCATTGTTTGACCACATAGAGATGATTATACAGATGGACGCGTTTCTTTCGTTTTGCCTTGTACGTGATTAGATACCAAAATTATGAGCTCGCCACTATTTTTAACATTTACCGACATCTTGTTCAGCTGATAACTATGGACTTTCCACAAACAAAGTGCAATTGCTTTAAGGATAATTATACCTTTAAAAAAAGCGTATAGAATAGTTGGCAATTTGTTGAAGGCTCAGGTGTAATGCTAAATAAACTAATTTAAGAATATTGACTAGAGATAGGTATAGTGTTCGAACACTTTATAATTAATGCGGAAGAAGTTTCTATGTCGAATGCATTTTTTGTGGAATTAAGGAAAATTGGAAACGTCCGAAAGATTTGTTAAATGCTGCTTTTTGTCGGAACCTTTTACCAAGTATATTTGACTTTCATGTGTAGATCATTTTTTATGCCTGATTAACACGGTTTTGTCAATATTTGCCGACACATTACTCACAAGATAACGTGTAATTTTGAGAGTGCCGTAACACAATGTCCAAATTCAGGCGAAAAATCTATCAGTCGATATTTGCACCCTGCCAAAATATTTAAATGCGAATTGTGTTTGGCAATGTGTTTATATTTATTAAATGACGCATTAAATGCTTTTATATTGATTACACCAGGCTGGATGCTGGTAGCCTGGTCACACCATTGGCTCCTTTTTGTCAGCTCCTATTAACAAATAACTACAAAGAAAAAGTAGAAAAAATTTGGTTTCAAACTTTATTTGCAGCACTCTACTTTTGTTTTTGTAATCTTTTTTAAAGTAAGCTCAACTCATACAAAACGCTTTTTTTTTTTTTTTGTTTTTTTTTTTTTTTTAACTTACGCGCACTTCAAGGGGTTGTTACTACCCTTATAATGTTAAGAACACAGTGCGGGTGTTAGGAAATAAGGAAAGGATGAAAAAGGAGATACCGATGCACATCACTCTTGAATTTCTGTAAATTATATTGCGTGGGGAAAATTGAGTTGGGTAAAGCATTCCACATCCGGGTTGTGCGGCTAAAATATGAATCTCTATACTTAACTGTACGACCGAAGTTGGGCTGAAGGGAGAACTGATGAGCATTCCTTGCGAGGCGGGTATTGCGGCTAAATTGTTTCAGGGGAGGAATGCAACTGGCTATTTCACTAGAGCACTGTTTGTAAAAGAAGCGATAAAAAAGAGTGAGGCAAGTAACATTTCGACGATGTTCAAGAGAATCAATCGATTCTACAATTGAACTATCACCTATCAATTTCAACGCTCTGTTTTGTATCCTATCAAGTAGGCGCAAAGATGTTTGAGAAGCACCTGACCAGATATGAGAATTATACTCTAGTTTAGGGCGGATGTAGGCCTTATAAATCGTAGCCAGATCAGAGGGGGTGAAACATTTCCTGCATCGCTTTAGGAAACCTAAGCACTTTGCAGCATTTTTGGCGACTTCGAATATGTGGTCATTCCAACGAAGGTCGTCGTTTACACACATACCAAGTACTGACAGCTTTTCGGTTTCTTGGATGCAGGTACCATTCATGAATAATGGTAATGAGGGGATGTTAAGCCTTAACGACAAATGACAACATTGAGTTTTCGAAGCATTGAATTCAACTCGGTTTTTTTTACCCCATGTAACAATGCTGTCAAGGTCAGAATTCAATGAGCTAATCATACGCAACCGTTCCATCTCCACGTCCGAAGAGCAGGGACGTGAGTTTGGAAAAGCTGAGGGTTGAGTCGTCAGCAAAACAGTTGAGAGGATTATAAGTTTCAGACAGGAGATCATTAATGAAAATGAGGAAGAGAGTCGGAGACAAAACGGAGCCCTGGGGCACACCAGCATTTATAAAGTGGGTATCAGACTTAAAACCATCCAATACAACTTGTATTGAACGGTCGGAAAGGTAATTTCTAATCCAACGAAGAAGAGACTCTTCGATACCAAAAGCACGCATTTTCGATAAAAGAGCCTGATGCCAAACTCTATCAAATGCTTTAGAAATATCAAGCGCAATAATCTTACTTTCTCCAAAACAATGTAAAGATTGGTTCCACTTTTCGGTGAGATAAGCCATCAAATCACCAGTGGACCTTTTGCTACGAAAGCCGTACTGTCGGTCATTAAGAAGCTTTCGTTCTTCAAGATATTTCATGAGTTGACGGTTTATCAACGTTTCCATGACCTTGGAAAGAAGGGACGTAAGTGCAATTGGACGGTAATTGGAAGGGGAGGAAGATTCGCCTTTTTTAGGGACAGGCTGGACAAATGCTGTTTTCCATCTACTCGGAAAGAGCCCAGAAGAATAGGATAAATAGAAAAGCTTACGCAGTGGTTTTGCCAGCGTTGAAGAACACCTCTTCAGAATAATAGCAGGGATACCATCTAGACCAGCGTATTTATGTATGTTGAGATCGTTTAGGACTCTTGCTACCGAGCGAGTACGGAAAAATATCTGCTTCATTGCACAGCTCTTACTCACAAGCTCAGGTGGAGCTAGAGTGCTGTATGGTAGTGTCGAGTTGGCAGCAAACTGTGCTGCTAACAGATTGGCTTTGTCGATAGAGTTGACGTAAGCAGAGTCATTGAAGACGAGCGTAGGAACCGATGATTTAGTTGAGTTCTTAATATTCTTAACAAAAGACCAAAAGTTTTTACTTCCTTTTGGACACAATAGTATTTTTTGCCTTACCTTTTGGTCATATAAAAACTTGGTCTTCTGTATGTGAGTATTGCAGATGTTCCTGGCGCGCTTAAACTTATTTCTGTTTTCAACGGTAGGGTCACTTTTATAAATCCTAAAACATTTTTCTCTTTCCCTAACCATCTCTTTACAGCCCGAATCGAACCACGAATTTTCTTTGGGGATTATGCTCTTTGATCTATGCGGAACAAAGTTAGTCATGCCGTTGAGAATTACGTTAGATATCATATCAGCTGATGCATCCACGTTACCGTCGAGAAAGCACAAAGACCAGTTGAAATTTCTAAAGAAATTATTCAGGCCGTCCCAATTGGCTTTCTCATATTGCCATACAGTCCTTTTTGGGACTTTTTCTCTTTTTACTGTGACGGAAACTGGGAAATCTACCGATATGACACAATGGTCCGACGTGCCTAGAGGTGATGACACTTTGACCTTATATTTTTCAGGATGAGAAGTGAGAAACAAGTCTAACGTGTTGGCCGAATGGCCAGAAATATCCGGAACCCGAGTGAGCTCATCAACAAGCTGAGTTAAAAGATTTAATTCAGCGAAAATCTCAACACACCTACCTTCGGGTGTAGTCTGGCCAGAATGTCGAAGCCACCCAGAATTGTGTACATTGAAATCTTCCGCAATAGCAATTTCAGTGTTAGGGTAACAATTCTTGAAATGGAGTCAGATAGCGCATCAAACTCGTTAGAGGTTGAATTACTATCTAGATTGGGGCTTCTATAAATGAAACAATAATGAATGATGTGCTTTTGGACATTGAATTTAAACCACATGAAGTTGAAGTTCCTATTTGAACAGAGGCCGTATTGTGGTAGAACTTGATAGGCAACATCATTACGAACATACACGGCGAGGCCATAAGAGGAAAAGAATGAAGGCACTAAGCAATAGCCAGGAAGGAAGAACTCTGTAGGATCAGAGTTCTCGCCAACCTGTGTTTCACTTAATGACAAAACAGCTGGCCTGCATTTAGCAGTATGGGCGAACACTGCAAAGAAATTTGATCTTAGCCCCCGAATATTGCTAAAATCAACACAAAAATTACCAAATTATACAAAATGCTAAGTGTAACTGTATGTTCTGTATTAGCAACCGCTGTCAGCAGCCACAAAATGATCATGTTCAACCGAATTTGGTGGATTGCATGTTCACTTTATCATCGAATCAAAGAAAGCGTCTTACTTGAATCAACAGCTTTCGGCTTCAATTAAGTTCCATTATTTCTCTTTTTGGGTGTTAATGTTATTCAAGGCAAAATAAAATAATTTACAACCAAGTAAAAGCCATTTTGCAGTTGCGGCAGCAGCAGAAACGCAGTTGACAGGATTTATGTCGTCGTGATAACTGAAAATAAGTGTGAACAGGTTTTCTTTTGACATCCATACGTCTCCGAAAATCAGTCAAAGAAGAATCAATTACCCTATTGAATTGACAATAGGTACTATCTAAATGTGTTATTACTATCACTGAGAAAATTGAACCATGATTTTTTCAAATAGAAGCATGTTTAACTATATATTTAAATCAGTACAAATATAATTCTGTTAAAACCGAATTGAAATCTATTTAGATCCGAAAAAACTATTTTTTAAAGTAAAGTCGGTTTAAATCAAAATAATCCCTGTTTAATTTTTGAAAAGCCTGTATTTATTTTACTTATTTAAAAGTATTTAAATATGAACGAGTTTGTTTTCAACATGAACGCAGTTTAAAAATTAACACAAGAGAAAAAAATAAGCAATATTATTACTCAAATCTAAATCTATTTGAATTGAACTCAAACAAAGAGGGGACACCCAAAATTTAATTTAAAACAAACATGAACTAGTTTGATTCAAACATAAACGAAGTTGAAATATTTACAAAAGAAACAAACTAAGCAAAGTTACATTCAAACTTGAATCTATTTGAGTTGAACTCAAACGAAGTAAGAACGTAGATAATTAAACATAACACAAACGTGAACGAGTTTGGCTCAAATATGAACGCAGTCAAAATATTTACAATAGAAAAAAATTAAATAGAAAATGTTATGTTCGAACTCGAATCTATTTGAATTGAACTCAAACGAAGTAAAAATATAACTGTATTTTTCTGAAGCTGCTTTGCGTTACCATTGAAAAAGTCAAATGAATAAGGATTGTCGTGCGCGTAGGTCTTTTTTCCGCCAAGTTAAATCTAAGTGATTATTCTGTCAAAGTTGATTTCGAGTTATATTTATAAGGTGATTTTCGGAGGTGCTAACAAAAAAAAAGTCAAATGGGGAAATAATCAATTCCTATACATTGGACGCAGAGTGTTTAAATACTCTGTTTGTAATTGAACCAGATTCTATGCATCCAGACTAAAAAGGATTGAGGGATTAACTTGAGGAGTGGAACTTAATTTTGTTATTTCCTCTTCTCCATGGTAAGTACAAGTTCTTACAATTATGTTGAACGTATTAAATTTTTGTGATAAAGCATTATTTTCTTTTACCCGTTTGTTTATCTTACAATTTGTTATATAATTTTTTTTGTTTTCTTTGTGTTTTTTTCTTAAATTCCCTAGGGCTGAATTTAGGGAAAGGCTTTTTATATGGGAGAAACAAGAAAGAAAAGGTAGGTATTCACTGATACCACTAGAATAACCTGAATAGTAATCTGTATAAATCATTTTGAATAACGTTTGCAGTTTAATTTCGACGGTACAACAATTTCTGTCGGCACTAAAGTATCTGATTGGATGTTAAATGTAAAATTTCCAGAAACATCAACAAGTTCTTTTAGTTTGGCAGATGTAAGTAAAGAAAAATTAAGTTTTACGAGCCTACCTAACACTGTGCCATTATTCATTTTAGAATTTATTCGATATACTACAACAAACGGACAAAGGCAAGGCAGTCATTCTTTTCACGAGAAAAACGGTAGCCTGTTAGAAAAACATCGTCAAGACATTATTAATATAATATTAGAAAGAGTCTTAAACAGCGGGAAAACACTACATCCCTGTGATTTCCACAAAAATTTTAACAATATTTCCAAATGAAACTAAGGTATGTATGTATGATTGTATGTATGTCGTAATAAATGTTACACTAGAAATCATTTGAAATTGGTAAAAAGCTTGACAAATTTCTGTATATCAAGAATATTTCTTATATTACTAGCCCTCCTTTACATGTACATACCTGCTATAAATTATGGAAAATGTTATTTTAGAAATAAATTTTTGTAAAAAAAATAAACTCAAGTGTTTTTTTTTTTTCTTCACATGGTCTCTTTAAAGCTTTTGACGTCTTAAAACTTTTATAGTAATAAAAAATAATAAATAAAAATAACTATGAATCTGTTTAAAAAAGCTAACGCTGAAACAATTTGTTTTAAACAGAAAACGAATTTGTTTCAAACACGGACATATTCAAATGAAACGAAGATAATTCTATTTGAAAGAACATTAGATGAAGTCAATTAAAACAAATAGAAACACGTTTAGGTTAAATAGAAAGCAAAGATAATTTAAACTAAATCATGTTCAACTTATTTCAACAATTAGTTAATAGCTTTCTATTAAAATTAAATAGAAACCGCTTCCATGCCAAATCATATGTGTTTGAGTTTGGTTTAAATATGAATGCGTTTAAAATTTTTCTCAGACCTACTACTTAGTCTAAACAGGATACAATTGTCAAATACCAACAAATATCCTAACTAATACTATAAATGTGAAAGTAACTGCACATTTTTCTTTCTAAACCGATTTAATTAAAATTTGTATAGAGATAGCCTAGACAGCCTAAGGAAGAAACTAGGCTATATATTTTATTCCTATATTCCCACGGAAACGTTAACGAAAAGCGTTCTAACTTCCACGTTTGAATGCTACACTATTTTCGAGTAAAATACACTTCAAGTCATCCCCCGGGAACGGCCCTCATATTCCCACGGAAGTTTTTCGTAATATTAAAAGTCTGAAACTAACTCTGTCTGTCGGTTTTTCTTTGTTACCATCTACCGCCCAAGCCACTGATCCGATTTAGATGAAATTTTGTCCAGAGATTGTCTAGAGCCTATAAGCAAGGACATGGGCTATATATGTTATCCCTTTATTCCTACGGGAACAACAAGGTAAACGGGAAACTAGAAACTACTGGACCGACCGAGTTCTTTCACCCTGAGGTGATTTCTGTCAAATTGTCAATAACACAGCTGGCCTGAGAAGAAATGTCTATTTTAATCTGCAAAAATAAATGATGGGAATCGGGAATAGCTATGTGAAAGGTCGATTTCGGTGCCGACTAATGAGATAGTTAACCATTACCATAATAAATTATATTTGACGGAAGGGGATATTGTCGAATGTATATCAGTTCAGTAGATAATATTATGGAATATGGACACTGAGCATGTCACATCATACTCAATTCCTTAGAATTATCAGGAGTAGCTTGCAATAAGTTGAGGCTGCAAGTTGGTGTTCCAGTGTCAATAAAGAGAAATCTGGGATTGTACACAGCTATAAATTATACATCAGGTATGCGGTACTATAAAGTTTTAATAGTGACTGGAACGACAAAATGATATAACATTTTGATTGCCCGTATTCCTTTAAATCCCACTGAATTGTCATATGAGTTTAAAAGAGTGCAGTTTCCTCTGAAACCATCAGTATTTTTTGATATTAGAATAGATAAGGCTCAGACGCTTAAGGCTGCAGGTGTTCGTTAAGAAATAAAAATTTTATGAAAACTCTATGTGGCCTTGTGGAATTCTCATTTGGTGTAATTTAAGTTGTAATTATTGTTTTACAGCAAAAAAAAAAAAAAAAAATTGCGGGGAAATTTTGAAAAATAAAAATTTTGGAAAATCTGCTGTCTGGTGGTTTACTTAAAGAAGATCAACACAATATACGCAAGTTCAATTGAGTAAAGTTAATGATTGATGGAAACTTCATGTTATAGCATAACATTCGATAGTACTTTAACAATAATCCAAAAAGAATAAAACAGTAAAAAGTTTGATTTTGATTCAAAGCACTGGCCTTTATAACATTTGGCACCACTTCAGTAAAAAATGCAAAACAATTTTTATTTTTTTCTTTTATCATAAATATGGGAGCTTACACAATCGGTGGTACCGAAGCGCAGGCGTGACGTTTCGTTGGCATAACTTTGTAAGCTGCATTAATTTTGTTTTTAAAAATCATCATTCTGATTCAAGAAAAAAAAAAATGGGCACGAGTGGTTCGCACGAACTTGCGATTGTGTGCTAAGTACAATACCAAAATATTATGAGCTGAGTAAAAGGTTTTAGTATTAGCTCTAAATATATTTGGTGGTTTCAGGGTTGCCAACTACACATTGATTATGAACACTGAATTAAATCACGCAAAATATTGGAAAAAATTTAGTTAAATATTCCACAGGATTCAAGCGAAAATATAAAAACGCAATTCTTTTGCAGTCGCTAATACACATAAGCTCTGAAAAATTAACCAAAATAGTTACAACAGTTTTTTTAAACACCAGGTTTTTATTTTTCATTAAAAAAAAAAAGTTTTTTAAAGGTTATGTATGTAAGTTTAAATATCTTGCCAGATAATGTTTTGACAAAAAAAATTTAGTAATATACCCAACCCATACCACTTTTCAAAATGTTCAAAAAAAATCAATTTTTTTTTTAAATTAATAAAAATTTTAAAATCTAAAATTTTCCAAATTTTAATTTGCAATCTTTCTTAAACTGCTTACGGCTTCTCAAATATGAAATTTAATCAAAATCGCAACGGTTTCGAAAAAAACGGTACTATGGGGGGTGCAGTTTTTAGACACTCCGAAAGAAATTTCTTACATCATAAGAAAGACAATAGAAAAATAATTCTTCACATAAAACTTTATCGAAATCGTTAGAGCCGTATTCGAGAAAAATAAGTATTATCATATAGTTTGTACGGCAGGTACCGTTATTTCAAGACCTAGAGACAATTCCAATAATCTCTCTGTAGGCTGCCCCACAGCAAAGTTTGGAGAAAATAGGTCAGCCAGTTCTGGATGTAGATCCATATTCGTACATACAGCGACAGACAGACAGACAGACAGAATTGTAGGGCCCAGTTTTTTCGTATTCTCTATCGTCATAATGTCATGTTTAGTTGTCATGTTTTTTTCTGCACGATTTTCAAAACTTGCCTTATAGCACCTATAATCGCAAGTAAAAACGTATTTGGGCCAAACATCCCAAACCGGTGCGGCGGCGGCGCCTCTCCTCCTTTGGAGCTCTTGTGAGCAACCTAACATACACAAAACTCATTACATATATCCTTTTGAAATATGTAATCTTAACTGTATTCGATTATAATTGCCCTCATCCGAACGTACCCTTGTCAACTAAATACCAAATACCGTTTCCCACATGTATGACAGTATTTAATTCTATTAATTACTCGAAATAATTGTTTCAGATGTGTCATTACAAATCTATCCTTTCCTAAATGGAAGATTACCAAAACACCCCAGGGAAAATTCTTTAAACAGCAAAAATTGGAAACCTAAGTCTCTCTTTTTCTTCTCTAAAACAAACACAACCCACCCCACCACCCCCAAGTAGATTCACAACCCCAATAATTGGAGTTACGTACAGGTATGAGTATATGAGTGGGTAGCTATATGAGTGTACATTGTGTTAAAGAAAGGGAGCAGCATTCAAACGCAACAGTGGATAATAATTTCTTTTCTTTTACCTGTGGCAATCACGTGGATATCCTGATTACATTACAACTGAACTTTTAATAATTTAAAGGCTCAGTGGTAGACAAATGGTAAACGGAAATAATCATGTTTCGCTCGAGGCAAACTCAAGACAAAGAATTGAATGGCAAAAACCAGGAACCAAGGGACGAAATTTTCAATGAATGTTTGGCGCTGCCACGGCCACTGAACACAGTATGTAACATAAAATGTTTTACACATAAATACAAATAAAAAACAGGGACTTTCTCATCAAAACACACACACACACACTCAATCGAAACAAAACAAAGAAGGGAAAAAAGCAAATACCGCACCAAAAGTCTGAAATTTCAAAACACGAAAATTATTTTAAAAATGTTATAGGTACAACAGATCAGGAAAACAAAGGAAACGGATGTGGAATTTGTACTATTGGCAGGGTAAAAGGTTGTAAAAGGTGTACAGGAGAGAGGTGGGCTTAGAACTTTTTCTTACTTGCTGGCGCTCGCTAGGGAGTTGGAATATAGTTGAATTATTTCTAAATAATGTATAAGCGGGCATAGCTAGTTGCGAGATTTGTTCTTCTTTTTTTTTTATAAACCACGACCTAGACCTGCAAAAACAAAAAAAAAAACAGAAATTATTGCAACAGGAAAACTCTGGAGGAATTTGTACCGGAGGCGTTGGGAAATGTTTCTTCTGATTTTTTTTTTTTTTTTCTGAATACCGAACCGAAAACGAAATTGGGTGTGAAATCGAAAAGTGGAGAAAGCAGTGTTGAATTTTGTTTTATTATTTTCAACGCCATTGACATTTTGATTCCACTTTTCTACGTGCGAGGGTGCCATTTTGACTTTATTTGATTTCATCATTAAAAATTCAGCAATGCATGGGGTTAACTATCCAGAATTTGATTTATAATTTCTTGATTTTGAGGGTGATGTTTCGAATGAGTGTTAACTGAGAAAAGAATATATTTGAAGAGAGAGAGAAATTATCGAGTAAATTGAAGAAGAAAAAACGTACGTAACGTAAGATGGGGTGTGGAGCATTTAATAGTGGGATAAAATCGTGAAGCCTTGTTTAAATAGGGACGTATTGCAACATTGATAAGCTACACTTTTTAGAAAATATTCTGACTAGATTAAAAAAAAAGAACCACAGTGACACCACGGCTCCATTTTCAATGGTCCATTCTCGGAAGGTCCAAGTCTGCGTGTCTTTATCGAGCATTTCGGGCAGTTCTCCACGATTTACGAGATAAGCTACTCATTAAATTCATCCTTCATCTTATCCATTGTTTCACGAGCTGTGTGGTATGTGGCGCCCTCTTTGTGAAATCACAATTCAACCAAGCTCAATTCACCTAACAGAGGCAAAAAAGTCGCGTATCATTGCTCGATATCCTTCGGCGTTGACGCTAACGATCCCTCCGCGGTCGTCTTTGATGAAAAAATTACACCAAACTGTTGTTTTTTGGAATGCGTCGGTGGTTATTGTACGGCATGTGGCTGTTTACCAGTCCAGATGCGACAGTTCTGCTTATTTTCGTATCCGTTGAGCCAGAACTGAGCCTCATTCCTGAACACAATTTTTCTGACAAAACAACGGATTTTAAGCAGGAGCAGTTTTAATTTTTTTAATTTTGGTGGGTCCTACGCCCCACTTATTAGCTTACTACAAGCTTAAAAGTACTTAAACTAATTAAAACAAAAGATAAAATACTAAATTAAACTATAAGGATGACAAACTGTTTAAAAGGAGGACTTTTAGACAGGGACTTGAAAGATTGAGGTCGAAAAGAAAAAAGACTGAATCCATCTTATTCAACATGCGGGTTAAAGATTCGTTGAGACCATGGGAAGTGCGATGTGCAAAGGAAAAAAAGGTGGGATAATCTTACATTTCGGGGATAAGTTAAGAGAGAAGTAAAGTCTAAAAGTGGAGAGCAGTCAGTGCTACCAGTAAGAAGGCGGTTAATGAAGATAATGTCAAACACATCCCTTCGAACTTCTCGGGAGTGGAGATTAATAATTGAGTTACGTTCGCTATAAGAAGGCAGGGTGAGAAAGTTTCAATCGTCGAAGAGATCCCAAAGCGCGAGGAGCAGAAAACGACGTTGATCGCTTACGATCCTTGAACACAAACGATATAGAGGGATTTAGTGACAAGGGGGTTGCGTAAGGCCTGTTCACCAAAAATTTGACGGTGTGCTAGGGTCATTCGGTTTCAATTCTTGCAGAAGTTGAATTTTATAGGATTTTAAACCAAAATTGACACGTACAATTTTCCAAGAGGTTGAATAACACATGCCAATTGAGAACGGTGGCGAATTGACATTTCACGATCCTCATTAACACTGAACGCTACGCCTGCAAAATTCTCTTCGGAACGCACTGTACGCATGCGAATCGAAAGTTTAATGCCCAACAATGTAGACTTGGTGCCAAATTTGATGATGAAATGTCAGAGTATAATGAAAACCTTTCACTTTGACAGACGACGATTTTACGCAATTACCAACCAGTGCAGCCAACTTAAAAACAGAACTCTAAAAAAAAACAACCTTTAAAATATCCCTCAAAGAACAAATTATGAGTTCATTTGAGTCGACACCTTAACTGATTTCACAAAATTATAAGATGCGTTAAAAGGAATCACGTTGAAGCCGTTTTCGAAAAAGATAAGTATTATCATATCCGTTGTATGGCTGGTACCTACCGTTATTTCAAGACCTCGGGATTCAATTCCAAAATTTCCTCTTTAGGCTGCTTCACAGACCTTAACTGCAAAATGCAAAGGCTGTACGGACAGACAGTCATACGGACATAATTGCAAGACCCACTTTTTTCGTATTCTCTATCATCGTAATGTAAATATGTAATATCCAATTGTTACCTCAAAATTTGTTTGCTGCACAATTGCTAAACTTCCCTTATAGTAGCTATAATCGCAAGTAAAAATGGACTCCATTCCAATAAAGAGCAAATCACTCAAAGATATTTATTGACTCTGCTCCATGTCATTCCAATAAAATGCTGTCAATCAAGCAATCCAAAATAATAATCTAAACCGATCACAGCAACTCGCATCTCAAGTTGTCTAGTATATTCGACATTGTATTTCTAACAAATTCAATGAGGAGACGACAGCCTTTAATTTTAAAGACTCTTTCCGTTTGCCAAGACACGAAGCAATATAAAAATCTTAACGTAATTCCCTCTGAGACGCCTTCCTAATGAAAACTAAATGAATCGAAAAGTGCTCACATATACATACACATGTAGATATTGAACAGACGACAGACTCTCTAAGGCAGCATTCCTCCAAGGATTCAAAAATATACAAACAGTAATCTAAAACTTCCTTGGCGATGATGCTGCAATGCCTTGTGGCGTTATCAGGAAACCCACTCCGAATATACCAACACCAACACCACCCACCACCCTCTACCCCCACTTCCGTTTTGCCACAAGAACAACAACATGCAGTGTGACACCAATGTTGTCTCTCTTGGCCGGGTGTTGTTTTGCGCCCCCGACATTGGCAACGACTGGCAACTGTTTCTTGAACAGCAAATGTCACAATGGAAATGTGTACATATATAAAGTCATCGTAGCCAGCAACAAGGAACCAAGTCTCACCACTATTCCCGTTGCCGCCACCAACACCATCATCGACTATAAGGACGACGATGGAAGCATGGCAGGATGGCAGGAAGGCAGGAGCTCTAAGCAATAAATAAATAATCGATGGAACGAGCAATTAATTTCCCATTAGGGGGTTACTGTACTTCCGCAGTCACATTGTCTTAACATGTCTCCAAAAGCCATCAGTCCGGAACGGAGGCATTTGTTGGGCGCGGTCTATCGCCATCTCTTGAATGTAATACTGGATTGCCTCATCCTTTGGCTGCACGTAGTCCCCCCGCATCTTCACCTCTTTTATTGTGTTGAATGTAACGAATCCATTTGGAAATTAAGAGATATTTCCTATCTACTCGATGCATTGTCTGAAGGGGGCATCGGCGGAAGAGAGAAGAGGCATGAGTAAGAGTGTGGTTTTGGATTAGGAATGGTTTTCAAGTTCTGTACAAGTACGTGGTGTTTACAATTCGTATCGATCTGGCACACGTTACTTTCCCTGAGCCATTTGCCTTGTGTTGAGATTCAGGACGACACATACCATACTCCATACACTTGGACTTGCAATAATGTAAGACAAAGTTCGGTTGGGCTATTGGAATGAGCTTAAACTCTATGTTGAAACTGAGAAAATCTTTAAGTGAAACCAAGCCGCTTTGCTTTATCTCATGTGCGCGCCTCATTTTGGGTGGACGGTGTGGCATATTGTACTACATGAGTTATTGGCGAGGCATTTGCAAAAGTTAAAATGCTGCGTTCGGAATTCATGAACCACCACTGTGTGCTGTTTATGTATATACAAATGCTGTCGGTATAGTTACTTAGGTCAGAAGTTTGTGTAAATGTTTAGGAAATCGTTTCAAGGAATCTGACCTTTGAACAACTTTGACAAGCATAAGCTTTTAACTTGGCCTGTGTTAAGGTCGATATAGCGAATTCAGGTCCCAAGATTAGAACATAAAGATCTTGAGGCTATATTCAATTGAAATTACAATACAACAAGAACAATTGCCAGTGTAATGATGACAGTCGAAATCGAAAACACAAGTCAACATGAGTATTGCTCTTGGGGTTATTGTTGTGGCTCCTTGATATTTATCCAAACAAAACGACAAGATTGATAGGACATTAATTTTATACACAAAATGTGGAATTACACGTTCGAGAGATATTGTCGTTGCTTGTCACAATTTCATTTGATACCTGAGTAGTTTTTACATACATTTTGGGTTTTGGTTTTCCTCTTTTAAAGTTCGAAACAAAAATCTTTAACTGTATTCCCCAAAATTGTGTGGCGCAACAGAGCAACCAAACCTTGTGAAGGAATGGAAGGGACCTACAATTTTTTGACGATTCCGACTGGCTATTCGAGAATGCACATTTCATAGCATCAAATTGCCGTGGATTACGTGCAGCTGGAGAATTAGCGGACACCTTGGACTGCTGCAAAGCAGACATAACCGCCATCCAAGAAGTGCGATGGAGTGGAAGATGAAAAACTGTGACATCTACTATGGCGACTGCTACAGGCAACAGAAACAGCGATTATTTGGGTGCGGATTTGTTGTTAGAGGAAGACTCAGGGACAAGGTGATTAGCCAAAATCCAGTTAATGAGCGTATAATGACCATCCGCATCAGGGTCAAATTCGCCAACATTAGCCTTATATGCGTCCACGCCCCCACAGAAGAGAAAGACGACAGTTCCAAAGACTGTTTCAACGAGCTCCTCGAAGAAACGTATGAGCAGTGCCCTAGACACGACGTGAAAATCGTTCTTGGCGATTTTAACGCAAAGCTAGGGAAGGAGAAAAACTTTGGAAACACAATCGGTAAACATAGCCTCCATGACAAAACCTCCGAAAACGGACTGAGGCTAATCGATTTTGCTGCGGGGCTAAATCTTGTTGTAAGTAGTACACGCTTCCCGCATCTCAAAATTCTTAAAGGAACATGGCGATCTCCAGATCAATTAACCGTCAACCAAATTGACCATGTTGCGATCGACGCAAGGCACTCTTCCAGTGTGCTAGATGTCCGAACTTTCCGAGGGGCCAACTTTGACTCGGACCACTACCTTGTTGTAGCCAAGGTACGAATGAGGATATCGTGTTCACGACCTGCACGAACTAACGCTATGAAGAGATATGACGTCGGAAAGCAACAATCGCAAGAGATTGCCAATGCCTTTTCCAATCGAGTGTCCCTTCAATTATCCTTGAATCCCATGCCGCCAGCATTAAGCATTGGACACCAGTGGCAGCAATGCCAAGAAGCCTTCAGAGCCGCTGCCTCTGAGGTTCTGGGTCTCACTCGGCCACCAAAACGAAACCCATGGTTCGATGAAGAATGCAGGCAGGCAAAAATGCAGTCAAACAAAAAGCACGTCAAATGCTGATGCAAAAACGAACGAGGGCGGCTTACGATCAGTATAACGAGATTTACAAGGAGAAAAGAAAAGAAGAGAGGAACACCGAATTATCGAAAAGAAAAAGAAGCAGCATGAGAAAGTTATGGCTTGACTAGAACGTTCTGCCATATCAAGTATCAGTGTTATCGGGTAGAATCTGTCAAAGTGACGAGGCGGATGTCGCTTTAATTTTATCGCTATGCCGCCTTTTCGGTTTTCGCTCAGTACGTGGCTAGCTCCTTTGAGTTTATGACGAACATCGCATATTTAAGTATTCTGTAGCATTGCAATATTTTTACTTTCATAATTTTTCCAGAACTCGCCAAAAGAAGAATGTCTTAAAAAAAACTAAATAACTAAATATACAGGAACATAATAATGAATCTACCTAATATTTTTCTGTGTCAAGCTCACTCGAAATCATCGCATAATGATTCGTATTTGTACTGCTTAATTTATATCCTTCGAATGAGAAGGCAATTAGTTGACAAGTATTTTGCATGTCACATTAATGTGATAACCCATGTCCTTCTATATAAGAACCAGCCGTAGCAGTTGAAACAAGTTTAAATGCTAAAGATTAAATGTTCTACCAGTTTGAATAAGTATCGTGTTGAAATTCACTAACAAACAGTATAATCGCCTACTTCCGTGTTGCGTGCGAATTAACTATTCAGATATGGCTCCGAGACAAATGTTTTTCTCACTCATTTTGATTATTATTATTTTCGGGCGGGCTAATTTCGCAGGTCTTTTGATGTGTTTACGTTTTGGGTGACTTAAATGAAGGAAGTCGGTATTTATTTAAATGACAAATACTAATGGTTATACTCTGCTAACGCATATTAATGAGTTTTGTGGTGTTTCTGTTTCGGTACCTAATTGTCAGCTACAAACAATTTCGAAATTATCTAAGAAGTGTGTATACGTGTATTGAAGTATAGGCTTTGCCCAAATACACATGGGATCTCAAAAATGCTGCTTTTTGTAAATCTATATATATAAAGCAAAAGCTGATATTTTGTTTGTCCGCAAAAATCTCGAGAATTAAGTCACCGATTCAATTAGTTTTTTTTTAAATTATTCGAAATGTTAATGTGACGGACATAGGCAACTTTTTTAAAATTTATCTTACAATTTTCATACATCATAAAAATAGGAAAAACAACCCATTTCGGCCGATTAATGAATTTCAAAATCATTATTATTATTATTCATTTGCTTAGCTTTCAAATTTATTTTGAAGAAAATTTCAATAAATCAAATCATTTCTAATTGAAAAACGTTTGAAAATATTTCCGATTCTATTGGATATATTGAGCCATAAGCCCGACTTAGGTAAGTCTATTGAAAATTAAATTAAGTTTATCTAAAAAATCTACGCTAATACTAACATTTCGAAAAATCTTTTTTGCCAAGCTGAAAAAATATCTTTTGCCAATTAGCTTAAGAAGAAAGAAAACAGAATTCAACACTTCTCTGAACAGTCAGTCGGTAAGAATATTTTTTTTTGGTTTTGTTAAACTCTTATGTATTACAAACGGGCGAATGCGTGAAGAGAAAAGAATCAATACAAACACACACACTTTTGTTTCGTTTTCAAATTCTTCGTATATTCTTCGCGCACGGTCAACATATTTTCGCCTTTTCGTTATATGTGAGAGTGAGCGAGCGCTTTTTTTTCTCTCTGCACACACTTCGTTCAATAACCGCCTGTGTTGTGTGAATGTTTTGTATGTGTTTCGCGCCCTTCCTGTGTCCAGAAGTTATATTTTCATTTTTTTTGCTGACCAGTGCAGTGTAGTGTTCAATTCGATATTGAAATGTAAGTGTTGTAACGATGAGATAATTGAAGTAAATTAATCGTGTTTTTAGAAAGAGAGAGTGTGAGAGAGTGAGTGAGTGATTGAGAGTGGGAGTGAGAGAGAAAGAGAGAGAGTGTGTGTGTGTGTGAGAGAGAGAGAGAGAGAGAGAGAGAGAGAGAGAGAGAGAGAGAGAGAGAGAGAGAGAGAGAGAGAGAGAGAGAGAGAGAGAGGGGGAGAGAGTGAGGGAGAAAGAGAGAGAATGAGATAGGGTGAGAGAGAGAAAGAGAGAGAGAGAGAGAGAGAGAAAGAGAAAGAGAGAGATAGGGTGAGAGAGAAAGAGAGAGAGAGTGAGTGAGTGAAAGTGAGAGAGGAAGAAAGAGTGACAGAAAAAGAGAGAGAAAATGAAAGAGAGAGAGAGAGAGAGAGTGAGAGAGAGAGTGAGAGAGAAAGAGAAAGAGAGAGAGAGAAAAAGATGGAGAGAGTGAAAGAGAAAGAGAGAGAGTGAGAGAGAAAGGGAGATAGTGAGAGAGTGTGAGTGGGAGTAAGAGAATCGGTGACTTAATTCTCGAGACTTTTGCGGACAAACAAAATATCAACTTTGCTTTATATACATATATATACAATGCCCAACACACGATCGCGAAATTACCAAACCATCTGCTCTATTTGTATATACAAGTAATGGTGAAAGAAAAACCAAAAATGTAGTTTACCAAAAAGCGTTACAATAAAAATTAATTAATCAAAAACTAACCATTTTTTTATATTAAGTCGTTATTGCCTGGCGAAGCGGGCAGGGTTCAGCTAAGAATTAAATTTCCTATTTTTTTTTAATTCGACGCGAAAAATTGTGAATATGTGTGTAAATGTCATGTTTAGTGCCCGTGCGAAGCCGGGACGGGCCGCTAGTACGTTATAATATGAGAACTTATGTGGAATAGATATTGGGCTTTGACTTAAACAAAAAATTAAAGTGAGCTTATAAGCAATTTTGAGTGTAGGTACGAAAGATTTTTTTAGCTGAGGTGAGGTGTGCTTGATAAAAGAACGTCCAAAACAGTTAGGGCTTGTGGGGCACCCTACAGATTGGTTTTTAGAATTGGGTTTCTAGGTTTTGAAGTAACGGTACCTGCCATACAACCGATGTATGTAATTAAATTAATTTTTTTCGAAAACAACTCCTATGATTTAGTCCACCTGTTGGCAACGCCCCTAATCTATTACTAGGTAGGTTCGTCGTCAAATAATGTAATAGAAGGTTAGACGGCCATGTTATTTTACCGATTTTTCCGGCAGACGAATTGACAGACCAGACAGAACTCGTGGACAACAGCAAGCAGCAACTCAACAAGTAAAACAGAAAAAAGCAAACTATAAGTAAAGAATAAAGAATTGAAATTAAACTAAGAATTGAAAAGAAACTAATGTTGTACCAAATCGCCAAAGAAGAGCAACACAACGAAGGCTTTTATATTTTGTTCACAACGAGTTTTTTTTTTTTTTTTTACCTGTTGGTCGGAGCGCCAACACTACCTATAGAATTCGCTAGACACGGAAAACAACATCAGTGCGGAGATCAAACAGAGAGTAACTATTGTCAACCGCTGCTTTTTGGGCTAAGAGGACAATTGAGAAATAAAACCCTTTCTGTAAGAATCAACGTTATCCTTCAAAAGATCTTGATAATGCCAGTTCTGCTTTACATAAGCGAGTAAGCGGGTGAGAAAACCCTTGTTCGAAATGAAAATATTCCGAATGATATTTGGTCCCGTATGTGAACAATGTGTGGAGAAGAAGATACAACAACGAGCTGTAGATGGCTGGGCAATGTAGAGCGGATGGACAACCACGTTCCCGCTTGAAGGGTTTTCTAAAGCACATTGCAGTGAAATCACGGAAGAGGAAGACTCTGGCGATGAATCGCTTTATTGCCATGTCCTTTAGGTAGTAATATTGGACGTTTTGTGTCTGGTGGCATTCCAACCACAGCATCAATTCTTCCTCGCAGCCGAAGGACACCATGTTGATCTATGTATATAAGGCGATGATTTATAGATTGGGCTTGACTTTTCTAATGGCTTACGAAGTTCAATAGAGAGTTTCATGTTATTTTTGAGAAGTGCTATTTCATCCTTATATGAGTCTAGTTGAGCTTGTTGATATAGCAAATTCTCTGCAAGTTGGTATTCTTCTTGAGTTATGTGATTCTCATTCCTTTTAACGACAGACTTCCGTTCAGCGCGTATGCTCCAAATGAAACGGGAAACAAATGCTTGCGTACGCACCAATCTTTTCCAGCTGGAGTGCCGTTCATGCTCAACTAGTGACTTGTGATAGATTGAATGATGAAACAATACAGATGGTTTGAGTTCTTCTGAAGTCATCTCGATATTTTTTAAGTTAATCGGCCATTCACTTTCGGTTCTTATGAGAAATTTGGGTCCGACAAACCAGCGTTCAGATCCATCCATTTTAGGGATCTTTTGCCATTTTGTGGCCTCGTCGGCAACGTTTTCCTTTGTTGGTACATACCTCCATTGATTGGTCGCAGTTGTCTCAAGAATTTCACACTCTGAACCCGACAAATTGTTTGTAGTTCCGGTGATCCGATTGTATCCATGCCAGGACTGTTTTGGAATCAGACCAATAGAATGTTTTATTGAACTTGATTGTATGTGATTCGCGTATAGTTTTTGCTAATCGTGCGCCAAGCCTTGCTGCTTCCAGTTCGAGTCGGGGTATGGATGTGAGTGTAAGGGGGGCTACTCTGGTTTTCGTCATAATAATTCTGCATTCGGATTCTTCGCCTTTCGTTACCCGTACATATGCTACTGCAGCAAATGCATTGATGCTTGCATCTACGAAAACATGCAGCTGACAGGACTCGTGATCACCATATTTTATATTGTTGAAATAGCATCGAGGAATACGTATGTTTGAAATGTTCTTGATTTGATGTACCCACAAGCACCATTTTTCATATAAGTTATCATCAATTGCCTCATCCCACTCCAGCTTAGTTCGCCAAATCTCTTGCATCAGAATCTTGATGTATATCAAATAATTTGCGATGAGACTAGTGAGAGACTAGTGGATCGAAAATTGTCATTAAGACTCGTAATACCTGACGCTTAGTTGGTCTAACATCTCCAGACAGCAATTCATTGGTGGAAGCCTTTGGTGATAGTATGTATGTAAATGTGTCTGATACCATACACCACCACATTCCCAAAATCTTTTCAGCTGTATTTTCTGAGTTCATGTCTAAATTACGCTTGCTTTCTGATCCCATCTCGCCGATAGCTTCTAGAGCTGCACGTGAATTAGATATCCAATTTCGTATTTCAAACCCGCCACATTTATGTATGAATTGTATCTCCTTAGCTAACTTAATCGCTTCCTTTTCGGTGTCAGAAAGAAATTTGTAGAAATATTGCTACTTTTTTGTAGCAATAAGTAAAGGATCCGAGATTGTCCAATAAATTAAATTCGTCAGTATTTTGTTCCTTGTGTATTTATTTAAAAACAATATTACAAGTCAAAAGTACTACAAATTTCCTGAAAATATTTGTGTAAACATAACAAAACAATTCTTTTTTAAATTCTTACTTTGTCTTATTTTGGTGATTTGATATTCTTAAAATTTTCGAAGTTAAATTTTTGCATCCGTTTAGAACTTTCTTTAATTTTCAAATGACACTGTTTGTAGCGTTATAACTACTACTTCAAAGCTTGCCTGGTAATTGTTTTGAGTTTCGTATATTTTAGAAGTAGAGTGATATACTGCTGGTGTATTTATGGTTGTGTGGCATGGCAGTTGTCGTTATTGCCACTGGCGTTAATAGCCATAATCAAACCACTGAAACTTACTATCGGAAAACTTTTCACACTTTTTGCACTTTAATTCCAATTTTTCAAGCCTTAATTCGTAATATTTGAAAAAAAATCACAAGCAGTAAATAAATTTAATTAAGTGTTGAACTCTGAACTGCGTTCTGCTGGTAAACTGAATTTTTCAAATAAGAAAACGGCTCATTGGGTACTGAGTTCATTTGGGCCAGTTGTCCCACTTTGGGAAAATTCCAATTATTTTTTACATTTTCTGTCAAAAATATGCATAAAGCTATGAGACCAAACATCCACGCATATTTGTTATCAAAGTGGCAACCTTTGACACATCAGTCCAGTGCAGAGACACATACAAATTCATGAAATAAATCGGAGAGCAGCGTGTTATTTTCTTGTTCTTCAAGCAGAGACCAACCTTAACCAGCAACCTGCCATTTTTGTTCATAAGCGCAGCGGTTGGAAAGAAATACGAAGGAAAGCGTTTTTTTTTCTTTTATAAAACCAACCTCAAGTCCTCAAGCTCAAGCAAACACCGAAGTGTGCAGATGCTATGCAATGCTGCAAATGACCACTGGGCTACTGCGCCGGTGCGGCGCCCTGCGGGTACACTATTTCTCAACAAATAACAAACTCTCCGAACTTTGCAAATGGCTGCATAGTGCAGATTCAATTTTGCATCATATGGTTTAACGAAATGCTGAAATTAACTACAAGCGTCGTTTCTCCGCATGACTGTTCCAGTTTTGTAGCTCAAATCAAGCCCAAAAAGACATTTTTGTGAATTTTTGTTTTTAGTTAAATTTAATTTTCTTGAAAAAAAACTGAGATTAATAATTCACAATAGAATAATGAAGACAAAGGAAACAATTTTTTCAGCTTTTTTTTTTTTCACCGTAAAAGCAAAATTGGCCAACTTTGAAAAGCTCTGTAAGTCAAAATAATCATAAGAAACTTATTTGGTCTGCTCTGAAGCTCTGTTAATATATCTCTAAGAAACAAAAAACAAAACAGTAAAACTAATAAGTATGATAAAAAATATCGAATTTTGTGTATTCGGCACGAGTACTCTGCGCCGCGCTGTACCTTTTCCTTGCCTATTTTGAAATCTGCTAACTGGAGACTCGTGCTTTCTTATGTCTTACTTCAATAACCTGTGCGCAAATATTACGATTGCATATGCCACAATCGGCTTTGACTATGCCTTTAGTTCAGCAGTTTTTACGGCTATTGTCACTTTTTAAAAACTACAGATACTCTGTGAGCCTGGAAATAGGTACATAAATGCCTTTAGCAAAGCTGAGCAACAACGATTTTGACACTGGCCAATTGTAATTTTTCTTTATAGGTAAATTTTCAGCGGAGGTTTCATTTGTAAGGCACAAGGGCACAAACCCTACCAATCGATCGATTTTCTTACTAAAATTTAGAGCCTACCCAGCTAATTAGTTTTAAAGTTCTAGAACTTTTCTTGCCGGTTTTGAAAGGAAACCTGAATAAATACAAAGAAGGGCAAGTTGATGTCAGTTGCCTTTACTTTAAATTCAGTTGTAAGCTTAAAGAACAAAGTAAAACCACAAATGTAGGCAGACTACCTACGTACCTATACAACTCAATGGCATAGCTATAGCTAATGGGTAGAACATGTTACAAACAGGCAAACTTCAAAAGCTGAGGCACAGATAGGTATATAAACATTCCATGAGTTCCCATCCTATTTATAGTAAAAGTTTAGACCATTTCGCACCCCATATTCCCGAAACATAAATAACCTCAATACCACTGCCAACCACCCAACTCAATGAAATGATGCAAAGATAACATTGTTTGCGGATTCCTTTGAACTCGGTTTGTGCGTAGGCAAATTATTATTATCAACAGCAGTGGCACTCGTCATCGTCGTCGTCGTCAGGAAGAAGCGAAAAGGAACCAAACAAATTACCAGATGGAAATGAGATCACAGAAAATAATACAGCAAAGTGAACAGCAACAACAAAACTACACACCGAGGGCATCTCATCCAAAAAAGAACAAACAAACAACACAACACAAGAAAGGCATGAGCATCAAAAGGATGTGCCGGCTCACTAAAGGCATTCAAATCCACCCCATCGTGTTCCATCTAGCTATGGAGTCAAAAGATTCAAAAACCTTTCCTAACCACGATTTGTCATCAAAGAACTGCTTGATTCGAAGTAAAAATATGTACACAAAAGGCACGCATTTCGTATCTAAATCTTTCGAGACAATTTTGTGACTGTCCTCTTTAAAAGTTCCCAAAATATAAGGGAGGCCCACTAATTCTGCAGAAGTCGAATTGAGCTGCAACAAGACATGTGCCATTGCCTAGGGGTGTCTTCTTTTTGGAGCCATTAGGACGCAAGAGAAAACTGCAATAAAAATGTATCTTGTGTGTTTTCAGTTTTCCACTTCGTCTTACTGCTCTTTTGTTTTGTTTACTTCTTTTTTTTTTTTGCAAAATATAACGATGCAAAATGAAGTGGGGGGTTAACTGCTTTTGACACACATTTCCTGAGAAATTACCGAACAGGAACATGGAAATGATTTTTACTTCGACATGGTTTTGTCGGTATCGTAAATGATGTTTTGATTTTCAAAGCTTTTCATGTGCCACACGACTTACTTTTTTTTTTTTCTTTTCCTTTGACGGTGGTGACGACAACAGTCGATTTTTTTCTCCTTATGGCTAAAGAACTAAACAAAATTATAACAACTTTACGCTAAAATTTGGGCAAAAATATTTTTCCAGCGGAAGGAACAAAAATGGAACAGTCAATTGATGGCTAAGAAAGGTAAATTCATAAATTGTATGTGCTCTTTGCATTGAAATCTTTTGTTTTAGTTCATTTCATTTGTTGGTTGCATATTCAACTCTTTAAATGGCATTGAATTGAAATAAAAAAAGGAAAAATAGTTGGAGATGTAGGTATGCGATGTCGTTTTGTTTGCTATTTTTGTGCCCCTAAACGAATTTGTTTATTTGTGCCTATTTTCCACCTACCTCGATTGGGATCAGTGATCAATTTGTAAAATACTCAATTGGTCCTTTTTTGGGTTCTGTGTGGATATGGATACCCTTTAATTATGACTTTACATCTGACAAACAGGTTTTTCCCGAATAGGGCAGTTTACACTGTGCAATTATTTGGCCCAATTTTGGATAATGTGAAACCTCAGACGAACGCTTGTCCAACTTGTTAAATGATTTTCAAATATTTTCGAAAATTTTGTTTTGGAATGAAGTCTGACATCCATCCCACGAAGTCTGTCCAACTAATTGTACAGTGTGGACTGCCCTTATGTTAAATTACGTAGAAAATTGGCTAACATTTTTGTGTGACGTCTCATTAAAATAGAAAACTTTTTTTATAATTGTAGCTTAGTAGTCCTATTGATGTTCCCTGGAAGTGTGCAAAAATGTACTAAAATTATTTCTTTTATCGACTGATGGATTTTTTTTTTTTTTTGTACTCACTTTTGAGACATTACACCGGTCAACAAAAAAAAATTTTTTTTTTGCGCATGGGTTTTATTTAATATATTTTGATTACATAAGCAAATCTATAAAATAAAAATAAAAAAAAGTTGCGATTACAGACTGAAAATATTTGCTTTTTAAGAAGTTAAAGGGGGCGTTAGGGTTTGAAAGTAAGAAAAAATACTTTTTTTGCGAATTTTTTTCCGAAATATGGATTGAGTAAATTTAATCGGACCTTTTGTACTTTATTGAGAATACTTTCGACAATATAGGGTAATTTTTTCATGCAGAAATATTGAAGCATAAGCCGGTAACAGAGCTTTCCCCAGAACGTCTTGAGAAAAAAAAAAATTTTCGGTGTTTTTGGTTCAAAGAAAGGATACAGAGTGTTGGAAGTAAGGCAAATGTGTTTCATATGGACGCCTTGTGAAAAATTAAAGCTACTGGTTCTTCTACGTTCCTTCGAACAATGATGTTTAAGATCTCCCGCAAACTGAAGACTTTAATAAATAGATAGATAGATAGATAGATACACTTTATTTCATAAAAAATTCAAAATATACAATAATAAAAATATAGAGACGCTCAAAGATTTATATGAAATATTAGTGACATTTGATATTTATATGATATTTAAAACATATAGCTTGATTGGGTTGGGTAAATTTCGCGTACACCGCAACAACTTTAGATTGGTAGTGAGTGCTCGAGCCAATAATTTAGTTGAAAGGCAATGGCGAATCCCACAAAACTTACACCGGTCAACAAAAAAAAAAGTTATGGTGAAAACCCCAAATTGTTTTTATTTTTTTTCTCAAGACGTTTTAGGGGAAGCTCTGTTACCGGCTTATGCTTCAATATTCCTGCATGAAAAAATTACCCTATATTGTCGAAAGTATTCTCAATAAAGTACAAAAGGTCCGAATAAAATTACTCAATCCATATTTCAGAAAAAAATTCGCAAAAAAAGTCTTTTAATTCTTACTTTCAAACCCTAACGCCCCCTTTAACTTCTTAAAAAGCAAATATTTTCAGTCTGTAATCGCAACTTTTTTTTATAGATTTGCTTATATAATCAAAATATATTAGGTTAAACCCATGCGCAAAAATGCTGTTGACCAGTGTTATTGGTGTGAGCTTGCATAGAAAAATTCGAGCTTGCATTATCAGTAGAAAGCCTTTCAGTAAAAATATTCTATCATCGCAAATACCTTGGGGAGGATTAGAGATAAAAGTGAACTTAAATCTTAACAATGAAAGAAGTAAATCTAACTCCCATTTCTTGCTGCAGGATTTTTGATAAATCTGAGAACCACTACTCTCGAAACGAGGCTTTAAAATTTTGTTCACCCTACCACAGATCTCTTTGTAAAAGGGCAAAAATTACAATGGGGGCTCCTCCTAACTTATAAACTCCCTCCTTTTCAGGTGCATATGGCAGGGTCGAAGGTACCGTAACCGATGACTGCTGTTTGGATGCAGCTTCATGGGTTAACCGGGAAAGAATGTTGTGAGACGCTAAATTCTCATCTCGGTTCAGCTGTTGCTCAGAGTTTTGATACCACAGAATTAAGTGAAGCTGAAAGAGCCAATCGTACTTAAAGGCCCTTTTAGACGATTAGTTGTCAGTTCAGTTCAGTTGTCATTTCAGTTAAAAAAAAAAAATGTATTTAAACGTCACTTCGGTGCTCACTTGAGCCAGCATTCTGCTTGCGAGCAGCCGAAAGTCAGTTTAACTCGTAACTTAACTGACAACTTGTGTGAATTTCATCAGTTTCAGTTTCTATTAAACGCTTCAGTTTTTGGCATTTAGACATAAGTTAAACTGAAAGCTTAATTAATACCTCAACTGAAACTGAAATGATCGTCTAAAAGGGCCTGTGCGCTTCTTTGGAGGACAGCTTTCCAAAGGTCCAAAGGTTGAATTTGGAGAGAAAACTAGCAGCAACGTCTCACGGCAAATGAGTTCAACTGCAAATTTTTGGTGATGGAGGCAGTGCTCTAATCAGCAGAGTGCTGACTTGTGGCATTAATTTGTGCCTAAAAGTGTCGTTCACCTATATTTATACGAAGATTGTAAGCAAAAAATTTTTTTACGGGCATCGACTATGTCTGCAAGTGGTTTTTCAACATCCTCATATGACCTTTAATTTAACAAATAACTTGTTGTGCTCAAAAGGCTACCCCAGATCTTACTGCACAGTGATATTAATGAGTTACACAAACCGACAAAATTTTACTACTTGATATTTTCCGGAGGTTTTTTTGGCTTTTCCTATTAATTTCGATTTTGCAGCAGCTTTTTTAATTTTTTTTTAGGTTAGCCACATATTCGCAAGAACAGTTTTGTATTTTTATCAGTTAAGGGGTCAATTATAGCGATCAGGAAAGCGAATCAGGAAAAAAATTTTAAATGAAGTATTAACCATGTTGTCGTTAGAATTGAATAACAAATGTAATTCCAATCGATAGCAAATAAGTCAGAGATTTTTTTTTTCCCAAAAAATGTTCAATTGTAAAAATTGTATTTTTTTTTGTTTTCCTGTTACAATTCCATTTTTCGTGTCAGCTGATTGAAATTTCAGCCAAAATGGAACAAATCGTTCCAATTTTTTGGATTCCATTTTCCATGAATTCCACTGACAAACTCACAGAGGATTATTTTTTTCGTGTGCATTGCATAAGGAAAACCAGTTGCTGCTGTGTTACTACGAAGGGCTGAGAGGCTGGCAACTGACAAATTTTTTCAGAATCATGTTTCCATTAGTCTCAACTTTTCCTGATGGTTTTTAACTATCGCAATAATTGGTCCCCAAGTTTAATTTAAAGCCATGTCTACATCAAAAAGATGTGGTCTGAATAATACAGTGTGTTTTTTACTTTATTTGTGGTGAATATGTTATAAGAAAAATTCGGAAAATCGATTACAAACTCTGTGGAAACTCCCTATTTCGACATCCTTAAAGCGGAAATGAGTAATTTAAACAGACCGCGAGTGTCTCAAAGTGTTTGCCATAATTGTGTGATTAGTTTGCGACAGTGGTCAAATGGAAAAAGGAGTTCTTTAAAGCTTAAGACCCCGATGGTGTGGCAAGAGTATAAAAACTACTCGATGATTGTTATTTTGGTGTTGTTAATAAAAATGGCATAAATTTAAATAACCGTTTTAAATATATATAATCCTGATTTACCTTCGGCCAAACGATTGACTATGTTAACTACTTCAGATGAACAACATATACCACCTGTTTTACCCTCAACATCTTCAGATGATCCTTGCCCTATTGAAATTGATGACGAACAGGACGAAAGTGAATCAGATGACCCATGACCCTGATTTATTATCTCTAAAGTCTTGATAGAGAAATTTTTTGACCAGAGCGAGTTAAATGACTTAATAAGAGACCCTAATTTGACAAAAGACCAATTCGAATTGTACGCGAAAAGGATTAAATATTTTTCCCAACAGATTGATGTAACGGTTTAATGAATAACTTGGGTTTAGAACAATATATCCCCCTTGATTGGCGAATTTTTATAAATTCTAGCAAAAGTTTGAAGAGTGTTTTGCTACAACACGGCACTAAATTTGCTTCTATTTCTATCGCATATTCCACGAAACTGAAAAAAGCTGACGAAAAAATCGCCAGAGTTTTAGAAAAACTCAAATACCTCGAAGCTCGAACACAACTGGAACATATGTGTGGATTTTGAAATGGTAAATTTTCTCTAAGGACATCAAAGTGGATTCACAAAGTATCCATATTTTATTTGCCTCTGATGGGATAGTAGAGTCAAAAACCTTTATTGGAGTTGGAAAGACTGGCCAATTAGAGAACATTTAGTCCCTGGAAAGCAAAATGTTATGCATCCTTCTTTTGACATTATTTTGCCAGCATTACACATAAAGCTTGGCAATATGAAGCAATTTTTTAAGGCACACGATACAAATGGTAACTATTTTGAGTATATTGCACAGAAGTTCCCTGGTCTCAGTGTACAGAGAAGTTGAAAGCTGGAGTATTTATTTGATTGCCTCGAAATAAGACTGTAAGTAAAAGATGAACATTTCATTGAAAACCTTGAGTGAAACCGAGTCCGATGCATGGAAAGCGTTTGTGTCCGTTATGAAAAACAGTTTTTTTTTTCTTCGAAATACCAAAGCTCCAAACTATCCAGACTTAGACTTCAACATACGCTATCTTACCTCAAAAATCTTGGCTGGTTCATGTGAGCGTCAAGCTTCGCTATTTGATTTCTCATCTGGATAATTTTCCTGAAAATCTTGGCCACTTTATTGATGAACAAGGAGCAAGGTTTCACCAGGAAATTTGTACTGTGGAGGAATGATATAAAGGTAAATGGGATGAGCACATGATGGCCGATTACTGCTGGAACTTGAAAAGAGACCTACCTCAAGCTTCTCATTCCAGAAAATTATCAAATAGATCATTTTCATGCGATTTTGAATAATTGATTAATGTTTAATTTTTTCATGTTCTTTATTCCAAAATGGACATAAGATCATATCACACAACACAAAAACTAAAGCTGATAGAAAAACACGGTTTTCATTTTCAGAATCAGGGGGCCAAATATCTATAGAAAATGTGTTAAGTGAACTAAAAAACAAAAATTGTAGGTATGTGTTATCTGTTTTATCAACTCTCCCACATTGCGTAACAGAAAAAATGATTTGATTGTTAGAATTCGCATTAAATGTTTACCCCCAGGCTAGTTTTTATACACCATCAGAGACCAACGCGTTTCTAAGGAAGAAAGCCCCTACCTTTACTCGCTTTACGAATACATTTAAACTTTACTTTAAAATACCAATTCTGAATATTCATGTACTTTTCCTACTGAAGAAGCAGAAAGCCACTCTTTCCAAGGACCTATGATAACATTATGCTAATTTACATCAACTTATTCTTTAAACACCAAATCAAATCCTGAGCTAAGTTATCAACAAGACTCTGAGTAACCTCTGAAAAACATGCCAAGAAACTAGGTAAGCAAAAACAGGCCACCTACAGCATTGATGCTGCATACATATTTAAACTACTTACGTCAACAAAAACATTGAATTTCAAGGAGCCATTTTGCCACCACAGTATTCCAGATATCCCCTTGGGTGGAAAACAGCACCTACAACCTACATATAGCTCGCAAAATAACCACGAGTTTTCGAACAAAATTTTAGAATTCACCCAAGCTTCCAATGGGTACATAGGAGGTACCTAGCACCTACACATGAGAGGTGATGATTACATTAACATCCGAATGGAAATTGCAGGCGATCTCTCATATGGAGGGAATTTTCTCCCTTCGGAAATGGTATTATTTAAAATCCTTTCGGAATACTAAACAGTTTGCCAACGACTTGACACAGTTCAAGAAGAACTTCTATCTACTATCGGATTCCACAATAAATCATTGACCTAGTCTCTGATTTGTACGTGTGGAGTTTGCTTGTCAGCCTCAGCCACTGACATTCAAACAGGTCGTCTTGGGGTTGCGAGCAGAGTTCGCTTGAACCAAACACTTCTTAGTGGACACAAAAAGTACGACAAGAAGAAAAAAAAAACTTTCCCTTGAGTTATGGAAGGGAGGGGACACGACATGATGAAAGGGTTCAAAGGAGCAATTTTCATGCAAGGACGTCTAAACGTCGCCGCCGCCGCCAACGTCAACTACATCGCCCTAAAAACGTCTTATTTTTGCCCAGTGAGTCGAAATGGCTTGCTATGGATAGGGCGGATAGGTACGGATAGGTAGATGGGACAAGAACGAGAACGAGAACAAAAACACGGTGGCCGCGTTTGGTTTTCCGATACACTTTTTGCCTTTCATGATGGGAATGAATTTCATTTTCCTCTGCATACCAAAATCTGATTGTATATTAATATTTAATGGCACGCCAAGCCTTCCCATTCCCCATTCCCCATTCCCTATTTCGTATTTCAGTCCCCTTTATTTCACCTTCTTTTATTTATTTGAATTTCCAATGCTATCCAACTGAATTTATTATTTCTATCTTAAGTGGTTATCTGCTGCGGCGCGATATTGTAAGAAGAAAGCATACAAATATACACGTGTAATGGTAGGGGCTTCTCCGGAATATACATTCTAGGCTGGGAATCCTTTACGGGATGAGATCAATTTGCTGAGATTTATACAGCACCAGGTATATTAGTGCCCAGAGATGAGTACCTTTTCTTTGGTAAAGAGATGCTTTTTGGTTGTTGCCCTCTTGCCACAGACAATCCAAAGGATTTTCCTTTTCCTCTGTTTTTCTTCTTCTTTTTTTTGTCGTTACTTGTCTTATTCGCTCCTTCTGCTACCTTCCTTACCTATACTTACCTCCCTGTACATAATTAATAATTTTCATAATTTGGTTTCGCTTAAGGAGGTTTCTGTTAAGTTTATGGAATCCTTTTAAGAAATCGTAATTAACTCAAGATGGCCGAGACACTACGGAAGCGGTCAGATAGGGTTCAAGCTTTTGTGTTTTGTAATGGCAAATATACTGATTAAAAGGCTGCATACCTACGCGACTACTTACTTACTCATTCTATGAATATTAACTGTTAGATGAGTTAAAGTTGACATTTTACTGTTGTTTCACGACCTGTCGAAGAATGGAAGAAGGTGTTTATATTGTTGTAATGAAATGGAAGATAAGGGAGAAATTGGGTGAGTAGGCATTTTTGACTTGAGTTGTTCACTGTTATTTCTAAGAGAAACAACTCAATTGTCAAAGTCGATAGTTACTTATAAAGATCTACACGAAAATTGTTAAAGATTTAAAGATCATCCACATTCATGAGAAATGATTGAGGATTAACACGACAGGAGATCACCAACAGTTAACATGTTTGCATCAGTTAAAGACGAATAACTCATCAGCTCTAACATGTCATTTTCATGGTTTTAAAAACCTACGTCAACAATTTGATGGTTTTTCCAATCAATATGATTTTAAACAAGAAAGTCCACAATCCTCCAATTTTTGTTCATTACGTGAGATTTTGAAAAACCCTACAAATGTAATATCGATACGCACCATCTCTTTAACGAGTTCAAGGGTGAGTGTGACTTTTGTTATGGGGACAAACTATTCAGAGCCATGCCTAGCTAGAACATCCTAGGAAAACTAGTATACGCATCTCACTGATTTTTCAACGTCGCGTCCGTAGAGACCTGAAAGCTTCGTCTTCTTGCAAATCATGGAAAAATCGTAAACATCTAGTTTCACGACTTGAAAACCACGTTCTCCTAACGATGTTAAAGTATAAGTACTTCCTGGAATCCTTCTGGAGATAGATTGACAGATTGATCCAATGTTGGAGCGTGAACTTCCAACTTGGAACAACTCGTCCAGCGAATCTTCCAGAGACGTACTTTTTGTAGCAAATTGTGAAGGCACATCAACACGAATTGTTTGAGTAATTGCAGTCGTGAATTACATGGATGTGGCTTCCGTGGTGTGTAATTATGAGGACAGCTCCTGAAAAATTTCTACACACGTATTCGTTCTCCAGTTTGAAGTTTTCATGCTCAAACTGGGTTCCAAATACGTCGTGCACCACTCGCTGTTTAACAGCATATAGTTATACTAAATGCCTTTTAGAGAACACGTTCCTAATTCTCGTTTCTGAACAGTCAGCGTCTTTTGAACCCAAAGAAGGGAGTCCATCAACAAATGTATGTTCCCCTTCACCTTGTACGGTTTCTCCTTCAAGAAAAGAGACGTCAAAATCACTAAGGTACTCATAATCTGTAGCAGAAATTCTTTGGCCCATATAATCATTATCAAAGATAGCAGCGAATTATGCGTAGAATTCTTCTGTAATTGAGAATTCTAACTTCATTTCCTCCTCGACATCGATTTTCTTCTTCTTCAAAATAGAACTGATTTCTAAAAATTATATAATTAGTTCAATTTTTGTAATTTTTATATAAACTTACCTTTCATCTTGTTTTCTTCTTCTTCTCCTTCTCAATTTTACAGCTTAAGTGCTCAGAATCAGTTGATTCTCTTCGAAATTGTTTAAAATAAACTGCTGCTGATTCTGAATCTCCACTACGTCTTCGCTTTCCGAAATATTAGGTATGTTTTCTTAAAAATACATTGGATCACGAATTATTCGGAGCCATTGTAACTATTTTCAGAATAATTATACGAACAAACACATAAATTACTGTCACTATCACTAGATAGTGAGACTCATCAAATACACTGTCTAGGGATTTATTTAACGGCACACTTGAAAGGATTGAACAAAACTTAAACTCAACATTAGAGGCATAATCTTTCAATGATCCTTATCTATAATTTCCCGATAATGTACACGATATTGACGTTTTTGGGAAAAATAAATTACGCGCTGCTAGGGTAGCAACAGAAGCGATAAAAATAAGGTTAGTGGTTAATCACAAAGAGAGTAAAAGGAAGTGGATGCAGTCATCAAACAAACAAGGACAGAAAATATCAAAGAACTAGAAAAAACCGTCACAATAGACATTTAAAACTTAAAGATAGTATAAAACATATAATTAGATTTCGATATTAAACCAAAAATATTATCAGCTTTGGTATCAAAATGCGGTTTACTCATTTTATTCGTTGTTTATCAGGATAGAGAAGGCAAATGAGAAATAAAACTGTTTCTCGTTATAATGCGGTAGCCTTTTAAAAACCATAATCCAGACCATAAGGCAAATGGCAAACTAAATATTTATAAGTCAAAAATATTTATTATTCAAAGCGGATAAGGAGGCTCAGTTAAATTATCCTTCCGAGGATAGTGTAAAAGACCGGATATAAACGTTATAAGGTTTTTATTGCAAGGTTAAAAAGAAGTAAAAGAGAGCGACTCGTATCGATCAAGTTCAAAATAGAACTGCCCGTCCGGTTCCAGCCTGAGTTCCAAGCATTTATTGGTTTCCACCAATTACCGTTGACATTGCACAATTCATGTTTGTGCGTGCAGAGTATTTTGCCAGCAGCATATCAGCCAATTGGAAAGTGTCGGGTAACCAGCAAGGCAGCAAGTCCAACTAATGACCGGGTCAGTGAACTGCTGACTCAGTGGGAACAGGATAGTGCGTGTTCCATTTGTAGGTTTCAGATGGTGATAACTATAGCTCTCACTCAGTTGGGAAGAAAATTTTTTTCGATTGTTATGTTGAGAAGCTTGTATTGAAGAAGTATAAAGTAATACACTAAACTGCCCCAAGAAAGAATATCGGTAGAGTAAAAATAGCTCAAAGCCACACTAGAAGAAGATCACAGAAGGTTGTGACCTTGAATCGGCTTAGTTACCTTCTTCTCATCCCGAAAAATACAAAGTGGTCATTCCGTAACTTTCACATACAATCATCGTTCGTTCGTCTATCGTTGACGATGACGCCCAAACGTTACTTTCCGTAACTTTACTTTCGCATCGCTCTATCGTCAAAAATGTGTCATCGAAGTTTTCTAACGAAACTTATTGTGTCATCAAAAATGGCACCAAAGACGACATTTCTGACTTAATATGGCAAATTCCAAATGGATTTATTTTCAAAATGTAAAGAAAATTTTTTTCTGGTAAAATAAACTCAAAATTTAAATAAATTACTTATTTTACAAGTCAGCAACGCCAAAGCATCTGGTGAATTTCTTGGAGGAGCACTCAGACATGGCGAGGAATTAAAAAAATGAATTCATGAATTTATAATATTTTGTGCTGAAAAAAATGCGAATTAAATCATTAAACCCTTATTTCTATTTTAATTGACAACTGCAAGACATTAAGTCTAAAAGTTGATTTTTCGCCAAAGAAATGTATGAGACAATAGCAAAATACCTATCGAACAATCGCCTTTGTCCTTTCGTCACACATTGACAGTTGTTACGGAAAGCATTGGTTCAGTCGTCTTTCGTCTATCGTCCGAGACAGTATCGTTTTTGGTGTTACGGAGAGCATTACTATCGTCAAAACGATATCGTCTCACTATCTCTCACTATCGACTGCTTAAGAATCGACCCCCAGGTTTACAGTATCATCTCCTCTAAGCAAGTCGGATCATTGTGTTATATCAGTAGATTTTACGCACTCCGTCACTGAAAAAAACTGTGAGAATTGTGAGGCAATATGACAAAGCCAATTGATAAGGCCTCAATAATTTCTTTCAAAATTTTAATGGTCATTGTACTTTGTTGAGGGAAACCATAGAGAAATAAAAAACAAAAGAACACCATTAGGTACTTCTCTGTTCCGTTGGGTGCGTAAGCCTTACGCTCTGGTCATACCTCCTCTGTGACGGAAACGTTGATGCATCAGCTGATAAGATATAGGTATCTAATGTTATTCTCAATGACATTAGGAATTTTGTTCCTCACAAAACAAAAAGTATCATCCCCAAAGAGAATTCGTGGTTTGACTAGAGCTGCAAAAAGGTGATTAGGCGTAGCAAATTTTTAAAGACAATCCTACAGTGAAATTCTCTGAAACGGGCTAGAAATTATCTTTCGAAAGTTCATTACAACTTGTTTTGGATGGTTCAAAGTCTAATGACCACTTAATTAGTGCTGGCGTGCCCCCAGGGCTCCATTTTTTCTCCGATTTTATTCCTTTTTATTCATTTGTCTTGTCTGAAACTTCTAGTCCTCTCAATTGCTTTGCTGACTGAACGCTCAACTTCTCATATTCGTTTCCAAATTCACATCCCGGCTCTTCGGATATGGAACTGGAACGGTTGCGTATGATAAGCTCATTGAATTCAGTCCTTCACAGCATTGTTATATGGGTAAATAAAAACAGAGCTGAATTCAATACTTCTAAAAACACAGTCATTTCATTTGTCGTCAAAGTTTAACATCCTCCCATTGCCATGATCTATGAAGGGAACCTGCATCCAAGAAACCGAAAAGCTGTCAGTACTTGGTATGTGTGTGTGTGTAAACGATTACCTTCGGTGGAATGACCAAATATTAGAAGTCGTAAGAAACGCTGCAAAATGCCTAGGCTTTTTAGAACAATGCAGTAAGATTCTCACTCCTTCCGATCTGACTACAATTTATGAAGCCAACATCCGTTCAAAACTAGAGTATAACTCCCAGATCATGTCAGGGTTTCCTCAAAAATCTTTGCGCCTACATGATAGGGTACACAATTGTAAGAAAGATCGACTCTCGTCATCGTAAAAACGTTACCTCACTCTCTTTAATCGCTTTTCAAAAGCAGTGCGCTAGTGAAATAACCACTTGAACTCCTCCCCTGAAACAATTTAGCCGCAACACCCGTCCCGCTGGGATTACTCATCTGTTTTGACTTGAGCCCAACTTCAGTCGTATAAAAATATATAAATATTAATTTTGTAATCACACCACTCGAATTTGGAATGCTTTTCCCGTTATTACGATCCACAAACACTCAAAAGCAATGTACATCAGTGTCTTCTATTAAATCCTCTCCTATTTCTCTAAAAGCTCGCACTGTCTTTTTTAACATTATAAGGGCCATCAAAACACCGTGCGTGCTAATTATAAAAAAAACAGGAACTTTTACTAACTTAAATCTCCAAGCTGGAGATAGTCTTCGAATCTATGAGTCCTCCTCCTGTATTTCAAATATTTTCATTCAATCGCATAAAAGTGAGCATTTTTCGTTACCCCCAACGGCTTTAAATAATTGTAAAAGATTCAAAAATAAGCCAATCGAAATAAGAAACGAGTTTGTGGATTGATTTTATAAGACAACTTAATCGGTCGGGTCTTTCAATATGCATTTTCAATGACGCTTCAGCTCTTACTACGTCTTAACGTTCTTTCTCTTTTATATGACCACCTGCAGAAAATTTAATAAAAGGGCCACCCTCTCTCTCTTTTCATTTCTGCTCAAAGGGCGTTATGACTGCTATTTCATAGCGAATTAAATATAAGACCATGCTTTCAAAGGCGGTTACCTATAAAAAAAAAAAACGAATTCAAACCTTCTTATTAGCTCAAAAAAGTTTGACAAAATCCGATATGGAATGCGTTACAATTACTAGTTATGCCTTCAAAGAATGCATCGCCTTTGTGAGCGCGTAAAAAATCACAGTTATTCACAATCACCCCCTCCCAACACACATGACACACTAACGCAAGGGTGTTTTTCTAAATTCTTACTTTGACTATAACAAAAGGGTGTCGCAAGCAGACTTACCAAACCTTCAACAAAACATAATGAAAAATCACAGAAATTATAGTCCAATGAATCTTTGCAATCTCTTTTAATAAAAAAATGGAAAAGCCGACTAAAAGCGGATGGCGATATGAGAAATTGCCCAAAATGCGTATCAAATTTTCATTAGGGCTGAAAGTAATTTCCCTCTTCCGCATTTTATATTAAGCCGCACTTCGTATACCGCGTCACCCCACAGACACACATACACAGACAGACTGTAACACAACCACAATAACGCAGCGCACCGGAAAACGAATTTGCCCGAGAGTTAGTAGCATGAATTCCCATCACGGACGTGAGATTAGATTATTAGGATAAGTGCTGTAAGAGATGGAACAGGAAACAACAGTATACTGAACGGTGGCGTAATTGATTTTTGCACTTTATTAAAAACAAAAACAAAAATAACAAGTAATTTTCCTTATTTAAGCAATAAAGTATGATGGGCGATGTTGCTTATGAAAGAGAAATGAAATGATATACGTAATAGACTTAGTCCGGGTGATATTAAAGTAGTGTCATTAAGCTTTGAGATGTCAACTGTTGTTGTGTTGTCGCAATATTGACTTAAAACAAGTTAGACGTAAAAAAAGTAGAGTGGCGAAATAATGCGGGGTGCCCCAGGGCCTAGCGCATTGCTTACAACCATGGCTTGTGCGGGAATGGAGGGGACCTACAATTTCTTTCCGATTCCAAACGGCTAATCGAATCAATGAATCGGAGGACTTGTCAAATTCTTGCAAAAGGCAATACTCTTGGAAAAATATTTTCGTTTTCTGTTGGGATACGAATTAAGAACATTCAGACAGGCTAACGATCACGCCACGGGTACCACTAGTTAGAAGTATGTATGCTATAAAATGTTTCACACTAGAGGAATCTAGTGAATTCTATGGATTGGATGACGACATCTCGAATCAGATATCCTGCGTTAACATGATGAGAGCTAGCAACATATGCTTCTTATCAAGGCAGCGTCTTCTTGCTCTCTGGAAAGCTACAAACATGCGCTCAAATCAAGGGGCTATGATACCCTAATAATTTTATTAGCACATTGGAAAGAAAGAAAGGATTGGAAATGAGTGCTCATTGTATTTTTTTTTTTTTTTTGTACTACAATGTGAGTAAATTACAGAGTTGGGTGAAGCATTTCACGTCCGACCTGGTACGGTCAAGGAATGAATCTTTATATTTCACTGTACGCCCGAAATTGGGTGTAAGCTTAAACTGAATAGCATTCTTTGCGAGGCGTGTATTGCAGCAAAATTACATGAGAGGAGGAAATCCGACCAATTTTATAGCAATAAAAAAACCGGTAGAAAAATTAGATATGACATATTACGAGGATAATGAAAATAATCATTTCATTCAGCAGTTGAACTGCCATCTATATAAAGCTCTGTTTTGTGCCCTATAGAGTAGGCGCAATGATGTCTGCGGAGCATCTGACCAAACATGTGAATTGTACTCAAATTTAGGACGGATGAGGGCTTAACAAACAGTAGCCTGATCAGAAGTCGTGAAAAATGCCCTGACCATTTTGGGAAGCCTGATCAATTAGCAGCATTTTTGTCGACTTCATAATATGTGATCATACCAACGAAGATCGTCGTTGACACACATACCAAGTACTGACAGCTTTTCGGTTTCTTGGATGCAGTGCCCCTGTTCTGTAAGTATCGCCTCGATGAAAGCAGGCGATAAACGGTGGAAAATTTAACGAAATCCAACAAAATTCATAGAATTTCGTTCCATTTTCAACCGTTTATCGCCAAGGCGATAGTTACAGAACAGGGGCACTGGTGGGATAGGGTCAAAATACTGTAGGTATGGGTCATAATACTGTATTTAAAACACTGTATCTCAAAATACTGTATTTCAAAATACTGTATGTACAAAATACTGTATGGTCAAAGTACTGTAAGTCAATTTACTGTATCTCAAAATTCTGTATTTGAAAACAATAGTTTTCTTAAGAAAATATCATAACAATTTTTCTTTACCATAATAATCTAATATACTTCCTAGAACAATTACATGTACCTATGATAATTAATTAGTCTTTGAATTAATTAAAACAAGAACAAAACAAATGGTATCTTCGTCTTTTTTCTCTATTTCATTTTCTCTTTCTTGATTGTATGTATGTATCTCTCTCACATGTTAAAATGAATTGTTTTGATCATTAGCAGCAACTGCATGAGCAATTGCAACAGAAATATTAATCTGTCAAAACTAGCACGCGTTCATGCATTCAGTAGATGTTTAAAGGTTTGTGCAAATTTATGTGTTAAATGTTATTTTACTTCAAAATGAATATATCGATATTGAAAACAAATAAAGGAATATAAGTTTAAGAACGGAATTATGCAAAAATACAGTATTTTTACAGATTATTGAGATACAGTGTTTTGCTCATACAGCAATTCGGCATACAGAATTTTGAACTACAGTATTTTGATCATACAGTATTTTGAAATACAGTATATTAACCATACAGTATTATGAACATACAGTATCATACAGTATAATACAGTATGTCAGTATGGTCAATACAGTATTTTAAAATACAGCATTTCGACCCGCTCCCGGCACAGGTACTATTCATAGATAATGGCTTTGGGGGTAGGTTAAACTTTAACGACAAAAGACAGCATTGAGTTTTAGAAGTATTGAGTTCTACTTGATTTTTTACTTACTCATATAACAATTCTATCAAGGTCAGAATTCAATGAGCTTATCATAAGCAACCGTTCCCGTTCCACATCCGAAGAGCAATGACGTGAATTTGAAAACGAATATGAAAAGTTGAGGGTTGAGTAGCCAGCAAAACAGTTGAGAGAATAATAGGTTTTAGACAAGAGAAATGAAAATCAGGAAGAGGGCTCCACAAAATGGAGCCCTGAGGCACACCAGCATTTGTAAAGCGTGTTTTAAAATTGAAACCATCCCATGCAACTAGTATCGATCTGCCGGAAAGGTAGTTTCTAATCCAACGAAGAAGAAACTCATCGATACAAAGTTTCTCATGCCGTTGAAAATTACGATAGATTGGCAAAATGGAGCCCTGAGGCACACTAGCATTTGTAAAGCGTGTTTTAAAATTGAAACCATCCCATGCAACTAGTATCGAGCTGCCGGAAAGGTAGTTTCTAATCCAACGAAGAAGAAACTCATCGATACAAAGTTTCTCATGCCGTTGAAAATTACGATAGATTTTGTAATGTTCACTGTTCACCCAACATTCAAGACAAATTCCCTAAACGAAGCCCCAACTTTCAACCGAATAAACAAAGTGGCATCACTATAAATGTGCATTTAATGGAGGAGACATGGTCTAGCCATATTATATGGTTGTCGAAACAGCTGGAAAGCTCTCGATGCTCGGAACAGCTGAAAGGCTGTGGATGCGATATGTTTTCCTATATAAAGAGACCGTTGATGCAACAAGAGAGTTAGTTTTGATTGAAAAGTGATGGTGAAAAGGTTGAATTAGTGTGATTTATTAATCGAATTATATATCGTATAAAAGTGGGAAAAGTTGCAATGAAAGCAACGTTTTATTTTTTTCGAAATAAGCGAGCGTTACAATATCATATCAGCTGATGCGTCAACAAACACAATGACCAATTAAGGTTTCGAAAAAAATTATTTACCTTCCGATATGACACAATGGTCCGTCTTGCCAAGAGGTGATAACACTTTGACTCTATATTTTTCAGGATGAAAAGTAAGAAACAAGTCTAATGTGTTGGTATCCGGAACCCGAGTGGGCTCATCAATCAGCTGGCTTAAATGATTTGTAGATTGTAATGCCATGCACTGGTATTTAGGTCTGAGTGCTCCAGCTAGTATTTTAAAAACCTCAGAAAAAAGCTTCTTCTTCTTGGTTAAAAGCTGCTTAGTAAATAAATAAATAGGGTGGCGCAACAGGGCGAGGAGCCCCAGGGCCTAGTGTATTTATCACAACCATGCTTTGTGAGGGGAGGGGACCTACAATTTACTGCCGATTCCGAACAGCTAATCGAGAAAGCGCTTTTCATGGCAATGAAATTTACTAACGGAGGACTTGCCAACTTCTTACGAAAGGCGATACCCGTGGAAAAAACATTTTTTCCTCTGTAAGGATTCGAACCACAAGCCTCTGGGCTAACAAACAGACATGCCATCACGCCACGGGTACCACGGTGTGATGTACTTTTTTCTCTAGAGCTGGGGTATGCTCGTCGGGTTCAGCGCCGACCAAAGAAAACACGTAAAACTTCGGTTACGAAGTTCCAATCCTTTTATTTGTCTTAAAGTTAGTCTAATATAATATCTATTAATTCTTATCACTAATGCTGGTGATCGGTGGTTCCAACGCTGGTAGATCCTTAATCCTTATGCTGGCAAAACGGTCATCAAGTACGGGTTTTTAATCGCTGGTAAATCAACAGTCAAATACTGGCATCAACAGTCAAATACTGGCATAAACAGTCAAACACTGGCATCAACAGGCAAATCCTGGCACCAACAGCTTATTAGCCGGCAAGATAAAACCCAAAAGTCTTTTAAGAGGCTAGTGGTGGACTTGTGCTAGGTACTCCAAGGAGACCTTCGCTAAAATTGGTAGTCTCTGGGTACCCTGTACTCTAGATTGGTACTTTTCCAACACGGGCTGACTTCTGTCTTCTCGTTTTTTTCAGGGTGCCTTATAAAGTTATCTACACCTAATGCGTGTGAGTTCTATTGCGTGAGTGAAAAATATCATGTGACAACAATAGTATGTGTATTGGCTGGCGGTAGGGTGTGTATTTGTAACTTCGTTACAACGGGTTAAAAGCTTCTGTAAAACTTGTAAGTAAATAAATAGCCTGGCATGCGAAAGCTTGATGAACTACGAGGTCTACCACATTTCCATTTTCTGATGATTTTGAACGAATGAGTGAGTAACTGGTTTTAATGGCAGCATGAATATAATCTTCGAGTACTTGTCAATTCTTTGCAAAAGGTGATACCTTTAAAGCTTTTGATGTTTCGAACTCCCACGTAATAATCAGACATGCAAACCTATAGCTGTTATGGATTGCAACAAATGTCGGTAAATCACTTTTGAGAATGGAAAAACCAAAATGGCTTTATGTTCTGTGAATGCTGAGGAACATTACTATTCCCCCTCTGTCATCGAAGAAGAGGTCAAAGCAACGTATTCATCAGTTCTTTTCCCACTTAAAAAAAAAACCAACTTTTTTTAAAGTCTAGCGTTCTGATGTGATGATTTCGAATAATGCAACAACCCCTTATGGCTTTAATTGTTAAACAAATCAACACCAGAAAGCCGTACTTTTATATTTGTATTCAATCCCAATCCAACGTTACCGCCCCCCAACCACCGTCAAAACTTATTATGCAAACATTGACACGTGGAAACAATGGTTGTTTACCACCTGACAAGTATTGTTCAGAGATTAACACTTCACAAATCGAGGCAGCGTCCGCATCAACGTTCGTTGCGGTGCGACGCTCGCGATGACACGTCCCTAGCTTAAATCGCTTCACAGTGTTGATTGAAGTGTTCTTAAAGTAAAATTGGTCTTGAGATGTCATCAAAGAAGGATTATCACTGCTTTTTAACAAATTCACTAAAATATTCGGGGTGGACGCGAAAATTTATTCACAGAATATTACCATTACCATTACCCACCGAAAAGTTATTATTGCCGCTGCTGCCCGCGAAGAAGAAGAACGTAGTCATCTGTGGCATGAATTTGACACCCACTTATAACAACTTTCTACTTAAGGCCTGTTTGCTAATTAAAAGGCATTTCATATGCACGCCAACGAGATTCTTCATCTTAAAGGCACTTATAGAGTAGCATGGGTTAATAGCGAAGCCATAGGCGTGTACAAAATAGTTTTTAATTAAAAGAGCTCCCAAGCTAAATTTGCTTCCATAGACAGTTTTCTCCAGAAAAGAGAAAACCCCTCCAGAGGACCCCTCAAACGCCCACCCGCCGCGCCGCGTAGCGCCGTTTTGGTCGTGGCGAAAACCCAGCAGTGATGAGTGGTGTTTTAAGTGTGCCCGCACTTGAAATGCAATTTTTTTCCACTTTACGAAGAGATCTCCTCACGTCACCATCGAGCCGAGACCGAGGGGCGCATTTTGGATATACCTACTCGACTTTGTGTGTGGGCATGTTTGGGGTAAAAGAGTGATTAAGATGCCTACTCCATAATTTACAATTTAAAGTCCTTTAAAATGACATTAAGGATTATCCTAATGTGATAAGGCCGCCACGCTATGTGAATACATAAATTCGAGCAAAAGAACAAATTTTGATGGGATTAGTCATAATCTGTTTAGCAGGAGAGACTTTCACAAGAATAAGAATATGAAAAAATGATACAAAGGTCCTGCTGGTTGTTAAAAAAAGTATGTAAGAAAAATTATAGATTCCACTGGGGATGTGAGGAATTATTATTTTCCTCAAGTTGCCTCTTCGACCTATGGTGATGTCGTTCCCTTTTTTCCTTCTCGTAGGTATGATTCTAAGTTTACGCGCTATTTTTTTTACTTTGGTATGTAGAGTCTTCAGTTTTGCATGTCCTTGTGCCATAGAAGATGAAAAAGAAGAAGAAACTCCAAGGATAAATGTTCGTGTATTTCGAGCAGGGATTTTTTGATTTTTCTTCTTTTTTTTGCTGTTCTTCTTTTACTTTTCTTCTGCCTTCACAGTCTGGCTCATTGTGACAACGAAAAACATCTTCTGCTTGTCAAAGATATTGTATCCTCGTAGAGCTTAAGTTTCTGATACACGATGAGCCACCATATCATTGCAAACCGAGAATCCCTTGCCTCATTCTGTCGGTCGTCCCTCGTCCTGTCCCAGAGACTTGCACTGTGTGTATATACATATTTTGTTTTGTGTTTTTTATTTTATTTTTTTTAATAGCAAAAGTTATGCCCTGATTGTGGGTTGTCGGGTACGTTTTGCTCTTGTTGTTGTATTTTGTTCAAGGGTAAAACGAAACAGCGGAAGGATAACGTTTGAGTGGGGATTGTGTGGCGGTAAAGAGGATATTGTCATGACGGATGGTATGATGAATGGGCAAAATTGTGCGATATCACTAAGGTTTTTGCCCAACCGAAAGGTTTATTTTTAACAAAATTTAAAATATGCGAGTCTTAAGTTATCTGTCAAAAAATATTATGAGGGTTGGTGTGAATAAATTTTTGATTTAAAGTTCGCCTGAATTTGTTTTTTTTAGTATTTATGTTTGATGTTTGAACTTCACAGTTTCATAACAGTGATGAGTTTATCCCTTTTTTTTAGAGAACAGGTATGAGGAATATCTATCCAAGTGTGGAAAGGCTGTTTTTTTCTTAAAAAAAAAAAAACTTTAATTTCTGACTTGTGAGTGCACAACATAAGAAAGAGTGCGTGTCTTTCACACACTGAAGACACAAGGCTTAGGTAGAGTTGGGTTCTATCTCTATCAGTCCAATAAATTGTGGTCATTATTGTAAAGGCATCTACACAACAAAGACCACTTTTCACACTATTTTATTGCTCTCAATTCATTTACTAAAAATAGCCTCACAGACTAAGAATCTTAACATTCGAAAAGCAGAAACCACTGAGAGAGCTTTCGACACCCTTGCTTTTGAGGTCTTTCTTAACCTATCAAAACAAATACATATATCATTTTGAAAAAGGGATTGTTACAGATGAGCTCCTCGAAGGCCAACGGCAGCTCTAGAACCCCTGCAGCAAGGTATTGAGACCTTATTACCCTTTACATCCTAAAGGACCTAGTGTTCCATCCAGAATGGTATTTGTAATTCACTTTCGAAGCAACTAACAGCTTCTGGTAAGCTATCATTAACGACTTCACCGCTAACGACCCAAGCAAACGAAAGAAGGACAAAGTTCTCTAAATCTGCACTTGAAAAGAAAGATCCCTAAACGGACAACCAGCAGCCGGAGAAATAGCGGAGACGATTGATTGCTGCTAATATATCCGCAATCCAAGAACTGCAATTGAGTTGGCAAGGAAATGAAAAACTCCGGCATCTCCTAAGGTAAGTGCAACAGTAACATCGTTTGTTTAGGTGCGGAGTTGTTTAATCAGTTAATGAACGAATTATGACATTACGCATCATCGAATTTCGACAACATATGCCAGATACCTTACAGACACAGAAGAGCAAGAAGATAGTTCCAAAGTTTTTTTTCTACTAGCACCTCGAAAATACATGAGCATTGCCCTAGATAAAGCTTATATGTATATCATTCTTTGCGAATTTAACGCAAAACAAATGAAGAGAAGTCTTTAGAAACACTGTATCAGAAACCATAATCAGTTAAGGGGGAAGCTCCGGGGCCCTGAACATTTATACCAACGTTGCCTTGTGAGGGAATGGAGGGGACCCACAATTTTCTGCCGATTCCGAACGGCTAATCGAGAAAGCGATTTTCGTGACAATGAATTATATTAACGTAGGATTTGCTAGTTCTTTGCGAAAAACACTTTTTTTCTGTTGGGATTCGAACTTGAACCTCCCGTGTAACAGGTAAACATGCTAAACATTAGAACACGAGCACCACCCCTGATCAATCAACGGCCAGCCAAATTCAAGGGCCGAAATTAACCCCTCGAAAAGCTCTGACATCACTAGAAGAATGTCTTGCGCCAACATGTTCAATCAAGACACTCTTCTAGTGATGTCAGAACTATTCGAAGGGTCAATTTCGGCTTCAAAAAGTAGAACTTGTTGTAGTCAATTTACGAATGAGGATATTCTGTAGACCGACAGCAAAATCCAAGGATCAGCCATCATTTCTGTCAGCGGAGCTCATCCCTGAAGACCATTAGACATACTCGTACATTTTTAACCGCTGACATTTATAGCAAACAATCGGTGCGAACACGGCAATTCGTCTTAAAGTCACCTCCCAATGGACCAATTACTCAATTGGTCATTCTACCATTCTGAACTTATTAGAATAGATATCAAGTCACTTGGTTTTCGATAAAAACTTTCCACTTAGAACGATATGGGACAATATGGATTTCTTAAAAGATGATTTCATTCACTTTACACTGATGGCTCGAAAATCGAGGATGGAGTATGTGGGGGCATGTGCCCAAAAGAACTAAATATTAGTCTATCATTCCGACTCCCAAACTACTGTAGCTCTGAGAATCTGATATCTTCGACAAATATCCGCATCTACTCACATAGCCCCTTTTATCGTACTACAAACTCAATAACCGCCCGTGGCTGTCGACCGTCTTTTATGGCGACGGCAGAAAAGTTTAACATTAACCTTCTTTGAGCGCAAGGTCAAACAGATCTTCCGGAATACTGCAAGGCCGAGGAACTCGCCAGAAGGGGAACTTCCGCATGTCAATGCAACACAATGAAAATTGCCATGCATCGCTATAAACTTGATAAAGCAAGATGCAACAAAGTCAACGAACATTAGATGCAAACACACCATCACCTGTATGGTTACCTAAAAGATCTGGCCAAGCCTTGATTCCACCTTATGGTTTCGTGTTCGATGTCATAACATGACACTGCCTCATAGGTAGACATGCCGCAAAACTCAATGTCCCATCAAACGACTTCTGTGGTAGCTGCATAGACGAAAAGGAACAAAAAAACGGTCCACATGTCCTGTCCTTTCAAAAGACGTAAAACACTTTTTTGACGATCCAAGTGATCTTAGAAACAGAGACATTCATAGTCTTCATCACTGTATAGAAAGCTCAAAATAGTTTAAAAAAGAGGCAATTCCTCAAATTTCTTTGTGATATTGCAATGCACCTACCACATATCTGTTTCCACAATACACTTTCTGTACAAAAAGCTTATATTTTTTAAAAGTTTCCATTTCAATGAGCCACAAATAAGATTTTAATGTTCTACTCATGGTTTCACATCTGAGTTTGTATATGTCAGGTGTAAATTTCTTTTTTGTCAACTAAAAGTTCATCTTTTCGAAAAAATCGAATTTCGTGTATCCAAGAAACTAAATGAGGTAGTGCAGTAAAAACAACCCGTATTTCAAATGCAAAGGCAAACGTGTGATGTGTCGAATATTCTCAGTGCTTACGCTTATGGTCTCCAAATTGAATGTGAGCAGATGGAAAATACAGACCGACAACGTGTCACTTACAATAATGGTGGGCTGTAGTTCCAAATTGACTAACATTTCGATAGCCACATTTATGAAACTTCGGGGGAAGGATTTTAAAGTGATACTGATTGAAGCTGTAGCCCAGCAACACCGTCTTCTGCTGATAGAAACGTTAAACGCCACAAGAAACTGCAACCAACTAATTTTGAATTTTCAGAGCCATCTGTATAAGAACATCAACACGGTCCAAAATGCAGAGAGCACTGCGAAAAGTATGTAAGATTTACTGGAAACATGGTGCTCAAATGAAAATTCTAGACCAGTTATAAGAAAGACGAAAGTTTAATTCAAAGCATGGTCAAAGTGACCCTCAAGTAATGGAAATCAACGGACTTGCCTCCAATTATCATTATCAGAAGCAAGAAATACGAATACGAAGCAAAAAACACGGAGTGCGTTTACCGGGAACTGGAAGGAGTTTCTTCATCGCATCTTAAATAAGGGACAGCCATCTACAACTTATCCGTTCGAAGAAGAAAAAATGCTCCGGAGAATTGCTCGGACAGTTTCCTGTGAATGACGACAAAATTTTGCAAAGGCGGTCTATTGAACGAACCAGTTTCCTCAAGAGCACTTCAAGAATCTGAACTTTTCTTAACGGCTTAATGCAAATACCCGACATTGCAGTCGAAGAATTTCGTGAGCAATTATGTATTCCAAAAAGATCAGAAGAGGTATCGTATGAGTTTTGGAAAAAAAATCAGTCATATCGGACTTAAAAGGCTCAAGATTCTCATCTCCAAGCATTACTTGATTTATGGAAAATATGTGTGAAGGAGCACTGAATAAGGTGAGATGTCCAGATAAAGTCACAGAAACGTTCCAGTGTACACCAAGGAAGCGTCATAAGTCCCTTGCTCTTTATTACACGTTCTCGATTAGTCACAATCCTGGTTGACTAACATCTCATTAGCAAAACATCAAATAGCCCCAATTGGGAATGGGATCGATTGACTGCAAATGAACAAATTTAGATGGATAAACTTATGTACCTACACAAAAAAAATGATAAGACACATTTACATTAGCAACATGAACCCAACAGAAGAACTTATTTTCACATAATCAGATTCTCTTCTTTGAGTTTTGTTTTCTATTACCCGAAATTTTTCGAACCCATCCTTGAGTAATTTAAAAAATTTAATTTTTCTTGGATTTTTTGAATAAATAGAATCAAATGTGGTGTTCACGACATAATTCTAAGCATGTCTGACTGTTTAGCGGATGGTTCGTTGTTCGAATTCCAACAGAGAACAAAAAGTGTTTATTGAATTGTATCACCTTCTACTAGGAATTGGTTAGTCCACCGATAATGAATTCATATCCATAAAAATTGTTTTCTCGATTAGCCGTTCGGAATCAGCAGACATTGGTAGGTCCTCTCCATTCATTTACAAGGCATGGTTGTGAGAACTGCGTAAGGCTCTGGGAATTCCTGTTCTATTGCGCCATCCTATTTATTTATTCATAGAATGAAAATCAAAACTAGAGCCTTCTTTTGAAGAAGTTTTTTTTACTAAGAAAACGTTGCAATCAAATAAACACACACAAAAAACTTTAAAGGGTCTTTTTACAGTCGATTATTTAAAATAGAAGCATTAATTTCAGTGAATAAAAATGAGTACCTACGTAGTTATGCATTTGTTTTGTTTGAAATTTTTTTAAATCCAGCATTCCATTACACTCGACATATTTCATAGTATGAATGACACTCCAGTCAATAATTAACGATTTTGCTGGCGAGTCCTTAAAACAATCAATGTATCTACTCTATAATTAAATGCGCAATATCGTTTGTAACGCATTTAACGGAATAAACCACATCGAAATCGCCATTCCGTTCGATTAATCCATTATATAATTTCCGGCTAACGACACTGTCATACAGTGGTCCACTTCATTCTCATCCTACCCAATCTCCTTCTCCTCCTTCTCTCCCCACCGCCAATGTCCAATCACAATTAATTAAACGCGGTAGGTTAAATGAAGCCCCAAATATGCACATTGTACTGAACTTCCAGATGAACAAGCCAAGTCAATGAGTCGCGTCCAAACACCGCACAAACCTACCTCGTTCCGATAACGTGCGCACCATAAACGCCCGCCCCCGTCCAACGACTAAAATATTTTAACTACACACTCGGACAGTTTAGAGTCCTTTTACGAGGACGAGAGCAATGCACTAGATGTGGACTAGATGGTGAACAGATAAATATGACAGCAGCTTGATAGCCCAGCCTAAGCCATTAAGTGACAGGACAAAAAAAAAAGAACTGTCCTGTCACAACCAACACTATGTTTAGGTAGGAAGTGTTTTTATCGCCAAGCACCGAAATTCCGCCTGCATGAATCCAAAAAATCGATTATTGGACACATAAAAAAAATCCTCAAAAGAATTTAATGCAATCATTCAACTGGACTTTTAAATATTCAACAGGACTGGCTGGGCAGTCATGGGACATGATTTTTGCAGAATGATGTGAAATTATGCAAATTGATTGGTCGAAGTCCTACTAAAAGAAGAAAACAAAAAATATGCGTATGTGGAACATGAAATGCTTAGGCTATTGATGGAAACCAAAAGCCTACACCTTGGTGGGAATGCTTGTTGCACTGGGATCACCACCCCCCACCGCCCGCCGTGCTGCCAAGGATTCTCTACCAGCCCTCACCATTTAACGCGATATGAATAGCAGGAGCCTTGAAGCTGGAGCGACATTAAAATTGCAAAAAACGCGCTATCGAACGATTTCCAACGTTCCGGCTGGATGCAAAAGCCACATCCTCTCCCTTTTGCATTGAGTTGATATTCATAAAAAAAGGAGAGAAAAAGGTTTCCTTGCACAATGAGCACATTTTCCCAACTTTAGTGTAGAGCTGATGTCCCACACCTAGCAACGGTATTGTGCAAATTTTACATAAAATTTCGATGAGTGGAATTTTTATTTTTTATTTTGGCAAGCACCGAATTGTATTTATTACATTGCACACACTTTGCATTCCACTACACAACCATGTCCTACAGGACACATTCATACAAATAAAAAAAAAAAGTTAAAAACTAAAAAAAAAAAATTTCCGACGTGATCCAAAATTGTATTAACACAAATTATTCGGACGGCCAGTGCGCTGTCCTGCGAATTGTATGGGTGTGGGTGGAATGGCGAGTGGAGGGCATCGGAAGCAAAAGAGCGTGATTAATTTACAATTGCAATAGCGCACTTGCCTTTTGGGTTTTCGGAGGATAAAAAAAAAATTGCTGCCTGCTTGGATGGGAATCAGCTCCAGATGCTAATGGAACTCATCAGGCGAACAGTTCAGTCAATTGAATTAATTTTTGTGGTCAGATCGATTAACAATTTCCAAAAAAATCGATTCATAGAAGACGGAGTACCTGGTTATGTATAAACACAGAAGATTTGATTATTTTGAATAAATTCTTTAAAACTTTAAAATAGGAGCTTGCTTTTATGAAAATTGAAATTGATTTTTTTATCAAATGAGGATTATTGAGTGTTTAAAATGAAAGACAAGGTCGGAAAAATTTTGCGCTCTTAGGCAGCGAGGAAAGTTTTCAAAGAGCTAGTCTGATAACCTGTATGATTGTGATAAAGTTCAAATGTGATATGAGTTCAAATGCGATCGCATTGTGGGGAAACAATCGCATTAATAAATCAACATACTTTATATAGCTCAGAGTGGATAAATTGGACGGTGTATGTCGGATGAGTCCGTACGACTGACAAAACTCACAACTATTTCACATTATGAAGCAATGTACAATGAAGTATGTATGTAGCTGGAAGTAGATCGCTTGTTTCTCCGGTGGCCGTAATGGCGAAGTAAGATATAAATTGGCTTTGAGCATGTATCCAAGTCAATGCGTAGCTCTATTTTATTTTTTTAAATGATACTCGTAAGAATTCACAGTTATCCGATAATAAAATTCATTGCCATGAAAAGCGCTTTCTCGATTAGCCGTTTAGAATCGGCAGAAAATTGTAGGCCCCATCTATTCCCTTACAAGACATAGTTATGAGAAATGCGCTAGTACTTGGGGCTCCCCGTTCTGTTGCTCCACCGCCACCGTCCATGCGTAAGAGAAACTCACGAACTATTAACAGCCTCCCTTCTCCGCAAGCAAGCCTTATACATTTCAAAGGAGCAATGAAGTTGTCCATTAGTTGACTGTGTCACTACTTGTTTAGCTCACCATGTACTTCGCATTGAGTTCCCTCCTTCGCAAGCATTTAAGATTTTTTAAAGTACTCGGTTTTCGTACGATTTCATTTGAAGAAACTCAAAACCAAAGTCGGCTTGTTGGCTGGTCAGCATTTCTTGCCTCGGATATGCTGACATAGTTTTCTTCTAGATCTTCTTTCTAGATGATTGCCCAGTTCGGTGAGTTTCGTTTTGTTTTGAAATTCAGTTCCATTGCAGTTGCGAATCAAATTTCACTTGTCGAAGCCCAACAAATATTCATCAATCCGTTGATGCTAATACGGATATTCTTTTAAACTTTTTATTTCTATCGAAGGTGTCAATTGTGGTGGTTATTCATCACCGCGATCATTGGTTGATTAATTGGCTAATTTTTGCCACTTATAATTTTGATACTGGAATAAGATCAATGCAAATTGTTCTCTACATCTGTTATTTATCATATGTCATCTGACATCTGTCATCTGTAGTCCGTTCTTTTATGCCTTCGATGTTACGCGATGCTGTAGTGTCAAAATCATCGTTGTTGTTGTGTATGTTTGACTTTGTTACAAAATCATGATTGCATTTAGGAACGACTCGATGTTTCACTTTGCTGGTCTGTCAAAAATATGAATAAAGTATTTCTTAAAATACGAACCCAGCTGAAGGAAACTCGTTTTTGATGAAGAAAAAAGAATTCTGAAATGAACAAGAAAAGAAAATCAATAACTGTTCACAGAATTTAGAAGATTAATGAAAAAAAAACTAAAACAAATCTGACCAACAACAATTTTAAATGGGTTTTACAGATCAACATCGAAGCTCAAGTCCCAGAGAGAAGTTGGAAAAAGTTACGAAACGCAACATTCTTACACTTCAACATTGCATTTAAGGACGACATCGATGTAACATTTCGTAACTTTTTTGCATTTAGGAACGACATAATGTAAACCGGAGAATAAAAGAACGGACTACTGTCATCTGTCATCTGTTATCTGTCATCTGTCGTCTGTCATCTGTCATCTGTCATCTGTCATCTGTCTTCTGTCTTCTGTCTTCTGTCTTCTGTCTTCTGTCTTCTGTCTTCTGTCTTCTGTCTTCTGTCTTCTGTCTTCTGTCTTCTGTCTTCTGTCTTCTGTCTTCTGTCTTCTGTTTTCTGTTTTCTGTCTTCTGTCTTCTGTCTTCTGTCTTCTGTCTTCTGTCTTCTGTCTTCTGTCTTCTGTCTTCTGTCTTCTGTCTTCTGTCTTCTGTCTTCTGTCTTCTGTCTTCTGTCTTCTGTCTTCTGTCTTCTGTCTTCTGTCTTCTGTTTTCTGTTTTCTGTCTTCTGTCTTCTGTCTTCTGTCTTCTGTCTTCTGTCTTCTGTCTTCTGTCTTCTGTCTTCTGTCTTCTGTCTTCTGTCTTCTGTCTTCTGTCTTCTGTCTTCTGTCTTCTGTCTTCTGTCTTCTGTCTTCTTTCTTCTGTCTTCTGTCTTCTGTCTTCTGTCTTCTGTCTTCTGTCTTCTGTCTTCTGTCTTCTGTCTTCTGTCTTCTGTCTTCTGTCTTCTGTCTTCTGTCTTCTGTCTTCTGTCTTCTGTCTTCTGTCTTCTGTCTTCTGTCTTCTGTCTTCTGTCTTCTGTCTTTTGTCCTCTGTCTTCTGTTTTCTGTCTTCTGTCATCTGTCATCTGTTATCTGTCATCTGTCGTCTGTCATCTGTCATCTGTCATCTGTCTTCTGTCTTCTGTCTTCTGTCTTCTGTCTTCTGTCTTCTGTCTTCTGTCTTCTGTCTTCTGTCTTCTGTCTTCTGTCTTCTGTCTTCTGTCTTCTGTCTTCTGTCTTCTGTCTTCTGTCTTCTGTCTTCTGTCTTCTGTCTTCTGTGTTCTGTCTTCTGTCTTCTGTCTTCTGTCTTCTGCCTTCTGTCTTCTGTCTTCTGTCTTTTGTCCTCTGTCTTATGTCTTCTGTCTTCTGTCTTCTGTCTTCTGTCTTCTGTCTTCTGTCTTCTGTCTTCTGTCTTCTGTCTTCTGTCTTCTGTTTTCCGACTTCTGCCTTCTGTTTTCTGTCTTCAATTAGTATTTGTAAAAAGAGAGAAACTTCATATTTCTCTTCTCACTCACTTGGAAGCCAGTGCTCTCAAATTGTTCCTAAAAAAGAGTATATTAAGAATTCTTCCTTTTATGCAGTTGGCGTCTCCTCTTTGGTTTCCTTTGAGTCTTATGGACCATTTTACGAAGATTAAAAGCGTTTAAGCTAGCCCTAAACGACGAACATAATCGCCGAGCATGCTCGATTGCGTTATTCCCTACACGGCGAACACATTTGCCGAACATTCACTTCGTGTTGATTCTCCACAGCGTAGACATGTGAATTTTTCTATTTAATCGTGGTTGTCTGTTGCCATTTCACTTTTTCCGCGATATGTACACGACTACGCGACGTTCACAGCAGAAGTGAGGTTTGCTTCATAGTAAAAAACCGGTTTGCTCGCGAGCATGGCCCTACATGGCGAACAACGAAACCAACGAACATGACCAATCGAAATTTTTCGCCAACAGCGAGCGGCTCGCCAATTGCTCGCGAACCAACCCCTACAAGATGAAAATACGGCGAGCACGATCATGTTCGGGAGCATGTTCGTCGTTTAGGGCTAGCTTTAGGGTCTTATGAAATTGAATCTATAAGCACTCTTTAAGAGGCAACTGTGTTGCTTTGGTGCGTTAATGATCTCTTATGTTTTATCGTTTACAGATTCACAATTTTTTTTGCAAATATTTCATCAAAGCCTTGAGATCAAAGCTTATGGATTGTTTTTTTTTTCGATTGTTAGGATGCTGACATAAGATATATTTTCAGTTACTGGGATTCACTACAGTCTTCATGTTTTTCTTTATTCAGGATCTACCGACATTCATAAAATATCCCAATTAATTAAAAACTTCGTGTTTCTTTCGCGAAAATGTACTTTTTTTATTCTTTTAAAATAAAAATTCACCAAAACACACGTTTCACTATAAGCCTAGACTTCAAATTCACTTAAATTAGAGAGCAGCTTCCCCAAATTGTATGAAATGGATGAACACACCCGAAGAAAGTATTCATTGAATAGTGTTTCCTTAAGTGTTGAAAGCAAACAATACTCCTTAAAACCCTTGGAAGATTCGAGGATAAACTTTAATAATATGAACACCAACCCACCACGTGTCAAGAAAACCAAAAGGTTCAGTGGGTTCAGTTAGTTTTAATATACGAGTAACAACCAACTTTGTATGTGTGTTAGATTTCTTTTTCTTTTTTCATTCTTTGTATCGATTTTATGCTCAAATATTCCGAAAGAGGAATTAATCATGTTTTCCTTGGCTAACAACCAACTTCTCATCGTAATCCTTCAGAACAAAGCCCAGTTCTTATATACAAGTAAAAGTTAATGAATGGGGGCTGAACAAAACCATCTACCCTTTTGTTTAGCCATCCGCCAAAACATCAAACTTACACTCTCTAGCTAGTAATATTGTGATGTTCTTTTTTTTGTGCTGTTTAATTTAAATCGAGATTAAAAATGGGTAATTATGGCCACGAATCTGCAAATATTTTGTGTTGAACATAAAAAGAAACTGAGAGCTGAGATTGGGTAGTTGGATGGGCTTTATAGTTACAAATATATTTGGCGTCATTAATCGGACAAGTCTGGTGAGATACTTTCGACAAATTACCCATCAAGAAATCTGGATCACGTGATAATTTATTTAAGAAATTGCTAAAATTACCTTCATACCTTCACAACGCAATTGTTCGAGCTCACTCAAACAATAAATAGCCCATAGGCAAACCAATGCAGAAGGGTGGAAGCTTAATGATTGCCAGGTTGAGTGTGTTGATATATTTTTAACTTTACTCTGTTCACACTAACCCTGATCTAATGCAGATTAATAGATAAAAAATTTAACAATTTAAAAGCTATTTAAGTCACAAAAAGAGAAGTATATTTAGAGCCAAGCTTTTGCGCAATGTTTGATAGAATATTTCACAGAAAACGATTCATCGAGTTTTCATTTACCTTACTGTCTAAATGCTTGCCGTTTAACTTGGTTGATTTTGAAATTTTGATATGGTTCTGATATGGTATGACTTTAGACTTGTTTTCAATCATTGGTCTAAATAACGCTCAACGAATTAAGTCTGTCAATCCGTAGAGATCTTGGCTTACTTGAATAGCTTTCGAAGTAGGTATAGGGTTCAGATGAGCTTAGGTTAGGTTAGGTTGAATGGGGGGTTCAGCCACAAGTGGCAGTACCTCACTCGGATCTCAAGGATCCATTGTGCTCCCCGGGAAAACATAGGATTAGGAGGTGAGGGGATTGGAGAGGTAGAGGGTTGGGATGGTGGTTGGTTTGTTGGGGTAGAGAAGCCCATTGAACCATTTGGAGCTCAGAGTAAATTTCAGGACGTTGCTCAATGGAAGGTTAGAGATGTCGCCCAGTTCGTCAATGAAGTATTCTTTGAGGGCTTTTTTCGTAGTGTGGGCCCAGCTAGGACACTCACTTCATCGGCTTGGCATACTCTGCATAAGTCGGATGTGCTAATGCCCATTCCCATTAAGTGGATACCCAACGAGTTGTGGGCCGTAACGGTGTTTGTTTCGCTGAGTAGTCTAAGATTACTGCGTGACAGCTGCTCAGAAGAGCTTAAAGTACAATTCGATAGATACCCTCAGTCCTAGGTGTCTTAACGCTATGAAAAAAAATCCAAAGCATATTTGTTCGCTTTGCCATTAGGAGCCAACAATGACATATGAAAGTTCCTCTGGTTTTTATTTCGGGTTCAAGTAATCTTGGAGTAATAGATTGTTGCGAGCTGTTTAATACATGGTTTCCCGGGAATTTGAGTCTCGAGCATCAGGCGGAGTGTCTTTGCTTCCTTTCGAGTGGGTATACCAATTGGTTCGGGTTTTCTAGGATTTTTCTGTTTGCTCCTGTCTTTTTAAGGAGTATATAACAAAGCTGCTGGTTTCAATAAATGCTCCGATGCTTTCGCAGAAGTCTTATTGGCTTTGAGTGACCTTTTTGGAAGACTCCTGATTTCCTTGCGAAACTTTCTATGCAAACTCTTAAACAAAAATTCTAAAACCATCCAGTTCTCTTTTTGGTAAGCAAATTTGTAAGCTTCTGGGGGAAATATTTAGGGAATCGTATCGAATTGAAATAAATCTTCAAATCTTTGTTTCGAGATCAATTTTCATCCATCATAGTGATCATAGCCAGAGCAGTCATTAACCTGAACACGAACTGGTGACATTGAAAACTTTGAATCAACACTCAAGACCGATTAGGGAAACAATTTATCTTTGATTGGTTTTCTTATTTTCCTGCTAAAAAGTCCATTGACAGCAGAAGAAACAAGATCATGGAAGCAAACTGAATTGATTGACTGATACAACCGTTTTTTAAAATGTAACCCCACACATGAAAACGAAAGCATACTTTTCTAATTTGTACTACTTTGGCAACCTTGGCGTCAACAGACTAATAAAGCGGATTATGCTTCTCTCGGGATTGATCCTTCCTGTCTACCAGCATATCGAATCGGATATCTTCATCGCGGAATCACTTGTTATTGTAACGCAAATGAGATTTCAGTTTTTTTTTTTTTAATAGAACTGAAATCAAGATGGAAAGGGTATCCCTACAGCTACCATTCCCAAGTAAACCCTTTGATCAGGGGCGCGATTATCAAAGAATTAAGTTCTCCCCTAAAACTTTTCTATAAGAAAGTAAATTACTCATTTTCTTTGGCCGCATCTCGAATGTTAACTCGTGGGTAGCAGTGTGGAGTGTGGTGCGGTGTGGTCGTATATCTGCCTGAATACTGAAGCTGGGTACATAGTAGAGAAGAGATACATTAAGCAAGATACTTCTTCGGGGTTTGTTGCTCATCATTTATCTTTTGTTAGCCACCACCATCACTTGAAGAAAATGCAGAGAGCTGAAGGACACGACTAAGAGCAGGAGGAGAGAACAAGTTTTTTCTTTCTTTCATTTTTCCAACTGTTATGTAGGTACTCACTTCCCCTTACTCCCGAACTTATTTTGCATGATAAATTGTTACAAAAGCGTCCAATTAGCGAAGAAATAACTTTCCCTTATTCTTCCTTGTCTCAGGGTTTGATACTGGAGACGGTGTTTCTTTTGGCCATGTCTCGTAATGTGTACATGGGATCCAATTATATTCTCGTTGCACGTAATTAGCATAAAAGAGACAACTTTTGCTCTTCATACAGTGTTCCCTGTACGCCGCACACGCCAGCCGTATCACGACTTTTTAAGTGTGAAAGCTGAATTGGAGACATTTCTTAGGGATGGTTTAAGAAAAAAGAGAATATAAAAGAAAGTTTTCTTCTTCGCGACAGAAGCCGCCTAACTGCATAGCTATACTCTTCCCAGGTTCATGTTGAAATCGGATGCTTGAAATGACAGACGAAAAATGATTCCCACCACACCGGACGCGGCATAAGGACAAACAATAAGGACGAATAATAATCTCTTTATCGTGGACATGCAATGCTGTTTTTGAACGTTTTGCTTGTCTATATTTAGTCTAGCCTTCGACAGAATTTGCATTCGCACAATGGATGATTAAGGAATGGACGTTGTTGTATTTGAATTTTTAGTATCGCACTTGCCGATTCCGCACCAAGCAACAAAAGCTAATTTAAATTGATTTTTTTTGTTCTTCAGGGGCTGACAAAAGTCGCCATTCATTTAATTTTGGCTGAAAGCAATGAAAAGCTGATGTAATTGGGTAATCATTTGGGACAAATTCATGAAATGTGCCAGACAAATTATGAGATTTGACAGAAAACTACATCAAGGGTTAGTATGTGGGGTGTAAAGTTTTTGATCGACATTTTAAGATGTGATTGTGATGCGAAAAGAGATTAAAATATTTCAAAGTAAGAACTATAGCTCCAAGCATATAAAGGTCGAGTCTGTTGTTCAAATCAATCAAGTGAGTGCCATTTTAATTTACAGATTAAAAAGGACGACGTAGCTTTCAAATTATGGTCAGTTCTCAAATACATAACAACAAACCAAATGTGGCAAACGACAGCGTTATTTCCAGGCAAAACGAGTTAACAAAACGACCAAAACTATACACACACCATATCATTTATAAAAGCTTAGTGTTGTTCATTTTGCAATAAATTTTCATTCGGCAATGAATTTGTAAAATTACTGTCTGGCCGCAAGTATTTCTAATTTGAAGTGAATGTTTTGTTAAAAATATTTTGCCTATTCCTATTTGAACAATGCTGCTATTGCCTGCAGCAACAACGAATACATACCTTTTTGTAGTACTTTCAAATCAAATCGAAATGACTATAACTGAAATGGAATTATATTACCAGCTCGGTGCTGAGTTTAAAGCAATTTATTTTAATATGCCGTTTGTTTGCTTAATTAGTGAAAACATTTAATAAATGCAATGCAATGTGGGGGCAGCTTAAGTTTAATTGATGTTTTACTGTGGAGAGACTTAAAAATATTTTGCATATTTCGAATGTCATTGATTGGCTGAAATATAATGGCAGTTTTGCTTTTTATGATCCACTTCAGCCTCAAATGCATACTTGTGACTACAACATAATTTTTATATTTTTTGAATTTAAAATTCATAAATTTTTGTTTTTCATTTACAATTTTTCTTAAGTATTTCTTTTTTACAAAATGTTATATGGCAACTATGTCAAACATTTTAAATTGGTCTACTTTTCAAATACTATCTAAGATCGTTCGAAGCAGACAGCACTAATAAGTAAAAAGATCGAAAAAGCTCATTGCGGAAAGGTCTCAAAATGAAAGCTTTACGCAGACCCCTCTTTGCCACTGGGCCCACTGTGCACAGGCCCAGGGCCCCGCAATCACCAGGGCCCCCCAAATTGCTGAAACAACACTCAACCTCTATTGGACTATTTTCAAGAAAAAAATATATGTGTTTCGATATATTTAACAACAACCTTTGTTGAACATTTTAAATCACATTCCTTATGAAATTATATTCAAATTCAAACAAAAAAAAGAGGTCACTCAAGTAATGATCAGGACAACGAAACCATACACTCCCTTGTGCTCGTTTCAGGGCACTTTTAAAAATCCAATCAGAAAAAACATCCATCCATACGTGTATCTTACGATCGAGGTTAAATGGTGTTGTGAAGATGGGGAAACTTCTTGTTTATCCTTCTGACATTTGCGATTCGATGATGGTTCGAAAGGGTTACTATTAATAATTTTTGCCTGTTTTCACTAATTGCGGTTTTTTTATTTTTTGCTGTCTATTGTTAATGTAGGCGTTGCATTTGTGTAGAGAGTGTCCCTACTCATTATTAGATATACTCTGGAGTGAGCGGCACTCAATTTTTTAAGATTTCAAAGATGGAGTGTGTTGACTGCTCATTTAGGTTAAAAAAAAAAGTTGTAAAAAGTCTGTCTCAAACAAGATGGTCATTGGTCAGCGCGAGCTGATGAACTAAGCGCCTTATATAATGATCATCAAGAAATTGAAGAAGCTTTGATGCCTATCGTTAACGATTTACGACAGGCAGGAGAGACCAGACATGAAGCTCTTAGTCTTTACAAAAAAAAAAAAGTTAGATTTTCTGAGTGCAATCGATGAATTTATAATAGGGCTCAAGGACGATTTTGATAACTTTGATTCATCATCCAGACAAAAAAAAATACGGATTCCGAGTATAAAAACCTTTCTGAAAGGACTAGGTGTAGAACAGACTTTTTTGACGGCTCTGAACCCTCAGTAATTTTGACAGCGAAAGAAAGGTTCGAAATTGAAACCTTTCTTTTTATTGTTGACACTCTAAGCGTTGATTTGAAACAGCGACTAGGTTTATATACGAATATTGACCAACGTTTTGACTTTTTTTTTTCGATTAAAAAACCTGGATTCAGAAAAAATTTTACACTGAAGATGTAAACTGAGATGAACTACATGCTGAATGCCTGAATTTAAAAGAATACTGGAAAACAATTCGACACGAAAATGAAAAAACTGGCATTATTCTAGAACTTTATAATTTCTTAAAAACAAATAAAGTTGAAGATGAATTTCCAAGTGTTGAAATTGCTCTTAGAATTTTCTTAAGTATGATGGTGACCAACTGCAGTGGTGAACGTTCCTCCTCTAATTTAAAAAGAATAAAAAACGAGCCCAGAACTACAATGGTTCAAGAAAGATTGACAAGTTTGTCGCTGATGTCAATCGAGAGCGACATCCTCAGAGGAATCGATTTTGTAGATATAATCAATGGTTTTGCTAACCTTAAATCAAGAAAAAGACTCCATCAATAAACATTCCTCTTTCCATCTTTTTGCATATCAATATTTTGTTCCTTAAACTACATTCCTTAAACTATATCTGAATTTAATTTTCTGTTATTTAAATTTTGTTTATTTTTGAATTCTTATATGAAAAATTTTTATTTTTTTTTATTTTTACATTGTTGCGTTAACGTTTATGTTAAAACATAAACATGCTGCAGTAATTATTTACTTTTATAATGATTTATAATAATGATTGATGAATTATTGATTCAAAGTTATGTGTTTTTTTTTTTCTGTATACCTACACAACATAACATTTTCATAGAATCATACAGGGGCCCCATTTTCAAAAAGTGCCCAAGGCCCCCGCCAAAGGGTAAAGACGGCCTTGGCTTTACGGACAGCTGCTATCCTCTTCATTGCAGTCTGCACACCCAAAAAGAGTATAAGAGCAGAGCCCCAAGCATGCAGGGTTCGAACCTCAGTCGTTAGATTTGGAAGCAAATTAAAAAAAAAGTGGAACAAATACAAAATTTTCGGAGTAGACCATTCTTTTAACTAAAGAGTGTTTTCGTTTTAAATTATAGAGCATTTTGATACTGGCTGCTGCTTCCTGTTCGAACTTTCAGTATCAAACCTCGGAAAGAATTAATTTGCTCTACGCTTGATCAAAGTTGGGAAATGTTGAACCTTTGCTTCCGAATTAACGCTATGTTCCCTAACGGTATGTTTTTTTGAAAAAGTTTTATCCGAAATGAAGCAGCTAGCTCGCCGCTTTAACTAATTTTTTGCGAAAAAGTAATGCTAGTGGACAACTCCCAAAGTCCCTTTTGCACAGACTAATATGTGGTTTCTAAATCCGAGAGTAAGAGACCCAGTCCACAAACACGTTTCTACTTTTCGATTATCGTTGAGCGTTACAGACATTAATCCCTTTTTTTAAATAAGATGGATGACAAGGACTCAGGCACCTTTTGATCATGCAGCATGACGTGAAATGCATATAGCCTATACCACAATTAGTCTTTTGCTCTCGAATTTGCCAAATTGTGTAATCAACCAAGTGGGTGTGAATTGGCAGCCTCGAAGCTGTGGGGCATATTAAGGACCGAATCTCTGTCAACAATTTGGAAATTATTAAACCACGTGTCGAATTTCACGATGAACTGGCAAGTCAAGGGAACAGCAGCATAAAATTATAAATCCTTGAAATGCGCTCGGCCCCTATTTCATTTTTAATTTGCTTATTTATAATTTCAGTTCCAAACATTCCAATCCACAGCTGTCTGGAATAAAGGTATTTAGAACTTTCTACGTGAAAAAAGTAGAATAAATCAGGAAGAAATCGGAGCGTCGGAGAAGATTTTATTTGCTGCATTCGAGAGGAAGTTTCTGATTTCTGAGCATGTGCGCCGAACTTGGCTACAATCCAATATGCAAAAAAACCGTCATCAATAGAAAAAATCTTGAGGAAGTAAATGATGCAATCTCGAAGACGTTTACTGGGAAACCTTACTTACCATCCAAATCCCTTAGTAAGGAGAATAGCAGAAGAAGACAAAAAGCAAAACTCGAAATACATCGATGCGATGACCCTAATGGACGGAAAATGACACAATCAAAGACGATGAAGCAATGACAACGGCCTTGTCACTCGAAAGCAGCGGATCCTCTAGAACACCGCAATTAAGTCGTGTTGAGCGGTGTTAGTGGTTAGATGGGTCTGTACGCACAATCGCGTGATGTTGTCGGTTGTTAATTTTTCTGTTGAGTCTCTTGTGGGTGCATCAACCGACGATCTTGAAAGCCAGTGCTGTAGTACCTATGTAATGTTAATTCGTTTTTATTCGTTTTTTTTTTCGCTTCAATTACCATCTACGCTGAGGCAGCGTCAACCCGCCACCATGGCAGATTTGATGCTTCACTGTCGGTAGTTGGGTCTACATCTATAGTCAGAGGAAAGCATTGTATACATCTGGCGTTAAGCATTCATCCTTAAAACCTCATCCTCAGTAAAATGTTTACACTTTCTGAGCGTTGCCACCGATTGCTGCAGTTCTCGGATAGCACAATCTGCGGCACAGATCAAAGCAAAGCTGTGATTTACTGGGTGGTTGAATTCCACAAGGGTTTTCGGATTTGGAACTTAAAAATTGCTGAAGCTGTGAACCTGAGTTGGGTCTTATCCCCTCATTACAAACTCGTTCGCCGTTAAGGCCAATGTTTAAATTTCTTAAAGATTCAAATAATTGATTTATCAAAAATTCCTCATAATTTCATCAACTTGCATTTCAATAATAGTTTTTACTGACACATTAAATAAAGCTTAGCCCCATTGACAAGTTGGGTTAACGCGCTGGGATATAAGACTCTAACTTTGTCTAAAAACTTTTATTTGCTCCTAAAATGCACCTCGAACTGAAATGGAATACGAAACGAATGAATTTTGATTTCTGGCGAAGTGCTCTAGTTTTCCATACTCGTTGGTTGAGGTTATCTTCCAATTGATGACGGACGCCACTATTTAACAGGTGTGCCTTGGAGAAATCTTCGTAGTAGGGCGATATGTACTCTTCTATAGCTTTGCTCTAAATCTTCGTTCCCCACTAAATTTTCATCAACGGACCAAAGATTACAAAAACAGTTTCTTCCTCAACTTCCTCCTCATATGGAAAGTTTTCTAGCATTTTTCACAACCATGCCTTATGAGGGAATGGAGGGGACCTACAATTTTCTGCCGGTTCCGAACGGCTAATTGAGAAAGCGCTTTTTATTGCAATGGATTTACTAACGGAAGACTTGTCAACTTCTCGCTAAGGCCGATACCCATAGAAAAACATTTGTGGCTTCTGTTGGGATTTGAACCACAAACCTCCCACGCGTAATAGGCAAATATGCAAACCATCACGCCAAGAGTACCATGAACAGATTGTTCCCTAAAAAAAAAGGATTCCAAGTAATTTAGGTACTTCAGTATTAAACGAACTGCTACATGGCAGCCAAGTGTACTCTAAATTGTTCTACAATTTTCGAAAACTCATGACAGCAGTTTTTGGCGTCTAAAATGCATGTTAAGTTAAGTAAGAACCGCATATCACTACTCATGTTATGTAAGCAAACTTTGTATCAGCACATGTTTTTATTTTTAAATTTGCAATACAAATCCCCCAGTGATTTTGCAATAGCCGCAGTGAACAGTGATGCCCGTGAGATGCATTTCTCCATCACATTTCAAGAAAAATTAGTAAGTACCTATTCCGAAAGAATAACAGTCATGAATGCTTGCTGGACTAGATGCTCTATAACAGCAGCAGTTGTTGTTATGCCTTTTGTTCCCGAGGAATTGAAATGCGCTTGGCTCTGGTCCATTCCAGAATATGGTGCTCTAATTATAATGTTTTTTGTTTCGATACGAAGCTTATATGCACATACTGCTCTCTATATGCTTTTTAAGACACGAAAATTGTAAGCCTCTAATCAATCATCCCAAACACCTACCATTAGTCCACTAAGACACCTTGGTACATTCCTGAAAAAATCTTTTAAATAAAAAAGTTTCTTTTCACTTATTGTTGAAGTAATGTTTTCTCCAAAGTCAAGATCCGAAGAAGACAAAAATGTATTAAGGACTTTAATTATTGCCACCTGCTTTTTAATATCACCCCTTGTGACTCACCAAAGCAGCGAACGATGCTTATAATTGAATGCACCAAAACTATAAGTTTTTAATTTCCAAAAGTTTCGAATGGTAGATTCTTGAAAAACAGGAAAGAGAAAGAAAAAAAAAACAAACAAAAACTAACAAAAGCTGAAGAAAAATGTTGAAAACAATTCCCTTTGCTGAGTTAGCCACTTGCCTTAAGTGTACCCCCAAACCTATTCACATATCCATGCTGGACTTGCCATGACTGAGCTGTAGATGAACCTAATGGACGCAACACAAACTAATGGAATGTTTGACACTTTCAGTGGGATCGTGGACATTCAATTGAACCACATAAGGGACCCCTATTCAAGTTGGTCAACCACATACCTCATACCTCCCTATAGGGTGTTGTGTATGTGTCCGGAAGGGCATTCTGAAATTCTATTCATTCGGGCAATGCCAACTGAATGTCTATCCTCCTCGCGTGTGTCTCAATTGTTATTGGATTTTGTTTTAATTAAAACCAGAAAAGAACTAAAAAAAAAAGAAGAAAAAAAAAGTGATCAACACAAACACAAAACTAAAGGAAAGCAAAAGAAAAAGCTTTGACACTCTAAAAACTTGCAATCGGATTCCTGCACTTTTCGTTTCCTATACTCTGGCCATGGCGGCAGACAATATCCGAAGCGGAATAAACCTACAAACATACAAACATATGTACAGAGGTACATGTATACGGTATGACAGCATTGTATACCTTACTACTGTACGTTTTCACTTCACTTTGCTTTGTTCGAGGAGGCTCTCTGAGGATATGAAGTTGTCTTTTAATTAAAATACCAATTCCCGTAATTATTGGGGACGGCAATATGTTTGCTTCAGATACAGGGTGGGCGGGCGTATAAGGAAATCCGATTTGCATCCTTATTTGTTGGTGATAATTACAGGATGGTAGTATGGCGGTTGTCGTCGTTATGCACAAAGTGCTCATTGATTACTTTGTCGAATTCCTCAGTAAATTATATTTTGCTGATAAAACTACTCGAGTTCTTGAACAAGTTTCTGAAAATACCTTGGACTGATTTGACTGGGAGAACAAGTCACGTCAACAACTTTGATTTGCTAATTGCTGTCAAACTTGCAAAGTTGTTTCCACTTATCCACCTATCGAAATAATGATTTTCCAATGTTGTCGCATAGGTGGTAGCTTTTGATGTATCAAGTTAAGTCTCAACATTAACTCAAGCATTTTCGGTGCTTTAATCGAATATAACGGAATAGGAAACAGGTCTTTTCCAAGGTTTTGGAGATGCAGTGTCTTATTTCATATTTGTGCTGAGAGGTTCTTTGCTCAACTGTTTTGTGATGTGTTCAAGAAAATGGTTCCGCAAAACTACAAACACAGATATTGTGGTGCAATAGTTCGGGGAGCGCTTTTCTCACATGTTTTGTGAGGGAATGGAGGGGACCTAAAATTTTCTGTCGATTTTGAACGGATAATTGAGAACGTGCTTTCCACGACAGTGAATTTTTCGCCAACTTTGTATATTAAAACTATAGTAACATCACGGAGGGGAAATCGATGGTATCGCCAGTCGCCACATTCAGTCTCCATTTAACGTACTACCTTCTCAAACGCAAAAATTTAACCCAAGAACCTGTGGAACGCATTTTTTTTGGTATCGTTTGGAAAGAGAGGATAATTTCGCAAGCCTGTTAACAGCAAAGAGTGAGTATGAAAAATATTGTTGTTAACGTCAAACAAAATAGCTTGTCAATTGAATTAGTGATTTAAGAATTTTGTGTTTGATAGTTCACGTGCTTTTTAGTTTTTATTGTTTCAGCAATACGTGGTTAATAGGCAACGTCGTGAGAACATTTAAAAGGACGAAAAACCATTTCAGCAGTGCTGTGCTTGTCGATGATAAATCTGGCACCGGAACAGTTAAAGAAGACGCGAGAAAAACGATTCATTTGCTGCTTTTGCTCATGGAGCTGACAAATGGTAATTATAGCGTCTCTTAAATACCCACACAAAACCTTTCGTCTGCATGTTATGTTTGGCTACGGATATGCTTAAAGTACATAACAAAAAGACCTGCAGCAAGTGTTCGTTCCTAGCTGATAACCAGGAAGGATATCAGGCGCATATGAACGATGTGCAGTAAGTAGCTTTGCTTTCTTCTATATCTTCTAACAATTTGATGTTTTAAGTGTATGTCTTGGAAGAAACAGTTCTATAGAGCCGATCATTTGTGGAAGCTCCATTTACTTACGCACCGAGAAATGGTTTATGACATCAGCAGCAACAAAAACAAAAACAACAGCAAACCGAATATATTTTTGCAACAGCAACAAGTTGGATGTCTTGGCGCTGGAGTTCACACAGAGAACTTTATGACTGGTCAACGACAAGAAACATCATCCTTTCTGAGTATAGATCAAACAATTGAATCGGTAGCAACTGCATCACACACCGACACCATGCGAATTATGAAGCAGGAAAAAATTTGCGACGATGATATGTCTGGCATCGGAACAGTTAAAGAAGACGCGAGAAAAACGATTCATTTAGCTTAAGTGCTAATATTTTTTGGTGTACAGGACTCCGTTCACGGCGATAAGTACATAACTTCATTCAAATCAATTGTGTTCTTGTGTTTTGAATAAAAACAATATAAACTGCAAATGGACGAAATAATGGATGTGTCGCTGGACGATTACATAAAAAGTTTTAAAAGATCTACAATAAAAACGCAGAACAGCATGAAGCACAAAAGGAAGAATCAACATTCAAAAGGGGACGACGCGATCAGAAGGACAATAAAGCAGAAGAGGAAGAAGAAGCAATAACATTAAAATATGACGAGGATGATTTTGGCTCTTAATAACGATGATCTTATGGAAATTAAAAGTGAACCAAACGACTTAAGAAATACAATTGTGGGAAAACTTCCAACAACATCCCAACAATGGTGATTGATGAACCCTCCGTACCATCCAGTACCATCGGATGCACCTCATACACAAAAAGGCCCGAAACAAGTTTTCAGGGTTCCTAGCATATAACCAAAAAGAATGTCAGGCGCATATGAGCAATGTGCTTTAACAATTTGATGTTTTAGGTGTACGTTTAATTATGCTAGCTGTCAGCATGTCTAACGGTTTAGTTTTCTCAGCAAGACGCACCAAAATTTTTCAACTTCAACTCGTTTTCCTTCAGCTAAGTCACTGTGGCGTATGAGTAACCTTTTTTATTCAGTATTTTTCTGCTGACGAAAACACACATATGCATTACTAGCGTTTGCATTTCAATTCATTTTTATTTAATTTATCTAAAATCTACTTGCTAACAAAAATGTATAAAGCTAGCTTATATAGTATAGTAACTTAACTAAGTTACTGACCCTAAGTGGGTACTCTAAATTAATCCATTTCTTAATGCTAAAGATAACTTATGAATTAACAAACTAAAACAACTTAAATTTTGGGACATCATTAACGATGGAAAATAAAACATATAAAGCAGGAACTGTGAACCCTCCGAAATCGAATAAAGTTGACCTAATAAAGAAAAAAGAAAATAAGAAACGGAATTTTTAATAAACGTTTATAGTTTTTTTTAAGATTTGTTGCAAAATAAAGTCAAACTTGATTCTTCAAACATCAGAACTTAGATAATAGATAATGTGAATATCAGATCCTTTAAATATGAATGGGATCTTCCTTGCTCCTTACTCTTCCACGTTAAATATAATATTACAGTTATTGTTCTATTTTCTGTGCAATATTTTGTGCAATTCTCGTATATGAAATATATAGCAATATCGAAAGACAGATGTAGCTTATGTGCTAGCCTACCAGCAGAGGACCTGCTAAGATTTCCCAACAGTTTTCACTTTCCCCAGAGTTTTCAGTAGATAGGCCGGACGCGTAGGTTCGAATCCCGGATTCGCATTCATTCGGGCATCTAATTTTCTTTCAACCTCCCAGTTTCATATGGACGCCGCAATTGAGGTTATATGTACATATGTGAAATTACTAACACCTTATTTCCAACTACTGCAACACAAAAATAAGAAGACTGCTACCCTGACTACCCCAAAAAAAAAAAAAAACACTTATCATCCATAAAAATACCAGCTAAGTAGTCTCTAATAACTCAGTGAACAACCAGCGTTAAATTTTCAGAACATTTGAAGTCTTTAATCATCCCATCCATTCATTGTTCGTAGCTTAGCTTATAGCAAATTAAATAGCGAACGTTTCCGCTTAGAAATAGAAGACCAATGCGAGTGAACCAGTAAAAATTTGGCTCAGTTATCCCAGACCAAATCTGAGTCGTTCTCTTACTCCACATGCAGATCACTAAAGTATGAATCATACCTCAATTCACATAGTCCCTTGAATGAAAAAGTAGAAGAAATCTAAGGTAAAAACACCATGAATCAGACTCGTTTGTAGGGTATGCTTTCAAAGTTCTAAGGACTTTAGGAAACCTCTTAGTCGGTGGGTAAAGAGCCTCAGTCATAAAATGTAACGTGTATATAGCAAGTAACTTTAACAAAAATCTACCTGTATTTTGAGTAACTCTTATGAAAATTTAACTAAACAAGACTTCTTACTTACTGTGGTACCCGTGGCGTGATGGTTAGCATGTCCACGTGCTAACCCAGAGTTTGTTGATGGATGTTTTTTCACGGGTATCATTAGTAAATTCATTGCTATTAAAAGCGCTTTCTCAATTAGACGTTTCGTCCCCTCAATTTCTTAACAAGGCATGGTTGTGAGAAATGCGCTAGGCCCAGAGGCTTCTCGCTCTGTTGCGCCAACCTATTTATTTATTTTTAAGACTTCATACTCCAACAAGTCTCTAACAAGTGTTTTATAAGTTAAAAGATTTAAAATGCTTTGACATGAGAAGAGCAGTTAAAGTACCCAAGACTGAAGTATTACCCTTAAAATTAAAGTCAGCTTTCAGATAAACTATTGGAAGCTAATCAATGTCTACTATGATGACATCATCCTCTTAATAACTAGGGACAAACTCTAATTATTGTTTTAGTTAATAAATAATTTAAAACGAGTCTACAATCAATGTGTTCACAAGCTATAATCCTGTCTAATTCTATTTCTATGTGCTCGCTGATTCCTGTGATTCAATCAATCAGTTGTACTGCTCCTGTGACTCCATGTCCTTAAGCCCAATTATCAAGGCCCTAATATCAGCCATTGCCTGTCTGTTCTGAGCAGTGATACATCCTTCAATGTTAACTTCAAAGTGCATAATTTATAACACAACGTTTTCTGAACTAATCAACGTTTACAAACCGGTTGCGGCCATACTGCTATTTTAATTTAATTTTCTTCTCACTTAGAACTCAGTGCATACATGGTTAAAAAATGGGTGGGGGATATCATGTGGCGGTTCTATATCACATAGGGTCATAGGCCTTGAAAAACAAAAAAGTCTTGTACAATTTGCATGCCCAAAACTTTATTAACTATCGCCCTGGCTGCTCCAACGACAATGGAGTGAAGGAGGAGGAGGCCGATTTAACCTCTGGTTTCTACTTAGTGCCGCATCGTCAGTCTTGACTCTTGACCCTTAAAAACTTCATAAGGAACAGTAACTATTCGATCATCTTTCCCTTTCCTCACATTGACTGACAGAAAAGTATGGCCCGTGATCATTTGTCAGTTACTTTTCAAAATATGTTCCTATATACCCCCAAAAACGCTTTCCTGTCACATAAACAGTGCTGGAACTGCACAGCTAACCCAAACAATCATTTTCAGTTAAGAATGTGCTGAAAATAGTGCTAAATTAAACATTCACTTGTTCAGCAATTTATTAGACCTTTCGTTGCGAAGAAAACCGAAAAATCAAAATGGGGGCAGCCACAGCAAATGTATGCGTTCGACTCGAGCACTACCTCAAACATATTGCGTGGCATTGTTTGTTGGCATCCGAAACAGGCCAACCACATTATTCGCGTGTACGCTCAGGATGCTCTTGTTGATTTATGCAAATCTATCGAATCAAAATAATAGAACAATGAATTTGCATATTTCAAATTAAAATTGCCTATGATGATGTTTGCGGACCTTTGGCGCCGCATTTACTAAACACATATACCAAAGCATCCGCATGTATACGTATGGATATGAAGTGTGCGTATGAGTTTATTGTATGTGTTTGCATGTTTTTAGATTAAATTGCAAATTCCACCCAACTTTAGATGGATTGTCTATCGAATTATCACTCGAAAACTTTGATGCATATTGCCGTCATATCGTTGGGAAGAGTAAATGCGCGTTTAATTGTTTGCATTGTGTTTTGATGGTTTGGGGTTGTTTCGTATCGCATGGGAGCAGCGCTACTGCTGCCTCTTTTTTGTTGGTTTTTTTGAGGTTGTCTTTTTTTGATGATGTTTGATTCACATTCAAGGCATGATTGCTAAACAGAACTATTTTAGTGTTTAAATATTGCGGACAACTCATGAATTTTTGAATACATTTATAGGAAGTCCACCTTATTTGAAAAACGCACTTAACGGTCAGGGGATATTTAAAATCAAAAGAGCAATTTTCAAATATGAGTGTTGAATGTTGCATACAGGTGACATAATGTGCATGGATAGTAATGTGGATAGAAATGCTAGAGCGTGTATGTAACGTCGATTAAAAAAGGGCATCTCATATCCTCCTAAAAGTCTTTTTTTCAATGCTTATTGCAAAGATAGGTTTTAACATAGAATGTGCCCGTAATTAAAGAATTCGTTACAAAAACAATAAAATAGCGGTTATTTCCATTAAAAAATATGCAATTACGAAGAGAAAAACATCAAATAACACAAAAACACTTCTCTGAGGGAATGGAGGGGGCCTACAATTTTGTACTGATTCCGAACTGCTAATCGAGAAAGCGCTTTCGAATGCAATGAATTTAGAAGCGGAGGACTTGTCAATTTCCCACTAAAGGTTACACCCGTGAGAAAACTTTTTTGCGTTCTGTTGGGATTCGAACTACGAACCTCCCGCTTAAAAAGCCGGCATGCTAACCATAACGCCACGGTCACCACAATTGAAATCAAAAAATGTCGTATTAAACTGAATCGCTTTTGATCCTAGATCTTCACGATTAGCGTGGTCTATTAAAAAGTAAAGTTCTTCCTACGTTCTTTTTCGTTTTCCACCTATCATGGTGTGTATGTATTTGCCCCAATTCCTTTCGTTACCTTTATTTGATTTTGAAAAAAAAACAGGATATGAGGTGTCGTAGGACACTTGCATATAACGAACTTCCTTAGACCTCAAAATATAATCCCCTTTATTTAGTTTAACACAAATTTATTTTTCCATTGAAAGCTTAAGTTTCCTCTAGCAATTCGTATCTCCTCAGCCTTAAAATACACATCAAGATCCTAGTAAACTAATCTTGATCCTCACTCTTTTGAAGAAAACAATAGTTTCTTTATGACCGTTTGCTGGATATTTAATCCGGTAGTTTCCTGATTTTCGAACAAAATTAACCTTTTCCATTTGAATCGATGTCAAAATCTTGATTTATTTCAAGCTCTCACTGTCAAAGGTTTGAGTGAAGAAAGACAAAAAAAATTTTCTCATACAGTTACCACGAAAACCCTCTGATCAAAAATATCTACACGGAAAATATCTCCTTTAATATTGAAGACAGATATTATGTCTCTCCAATAAGTATTGCAAACTCCTCAACAACAAGACTTTTCGAAATTGATGAAAATAATTTTCTCTCTGACTTCTATAGGAGTAGCAACCCAAACACTTATCGAGGCTGAACCGACTCTACCAAATTTTAAGTTATTCTTTTTTGACAAAAATATGAAATAAGAAAAAAATAAAAAATAAAAATAATATGATTCATGTCACCACATTTATTTAACAAGTTCAAAAAAATTAAACACCCTGATTTAACTATTTAGTACAATAATAAGATACTTTGTAAGTCTTTAATTTCAAAAAAAACCTCCATTTGGAAGGTTTCATGTAGACGGGAATCGACGATGGATGAATCATTATGATTCACCCACCGTCGAATCTAGTCTACACTTTCTTTTTCATTTTTATTTAGTTTGTAAGTTAGTCTTTAAGTAATACCAAATAAACTTCATGAAAAGTGTCTTTGAGCATCACTTATAAAAATATTGTTCCTACTAAGTAAGTTTATGAAAATATTGTTAGTAAGTCATTGTACGTTATAAATATACACCATTATGTAAGAGCAAGACTAATTCTAGGTCAGCAATTAAATTTTCTTAGTCATAAAAAAAAAAAAAAACCAATGTTAAAAAGAAAAGTCTCAATAAATAATTCATTCATTCATTCATTCAAAGAAAATATTTATTATCACAGTTGATTTTTAATTCAAAATTTTGACAGTTAAAAAATTTTGAGAGTACGATAGCAAAAGGACAAAAGCACAAGGATCATATGCCCAAATTATTGGCTTCACTAATGATAATCGAGACCAAGGAGAGGAAGTTGTTATATGTCACAAGGCATTCATGCAGTGGGCTCTGGAGACGGTCCAACAATTGTCATACATGGCTTATCAGGAATACTAATATCAAGAAGGCTTCTGTCAGCTCTGAACTCAGTACAAAGCTGTTGCTCAGAAGAAGGCCTCTTCATCAACCCCCATACAACAGTCATTGCCCCATTTACAAAAAGAAGAAAACAAGATTTTCTACTACCCCCTCCCTCTATGGGGAAACAATACCATACTCAAAAGAATCAAAATATTTTGAAATCATCCTAGACAGCAAAATGTCATGGAAATCACAACTAGAATGCGATTCCAACAGAGCAACAAAATTTCTATGAACTTGTTGCAGCATATGCGTGAAAAAGCAGTCAGACCAACAATAACGTTCGCAGCTGTAGTATGGTAGTCAAAAACAATGGAAAAAACGGCAATCCAAAAACAAAAAAAGGTTAAAATATAAGCAACAACATGCAATACTTGATACATGCAAACAACTCCAAAAACAAAGCATCACCCTTCAAGGCAAGATATGGTATGGCATACAGACGGCTGAAAAATGTGAACTGGTACCATGTTCCGGCATTTTCAGAACTTTTAGTCTATTTTACTGAAAAAACATCAAAATTATTACTGAACCTCTATAAGAAAATCCTAAAAATTTTTACAGGACTATTAACCGGCCACTGTTCTTTAGAAACACCTTCACCATATGAGGTTATTAGCGGATCTCAACTGCAGACTATGCCTCGAAAATGATCTGCATATTATTATGGAATGCCCAGCACTTTTCTGCCTTAGGAAGCAAATACTTGACTATCAGATCATCCCCCTAGATAAACTCATCCGCCCGCAGAAGATTGTTAACTTCTGGTTCAATTCAGGAGCTGGAGAACTGCCCTGAAACCTCACATGGGTTGGCACAATAGGTTTCATTCAGACACCGCAGCGCAAGCTCAACCTGCCATATACCTAATCTTATCTAATCTCTTCGAAATGTCATAAGCTCTCACCTAAAACGATGGTATCCACCATTGAGGAAATTGAACAGGAAAGACCTAAATGTGGTATTCGGAAGTCGGGACTAAGACGAACTACATTTATATTAGCTGTCCAAGCGACATGGCAAGACATTTGCTTCATGCAACGCAATTAAATGTTTATACTAACAACTAAAGAGAGAAGATTACATATATGCTGAATAAGCAGTTTGCTGAGAAATGAGTTTTGATTAACGATTTCGTGCTCTGCCTTGAAGACTTCGATGAGTAAGGTTGGGAAAAATTTGTGATCTGATACCTGTCATTTGTCATCTGTCATTTGTCATCATTCATCTGACATCTGTCATCTGTCACCTGTTTTTTTTTGACACCAGTGTACTTTTGGCACCAGCCAGCGGACTCTGTTTTAAGATGCTTTGAATTTTTTACGTTTCTCGGACTGCTCTGCTTTTTTCTCATCAAAGACAATTAAAGCGTTTTGAGTATCTTTCATTATTTGTTGCTGCCCAGCAGAATACAAATTTGTATTTTCAAACCTTATAAATGAGATATTCTTTTCTAGTTCGCAGTGTGAGTCTAAGCGGCAAAATCAAATCTCGGTTCTTATTATTTTTATCTTTTTCCTAATTTTAGCGATATATTAAGCGACATGCTTTGAGGCCACAACACAGGGCTGTGCTATAGAACACAGATTATCAATCAAAGGTCAACATTAAAAGTAGTTGTACATTAATTTTGGTCTCTACTCATAAGCGTTATTTTATATCCTTGTGATTTTATAAATCAAAATCAGTAGAATCGTGACATTGAGTAAATCAAAGTTTTCACATGAACACAATCTGAAAGGAGTAAAAATAAAAAAATAGCAAAAATACTTTTACCTCACTGTCGTTTCTGGGTGAATGAAAATATTTATTGGTATTGCAACGGAGTACTTGTTATTTGATGTAGAACTGAATTATAGCCAATGTCTGTTGGTCTTGCATGTGTGTTTAAAACCTTCAACCACAAAAGTATGCGCTTCCAATAATAATTGAATTATCCATCTGCAAAACTCCTTAAATTCTTTACTGCACCGAATTCGTGCAGTGTGCAATATACTAACTCCCAGTTTCGTCATTTTTCTACAGCACTACTTTCCTTTCCTCTCTTCGTACAAATTAAATGAAACTTCCTTAATGCAATTACTCCGGAGGCCATTATAAACGTGGTTGCTTGCTGCATTGATACATCTAGTAGGTGATATAGGACGACCGGAAATACAGCGAAGCTAGCGTTCATTTCACAATCGAACGGACATTAAAAATTGAAATTTTCTTCTTTTCCGTTGTTCCATCCAGTGCCAGTGGACATGATGGCTGGCACCCAGTTTTGTCGAGTGGCGCACTGTAGAGAGTTATTACACCAACACCATTAGCTGAGATTCCCGCCACCTCACCACCTCACCATCACCAGGTCGCTACTACAACACTCGCCCACCCCTAAAACTCATGTTTGACGGACAAAGTTCTGGGTTATAGAGTACGTACGAGTATCTATAAATGTAGAAATATAGACTGTTACGTAGGGTAGTAGGTATAGTTAAATTGAGTGGATTGCAGTTAGAACTTCAGCTTCAACTCACCTTGCTTGCTCTTAAATTGGTTAAGTTCACTAACTTGAGTACGTACTACTTGCACCTTGTGTATAGGAGTGCACTCTAGCTTCTACAGCATACGTTACGTACATTTTGCACTTCATACACTATGGGTTGGTTTGGTAATGATGCATGATGGTTTGGGTACTGCTGGAATATATTCGATATTAATGTGTGTATGTGAAGCCAGTTGGAATTCTTGAAAACTCGATTACTTTCCACAAAGTTTAGCACTAATTGGAAATCCTGACAGGAATGTTTGAAGCCATGGATGTATAATTATTGAAAAGTTCACATGCTATCGGACAGGGTTCATTTATAAACTCCTCTGTTTAGTCTCTTTGAATTGTGCAGATACATGATGTGCGTTTGGGATATTTAGTTCGATAGTGCAATATATAGTGCAAGATTATGAAACTTTTGTATCTCGAAAAGTTATTTAAACTTAGATTAATCAAATAGGGCTTTAGCGTTTGAAATTGAAACTTAATCGCGGCAAATATTTTATGTACCTATATATAAGTACATTTTAACTTGGAGGTTTTCAAAGAAGGTTTTTGGAGTCAGAAGGGATAGCTTCAACGTAGGACGATCCTAGAAGAAATCATAGTAACATGATTGCGTTTATCAGTCAGACCATACAAAATTTATTGACTTTTGCATAAACGAAACCTGTGCGATTCCGAGCATGGCATGATGAGAAAGTGAAAAGTGAGACATTTTCACAAGTGGACTGGTTGCCATCCAAGTAAATATTTTAGTAGCTGTCCAAGTTGATTGAAGAAGTCTTCTTCAGTGACACAACATTTTTTCAAGACATGCGCTTCTTACCGATTTCAGAATGAGTGCATTTAAAACAAAATGACGAATAACGCTTTTTTCTGCTCTTGTCAAAGTTGGCCCGATTGAAGCCAATGCGAGAGTATGGAAAGGAAGAGCACATTCAGCAAAGAGCACTGATGGAGTAAATAAAAACAACAAGTCTAGCTCACATTGAGAACAATACAAAAATCCAACAAGCCTTGGATGTTAATTTTAGCATTGTTTTTGAAAAATTGTGCACTATGCCGATTTTTATCAAGTTTCGACTATCATCTTTCCTTAGGTTTTTGAATATTTGAGTTTCCTGGATACCGTAACATGAATGTGTAATCTATTGGTCGATAAGCTGTCCAAAAATGAGTCATCCTCATCCCAAAAAATCTCATCAAATCTGACCACTGTGTTACATCTGTAGATTCTTCGATCAGGCCATTAAGGAATGGGATAGAGAAAGGAGCTTTCGAATATTTAAGGACAACCCCCTGTAGAAAAGCGAAATTTGTTCAAAGGGGCTAGAAACATTTGCAATTATCACATACAAAAGGCCAAATTTTAGCGTGACCATAAAATATGGCAAAATATATTGTTTTGTCCAAAAGGAAGCGAAAAATTTTGGTCATTTGTTAAGACCTTTAAAAACTCCACCACGTTATCGGTCTAAAGGCTCGTTTTCAATGACACTCCGTATATCAGCTTCATCAACAAAGCCAATTTGCGCTGGCTTCTCAATTTGCTGCTAACACGACACTTTCTGAGATAATATTGGCTCCACCTGATCTTCAGTCTGTAAATTCTGCAATGAAGCAAGTATTTTTCCGTGGTCAAGCGAACTGTCGACCCTTAGAAGGAACTCTAGGAGGCTCTTCAATAGAGCAAAATTTAGCAACCTTTCGGCTGACTGGGACCTATACAAGATCAGTAAAAATGAATACAAAAATAGAACTACCTACGCAAAAAGAGCAGCCTGGCGCAACTTCTGCTCAGATATTGAGTGCACAAATGACGCAGCAAGGCTAAGAAAAGTCATGTCCAAGGTCCAAAATACCCCTAGTTTTCTTAGAAGACCTGATAACACATGGACTGACTCATGCTCTGAAACTCTAGAGTCACTCATGAACACCCACTTTCCAGGGTGTTCTCAAATGACATCCCCAGAACGCGGAAACCCTAGCGCTAACGCTAGATCCAACATAGGAAATCTATTAGTAGATAATAGGAAGGTAATGTGGGCCATTGACTCATTCTCAGCATACAAATCTGCGGGTCCGGACGGTATCATTCCAATGATGCTCCAAAGTCCCAAAGACTTGATTGTGCCGATACTAGTGGAAATATTCAGAGGTTGTCTAAACCTCACCTTTATTCCAACTAGTTGGAGAGAAGTTAAAGTCATATTTATTCCCAAAGCCGGTAAGCCCTCACACACAGAACCCAAAGATTTCAGACCAATAAGCCTATCCTCCTTTCTACTTAAGACTCTAGAAAGAATTATAGAAACGCATATCCGAACAAAACTGAATAACAATGTGATCTCTACAGCCCAACATGCATATATAAAGGGCAAATCAGTTGAGACTGCACTTCATGAAGTAGTCGGAACCATTGAACAGTCAATCCAATATAAAGAGTACACGTTGGCTGCATTCCTCGATATAGAAGGGGCCTTCAACAACGTTGAATACAATGCTATTCGCATGGCATTAAGTTCCATAAATATTGAGCCAACGCTATCAAACTGGATCGACTCCATGCTCCAAACGAGAATAGTAAAAGCAGAAATGGGTGAAAGTACCCTAAAAGTCAAAACTTGTAGAGGTACACCTCAAGGAGGAGTGTTATCCCCGCTACTCTGGCTCCTAGTAGTTAACCAAATCCTGGTTAAACTCGACAGGAGCGGAATAAAAGCAGTAGCCTATGCCGATGACATCGTCATCATGACTTCGGGAAAATTCACAACCACCCTTTGTGAACTTCTTCAGACAGCTCTAAACAAGCTCACCAGCTGGGCGAAAAACTGTGGGCTAAACGTCAACCCTACAAAAACAGAACTTGTTCTGCTTACGAGAAAACGTAACATTCCAGATATACTTCCTCCCTCCATTAATGGAATACCAATAAACTTATCTGGTACGGCAAAATATCTCGGAATTGTCCTTGATCGTAAACTTAACTGGAAAGAAAATTTAAAAGAAAGAGAAAGGAAAGCTCAAATCGCTTTCTACACTTGTAGTAGAATTTTTGGTAAAAAATGGGGACCTGGTCCCAAAACCATTCACTGGATGTATACATCCATAATAAGACCAATCCTCACATATGCCTGTCTAGTCTGGTGGCCATCATTAGAGAAGGCTTCAAACCTTAAGACCATGACCAAAATCCAAAGGCTTGCATGCATTGGTTCAACTAGTGCCATGAGAACAACACCAACTGCAGCTCTGGAAACCTTCCTATCGCTAGCCCCCCTAGATCTCTTTACTAAGGAGATGGCAGCCAAAAGCGCACTGCGACTCAAACAATGCAACAATTGGAAAACAGGCATATCAGGCAATAGAACCATCATGAACCATACAGATATAGACATCCAAACAGACTATACCCCCCCGAATATTGATTTCAATCCAGTGGCCCTAACAGTCTTTCCGACTAGAGAAAGCTGGGAGGAAAACAGGGTTATAAAAGAAAATCACATTTCCGTCTTCACAGATGGTTCCAAAACGGACGAAGGGGTAGGATCAGGTATCTTCTCAGACTACCCTAACATGAATAGATCAATAAAGCTTCCCGACTTCTGCAGTGTCTTTCAAGCAGAAGTACTCGCAGTGTGTGAAGCCGGAAAGCACCTTGCTACGCAAAACTTGATCAACAAAAATATTGACTTTTTTGTAGACAGTCAGGCGGCCATTAAAGCTATCTCATCCATTATCACAAAATCCAGGCTAGTAGACAGCTGTCGCAGTAACCTTAGACTGCTCAGTGAGACAAACACAGTTAGTTTAACCTGGGTTCCTGGACATCGTGACATTATCGGTAATGAAATGGCGGATAAGCTGGCAAAAATCGGGTCAGCACTCGAATCCAGCGAAGCGAACACTTCAGTTCTAAAGCCACTAGAGCAAGAAAAAAGCAGAATCAAACACAATTTTCTAAAAATCGCCAATGACAGGTGGTCATCTTTAGAAACATGCCGAGTCTCTAGAAACCTTTGGCCAGATATTTCCAAGAAAAAAACAGAATTTCTACTCCAGCTAAGCAGACCTCGGCTCTCTCTGTTGATTGGCATTCTCACGGGTCACAACTCGTTGGGTACCCACATGATGAGAATGGGCATTAGCACATCCGACTTATGTAGAGGATGCCAAGATGAGGAGGCAGAGGAGGGATCTTTCCACTTCCTCTGTGAGTGTCCTAGCTTAGCCCACACTCGGAAAAAAATCCTCGGAGAATACTTCTTCGACGAACTGGGCAACATCTCTAACCTCCCACTGAGCAACGTCCTGAAATTTACTCAGGGCTCCAAATGGTTCAGTGGGAGTTCCCTACCACAATAACCATCCACCTCTCCAATCCTCCCATTTCCTCATCCTCTGATTTCCCGGGGAGCACAATGGATCCTCGAGATCCGAGTGAGGTGTTGCCACTTGTGGCTGCACCCCCCATTCAACCTAACCTAACCTAACCTAAGTATTTTTCCGTACTCGCTTGATTGCGAGAGTCCTCAAAGATCTTAATATACATAAATCAGCTGGTCCAAAGAGGTGTTCTTCTGAAACACTGATAAATCGTCAACTCGTGAAATATCTTAAAGAACGAAAGCTTCTTGGTAAAGCAGTCCAGTGTGACGGCCGAAATTTCGACGTTTTCTCGTGACCTTTTTTTAACAAGAAAATAATATGCGATCGTTGTGTAACTTTTACATGTTTATTTAAGCATTTTAAATGATACAAAAAGAAATATTTACCTACAATTTGTTATGTTAAAGTGGAGTCCTCTAAAGAATTGTGAGCTGTTTCGTGGAAGCACACAGCCTTCTGTAGTCATCTGATATAAAAAAAAATCAAAGAGATTAATTACTGTATAGACCTTATTCTAATGAACTAACCAGGAATATACATATAAAAAAAAATTGCGGACTAGTGAAAAAAAAAATCTCAAAAAGTAATTTTTTTCGTTGTTAAAATGATAAAAAAAATTAAATTATTATTAAAAAATGTAATGTTTTAATTTTTAGCCAAATCGGTTGAATAGTTTTGAGTCAGTGTTTCCCTGAAATTTCAAAAACATAGTTTCCAGAAAAACATGTTTAAAGTTTTGGCAATAAATAACACTTTTATTGTTTAATCAGCTATGCCCGCTGCATAGAGCAATCCTTCTGCTTCTTCAAAATCGTCATTTGTAGCAGCTTTAAGAGCCGTACGTAAGGTTGTGGCTTCTTTACAGGTGGCTTCTGCAATTTTCCCCGCCCTTAAAATCCGTGCATTGTCAACACACTTTCATACACTCTACGGAGCACTCTCTTATATTGATGTATAACTTTAGAAATATTCAAAATTTCGGTCTGAAAATTTAAGGGCATATTTTTAAAATGCGGATCTTCCGAAAAAACTACTACCTTAATGACAAATAAAACGGCTTTTGTAGCAAAAGGTCCATTGGTGGCAAGTTGTATTGGATGGTTTCAAGTCTGATAATCGCTTTATAATTACTGCATCCTAAGGGATCCGATTTTTCTCCGACTCTCTTCCTTATTTTTTATACACAATCTCGATGCAACAATCAGCTTCTAATATTCCATATTCACGCCGTGCCCGCTCATTAACGAACTAGAACGGTTGCGTATTATAAACTCATTAAATTCTAACCATGACAGCATTGTTACATGGGATAATTAGAACCGAGTGTTGTTCAATGCTTCTTGAAGCTTAAGGGAGGGGTAAGCCCTGGGCATTTTCAAAAAATCGGTTTTTTTATTGCATTTTCTTATTATACTACATCTCAAGAATGTTGTGTAAAAAATTTCAAGTCATTCCAAGTTGAATTCGAAAAGTTACAGTGATTTTAGAGCAGGTATGCCCGGCGAGCGAATAGAGGGGGACCGGCTGACGGACAATGATCCCGCCCGCGCAGCATCTTTGCTCCTTTTATGGCTGGTTCCAGGTAGCTCGAGGTCTGTTTTTGTGTTCAGGGAAGGGGAGTTCACTCTAACGACGCCGACGCATCTAACGGAATATTTTTGATTCGTGTGCTGTTTTTCGCGTTTATCTTTAAAAGCGTTTATCTCGAAACTAGTATCTTTAAATGCGGTGTTCAAAATATCTCGACGACTGTTGCACCGATCCTTCTGAAATCTTGCACACTTCTTTAATATATATTTTTAGAGGTAATAACACGAGGATTTTAAACAATTTTCATTTTTCCGGAATTGACAGCTATTAATAGTCCGCATTTTTAGCCAAAAAAACGACTTTTCACTTCAGATTGTCACCAAAATCTCAAAATTGCAAAAAAAACCTCGTGTTATTACCTGGAGATAGTTGTCTTTTAAGGAAATCTTTTTAAAATTTGGATTTTAGATGATCCTGCCAAAAGTTTTCTTGCACACCGCAAAAGACCGAAAAGTGGAGGCATCTCGGAAAATGCACTATCATCGGCTTGTTTTTCAATATTTTTGTATGAAAAAATTACAGAAGATACTTAAGATTATTTTTAATAATAAAGCAAATCAATAAATTAAATTTCTTTATCAGATTTTTCATAAAAAATTCGTAAAAAAAAACCTTTTTTCAGCCTCCCATAGGGTTTGCCCCTCCCTTAGCTAATCATTCCCCATTTCCATTATCCATGAATGGTACCTGCATCCAAGAAACAGAAAAGCTGTCAGTACTTGGTATGTGTGTAAACGATGATCTTCGTTGGAAGGACCATTAGAAGTCGGCAAAAAATTTTGGTAAATGTTTAGGTTTCTGAAGACGTTGCAGGAAATTCATTAGCCGAAAATTAGAGTATAATTCTCATATCTTGTTTTGAGCCCAACTTCGGACGTACAGTGAAATTTAAAGATTGGTATTTAAACCGCTCAACTTTTATGTGGAATGCCTTACCTAGCTCTGTTTTTCGTCTGCAGTATCCACAAAAATTTGGGCACGACTGTGCAGCACGAACTTGCGATTGTATGCTAATTACATTATAAGAATTTAAAGGCTGAGTACAAGGTTTTAGTATTAGCTCTTCATAACAGATTTGGAGGTACAGGGCTGCCAACTTTATAATATTAATTATAATAATTAAGAAAAATCATATAAAATTTAAAAAAAAATTAATGCAATATTAGAAAAGCTTTTAACGAAAATCTAAAAACGCCACTTTAAGTAGTTGCTAATACGTATAAGCGCAGAAAATTTAAGGGGTTAGGCCAAATGGCGCCCTTCTAAAGTGAAAAGTGCAAAATTTCCCTAAAATATTGTCAGAAAATTGTTAATAACAAATGAACCACGTAATATAAAAAAAAAATCCTACGTATTTCTATAGACAATGTATTGTATATTTCAAGACATTTTTAATATTTCAAGTTAATCGGTTGAAAAATGCTTGAGTTACGAGTCCGACCAACTTGAAAATTTAATCTGCGATGCCGGAAAGAGACGTTCGACAAATCTAACTCTAGTCTATCTAGACTAGTCAGGAAATAAATATTTTCAATAACAACTGCCGTACATTATCCCCTATCGTACCTTCACCTTTGCGCTCACAAACAGAGCTCGCTGCGGACCAGACGGCCTTGTATTAAAGTTCGAAAACCGAGTACCTAAAGGTTTTTCTCGGCCATAATATTTTGGGACATCATTTTTGAGGTCCTAAGGGACCATTTGGAATTAAAAAAAAAAATCGATTTTTCGAAAATTCTAGGGTGGCCTAACCCCTTAATCAAAATCGTTGTACCAGTTTTCCAAAAAGATGTTTTTTATTTTTTACTTTTTTAGAAAACAGTTTTTTAGAAATCAAGCATGCAAAGTTCGAGATTTTGCCAGAAGTTGCTTTGACAAAAAATTTTAATTTTTCAATAAATAAAATTTTTTTTATAAAACTTATAAAAATTTCACAAATCTAAATTTTTCAAGTCTTAATATGCAATCTTTCTCAATCTACTTAGGACTTCTTTAATATAAATTTTCGTCAAAATCGTGTCAGCCATTAACGAGAAAGTCGGTTTTTTAAAAAATCGGTGCTAACGGAGGTTCCGTTTTTAGACTTTTTCTGAAAATATTTTTTATATCATATGAAAGATAACCTAAAAGTAATCCTTCACATAAAATTTAAACGAAACCGTTGGAGTCATTTTCGAGAAAAATATGTGTTATCATATCGGTCGCATGCAGGTACCGTTATTTCAAAACCTAGAGACCCAATTCCAAAAACAAACGCACAGATCTAAGCTGCAAAGATTGAAGAGAATTGGTCCAGCGGTTTAGACTGTACAGACACACAGAATTACATACAGAATTGCAGAAGGTACCCACTTTTTTCGTATTCTCTATCATCGCAATGTTTCGTTCAATTGATTAATATCTCTAAAAAAAAAATGTCTTTACGATTGCAAAGTTTGTCTTATAGTAGGTACCTATAATCGCAAGTGAAGAAGAAAATAAAATCAGGGAGATACCAATAATTCCCTGCTCTAGCAACTAGACAAAAAAAATTTTACGAGCCCAACGACATTTTCAAAAAAACTACCAACGACAGGGGGTCATCTTCAGAAGCTTGCAACGTTTCCAGGAACTGTTCCCAGGCATTTCATTGAAGAAAACAGAGTTCTAACTCCAGCTTAGCAGTGTGTTTCAGGACTTCACGTTTCCATCGAACTTCATTGCAATAAAATTCAAATACGAGGTACTACATGGAGCACAGTTTGCGTTTATTTCGAAATGGACAACTCATATCCTGTAGTCAAACTCTTCACTTTATGACAATAATTATATTTATTTTCGTTCGTCACAACAAACACCTTGCCATAACCATTGGAATGGAAAACATGTCTTGCCATCTCAAATTCTAACATCTTTCCTCACCTCAGCTTTTCGAAATTACAAACTCGGTGATAATGAATAAACCGCATGCTTGCTGGCACAGCTTCCCCCAAAGAGCACTGTCTAATGCAGATTTTTGCTTGAATTTTGGTTTGGAACATCTCTTAGCAATATCCTACTTGGATGCGGTCGGGGTCACCGCATATTTGGAGCATTTTCCGCTTGATCGCTCGCCCATAAACTGCATATGGCACATACACAAACTCTCGCACTCATTCCCATGCATGCAGCACATATCATATCATATTATCTATCCCCATCATGTACCACCAACAGGGATATCTCTGTCAGAGCTCATATATATGCTATAAGCCACCCAATCGGTGAAGTAGACCGCAAGTGGGACCGTGGTGTGTAGCATTGGTCGTAGAAAGCCAATTTACCAATTAAGTGCGGACAAACAGAACAGGAGACATCATTTTAGTTCTGTTGTGTGTGTGATTTGTGTAAACACTAATGTTAATTACATGTGCTCTGGTTTGGATGCTACCATGTCGTCCTACCCCCTCTAAGCTCCAAAAACCCAAAACCAAAAACACTCAAACAAACTATAAGAGCAGAGCGACTATAAATAGAACATGTTGGTTTGATGGTGTTGTCGTCGACACCATCAGGTGGTGGAGTATGAGGAGGGGCAGCCGATTTAATGAAGGTTTTTACTCCTGCAAGCCATCTAAAACACCAACAAGACCAACGTGCTTACTCAATCATCATCGTGTGTCGTGGCCCAATATCTCTGACCTCATGACCACTTATGAAAGTCGCGATTTGGGCAAAGCTCGCACTTGCGGTTATGTGTTTCAAAACCAAAACTGATTAAGGACTTTGTATGGCATTCGCGGTTGCAAACCTGATTGTCTTTAACAAGGAAATTGTTTTCTCTTCAAGAGTTTGGTTTTTGAAATAAACATTTTGGGATGAGTTTTGAAAGCATTCACTTGAATGTATATTGGGGGTAAGGGGTTCAAATTTATGCATGATGTGAACAATGTGCACTTGAACTCGATTCGACTGCAAAAACCAATTTGAAACGGAAAAGTTAGGAAGGGTTTACTTCACAACAATCGTAAATAATTTAAGTCAAATGTCTATAAAGTAGGTTGAGCGCACATTAATTAATCAAGTGTTTGTATGAAAGTTCTTCCGTGACATATTTTCAATTTGACATCTGAGCAACTACAAATGACTTCTTACTTCAAAAAATTTTTTGAACTTTTTTTCCAAGTTGGAAAGATGCACTGAAACACAAGGACGGGGCTTGTTAAGCAAAAAGCTTCAACTCGTAGATGAAGTTGTCGTCAATTCTTAAGCTTACGACTCTCATACTGAGAATATTAAGACCTTCAATTAGAAGTTAGAACTTGGAAGGCACCTCAGCTGGATTTTTATGAACATGTCGAACACTACTATCTAAAATGTCTCTTTATGATTATGCTCTAAAGTGATAAGATGCTGGACATCGAAACTGAAATTGTGGATATCGTCATGCACTTCTCCATCACCGCAACCTCTACAAAAGTCATCCGTATCCTAGTTTATCTTTCTAAGTAACCATCAAGTGTATGGTGTTCGATGGTGATGCTCATGACCCACGACTCTCGAAATAGTTTTGCGAGTACGGAGAGCTTCCTTTATCTAACCTCCTCTAGTCAACTACATACTTGATATGGTAGTGGTCTTTTTGCAATTGTATATTAGCCAGAGAGTTGGCCAAGATGGTGCCTGTGGCGTTATGGTTAGCATGTCTGTTGTTTCGTGGGAGATTCGTGGTTCAAAACCCAAAAGAAACCATAAAATGTTTTTCCACGGGTGTCTCTTTTCGCGAAAAATTTGCAGGTCCTCCGTTAGTAAATTCATTGTCATCTTCCTCGATTAGCCATTCGGAATCGACAGAAAATTGTATAGGCCCCCTCCATTCCCTGGCAAGGCATGGTTGTGAGAAATGTACTAGGCCCCGGGGTTCACCGCTCTGTTGCGCCACCCTTTGTAGGTATGTTGTATGTGTGTTGGAAAGGAAGATAGAGCAAAAACCTGTTGGATGATATTGGCCTTAAGTGCTTGACTCGATTCCGAACTGTTGACATAACATCGGTCCTTCAAGATCCTCCAAAAAAAAGTCCCAAGGAGTTTTTTTTGCAGCTCTGAGTCGTTCAATTGACATTGCCAAGACGGTTGATAACATGACTTTGGAATTCAGTAGCTGTGGGGAAATAGATCGATTGCGGCAAGGGTAGTGTGGTATGGCCCACCATCCTGCATGTATCAGAGGCGCCCAATTCAATGTCATCAGTTTCAGTTTAATTCGCACCCAACTGTTACTCTCTGTGGTTGAATGCATTGGCTTTTCGACAATAGCATGCGAGTTTTCGAACAATTTTGTTTTAAAATAGCCGCCGCGATAAAAATGCGCCTCTTTGGAAAAAATAATTTTTCACCTGAAATCGTTGTCAAGTTAATTTTCTCTAAAGCTTAAATTCCGAAGCGATAATGAAGCGGAAAGTCGTGCACCTTCAGTTGATGAGTCAATTGGATTTTGTAACCGAATAATCCGAAATGTTGAACTGTTGATATTGATAGCGAGTTGATGTTCGTGGGTTAGTGGTTTCGTTTTAAACGAACCAACACGAGTCACACGACTTGGTTTTACCTTATGGTCGTGTTAAACGAACAAAAAAGAACTACACAAACCTTTTTTTAACTTCAAATGAATGGTGTAAGCACGTGTTGTGTGCATACATCATACGCCCTAAATTAACCACTTGTCCAGACGGGCTCCAGCAACTCACCTGCTTTCGGAATCGTAATAATAATAAACAGGAACTAGCATCAGTATAGTCAATGCAGTTTTATTCAGAGTGTATACCGGCTGATGTCATCGGACGTCACGTCGCGTTAGGTCATAAGAGCGCATAGCCAAACGAAACCGAAACTACAAGACATCGCCTGCCCAAAGACAGTTTTTCTGTTTCTATGTAACTAAAGTATTTTCCGAGAGAAGTTTATTCCGTAAAAAATACACATATAAAAGATGAATTTACCCGGAAATCGGAAGCGTGTGAATATTTAAAAAAAAATTTATTATTTGGTAGAAGTTCTACCTTCTTATTGAGTTTATAACAAAACTGCGTTGGTGTCTGGAGTATTAGGAAGCGAATATAAAACCCGGAAGTAGTGTTGACAGCAAAAAGTTTGTTCGTCCTTGTTGCTTTCTCGTGAATTGTCTTTTATGTTTCATATGAAATGCTGCCTTTCCTGCATTCTTGTGAAATTTTAATAATTGTTTTTCTCTCTCTCTGTTTTTGTAAAATTGTGAGTTTGTTTTTCGGTACTTCTGAGAGATTTACTAGTGCGGGTAGGCGTTTATAATAATTGGAGTAAACAACTTTTTGGATTATTGTTATCACTAAGAGATGAAGTATAATGAGATTTATACGGAATAAGGAAGGGAGGGACCCAATATTCTCACAAAACAGAAACAACATGATTTTTAGAGAGATGACATGATGGAATGAGATTCGGAAGTTCGACCAAAAGGTGAAATGATCATATTAGGTTGCCAAACTTCAAACTTGAAAAGACCAGCAGGGAAATATAGTTATAGAGACGCAGTTGCTACTGAGTACTGAGGATCTGGAAAAACCACTTCTGCAGGTTGCTTAACAGTGATGAATACATTAATTCAGCTATCTGACAAGATGCCCCTTTCAATTACGGCGATGATCAGGAATGCCGTCCTCCCGACCTAGAAGAAGTTAAGCTTATCATATGCAAAATTTAAGTCAAGTAGGACTGAACTTTTCAAGGCAGCTGGAGATCCAGCTGATCTGCATGATATGGTCGAAATAAGGCATGTCCGGTGAACGGAGCCTCGGTATAGTATGCCCGAGTCTAAAAAAGGGAGATCATCAGAATTGAAGCTATTATAGATAAATGAAACCTCCTTAACATCGCTTTGCCTATAAGACCTTGACTGCTGCAATATGTGGATGTCTGAAACCCCAAGTCAGCGATTTGATTATTCCTTTTAGACAAGAAAAATCCACAAAAGGCTATATTTTCTCAAAAACGAGTCGGCACAGAAACGAGTCGGCATCCCTGCCAAGCTCGTGCGACTATGCAGGATGACTTTGGAGAATTCACGCTGATTCGTCAAGTTCGGTTAAGATCTCACGGAGAGATTGATAGCTATCGGAAAAGGATTTCGACAAGGTAATAAACTGTCATGCGATTTCGGTAACACTTTACTTAAGAAGATTGTAGGTACTGAAACGTCAGCAAGAGTTGCAGTTACTCGCTGACGCAGCCGATATTAACGTAATGGGAAGAAGCATGAGAAATGGGGTTATTTCTTGAAGGCGAAGCGAGGTATGTTATATACTGTCGTCACACAAGGACAGAGAACATTGAAGAAACTACCAAAACGTCATTAAATTTTATATACAGACATAACTTCGAGGCAGTATAGGACTTCGTTTGTTCGGAGACCAAACGAAGAATCACTCTTGCACACCGCTACTTCTTAAAAAATACTCCGAATGTTCTTTACTTTCGTAATGTGAAGACGGAGAACAAGATTCAATATTGAGCGGTGTGCGCTTTACTGGGACATGGGTATAGCTAGAAAAGTACGCATCGCAAGACTGCGATGGCTGCAACATGAACAGAGGATGAACATCTAATCACCAGGTCGACGGACGGGTTTTCGAAAGCACATTTTGGGGCAGTCGCAGAAGGAGAAGACAATTTCTTAAGTTGTGCAATCAAGTGGAAGAAGACATCAACCGACTAAGACTGCAGAACTAAAGATAGCTCGTCCTTAATCGAAAACGCTATCGATAGTTATTGGTTCAGCTTCAGACCCATGTTAGTATTCATTGCCATGAAAAGCGCTTTCTCGATTAGCCGTTCGGAACCGGCAGAAAATTGTAGGGGACCTACCATTCCCTCACAAGGCATGGTTGTGAGAAATGCGCTAGGCCCAGGGGCTCCTCGTTATGTTGCGCCACCCTATTTATTTTTAATATTTATAACCATTTTAAGAACAATTTCAGCAGTTGAGTAACGGACTATTTTCTTAAGTATGAAATTTACTCCTTGTCAATGAATGAATTAATCTCAAAAGAGTAATGGTGTGTTTTAGAGTGCCGGCAAAAATCTTTATTTACATTAAAAAAGAAAAAAAACATAAAGGGTTCGCTAAATAACTTTTTTTTTTTTTTGAAAATGCTATAAAAAACTACTGAATATTTTCTCAAATGTCTTTTTTTATTATTATTTATTTTTTTTATAAGGGTTTTCCAATAGGTATGATATGGTTTTGCAGTGGCTTTTCGGCCATTTGTAAAATGTCATGATCTCTCATTTGCTTTTTATTGCATTCAGAAGTGCTTACAATTTCACCATTGGACCACCGTAAACGTCGTGAACTTTCTGGTTTTGCATTGAACAACTTGAAATCGATAATGATTTTTTTTAAGAAAATCATCTTTTCCGAAGTGGCTTGCTTTTATTTGACTAGTGCGTTAAATAAACAAAACTGGCGATGAAAATCCACAAAATATTCATGAAAAACCATTACATTAACCTAAATTGACAGTTTGGTGTGGTTTTTGGGCTGGTGGGATCATCGGTCCGTACTTCTTTCAAAATGAAGCTGGTAACACCATTACTGTCAATGGAGAGCGGTATAGATCGATGATAACCAACTTTTTATGGGCGAAATTGGAAGAAATTGATTTTGACAACATTTGGTTTCAACAAGACGGGGCTACGTGTCACACAGCAAGTGCAACAATTGAATTATTGCTAGAAAAATTTAGAGATTCGATTATTTCAAGAAATGGTGATATTGTATGGCCTCCAAGAAGTCGTGATTTAACACCATTAGACTGTTTCTTGTAGGGCTATTTGAAGTCATTATGGTCTTTCAAAATATACCAGATTCTCTTCAAGCTTTACAAGTCAATTTTGAACGTGTCAATCATGATATACGACTTGATTTAGTGGAAAAAGTGCTCGAAAATTGGGTTCATTGAATTTGTTGCTTCAGAAGAAAACGTGGCTGCAATTTGAATGATGTTTTATTTAAAACTTAATTGTATTGATTGAACTGCACATTATTTGAATTTCCTTAACAAAAAGTGTGTTTTTTCAAAAAAGAAATCATATCACTCTTATTGGAAAACCCTTTACAATCCTTCCGGTTATTAATGGAAAATAATTCCATTCAAATGGCTGCCTCGGCTGGCCACGCAGTAGCCTACACGATCTGTTAAATTTTTAAACACATTATCTATTGTATGCAGCTGTATTTCGCCAATGGCTTCACGAATATTGTCCTTTAAAGTCAATTGTCTCTGGCTTGTCAGCGTAACACTTATCTTTTACGGCACCCCACAAATAATAGTCCAACGGTGTCAAATCGCAGCTCCGAGGTGGCCAAACGACATCAGCTCTGCGGCTGATAATGCGATCTTCAAATACAGGGCGCAAAACATCGAGTGTAGCTTTCGCTGTGCACGTAGCGCCGCCGGCGCCGGCCGTCCTGTTGAAACCAAATGTTGCCAATATCCTCCTTTTCAATTTTTGTGAACAAAAATTAGTTCAACATGGCTCGCGATAACGATCGCCATTGACTGTAACGGCCACCCCTTGCTCATTTTCGAAGAAAAATAGCCCAATTATGCTTCTGGACCAAATTCCGCACCAAACAGTGACCCGTTTTAGGTGTATCGGCTATTCAATGTATGCATGCGGGTTTTCTGTGCCCCAAATACGACAATTTTGCTTGTTTACATACCCGCCAAGATCAAAAGTTGAAAGTTCATTCATCTGAAAAGATGATTTTTTTTGGCAAAATCGGCATCTTCTCTAAGTCGATTGCAGGCCCACTTAGCGAAACCAAAACGCATTGGATGGTCAGTTGGCTTCAACTCCTGAACCAATTGGACTTTGTATGGGCGTCATACCAAGGTCTTTATGCAAAATTCGTCTCAATGATGTCTCCGAAATGTTCAATTGATGAGAACGACGCGACGGTGAATTGATGTTGATGGCGCTTCACGCACACTTTCTGCCACAGTAGCAATATTCTCGGGCGTACGCACTGTTTTTGGCTTTTCACGCTTCAAATTTTAACAAAATCATTTTCTTTATCGCGTGAATTTTGCATTTATAGAAAAAAAATTAGTTTGTTCCTTTCTGGATAACCGTACGATAGCAAATTTCAAGAGACTTTTGTCAAGAAAAGTGTGTCATGATTGTAAATATTCGTACGATACTAAGAAATTCTCAACAACATTTGTGCGCACATTTTCTATGTTCACCAACAACAAGCCCGTTGTTATCCTGAGGCAAATTATGTTCGTTTGGTTTTTTACTCACGATAGAATAATGAAGATAAGAGCGAAGCGGAAAAAATTTTCCCAGAGGAGTATGGATGTGTGCTGTAAAAATAAAAATTCGCGCGAATTTTTATCTTTTTTTATTTTGGCTTTCTACTCACGATAGAATAATGAAGATAAGAGCGAAGCGGAAAAAATTTTCCCAGAGGAGTATGGATGTGTGGTGTAAAAATAAAAATTCGCGCGAATTTTTATTTTTACACCACACATCCATACTCCTCTGGGAAAATTTTTTCCGCTTCGCTCTTATCTTCATTATTCTATCGTGAGTAAAAAACCAAACGAACATAATTTGCCTCAGGATAACAACGGGCTTGTTGTTGGTGAACATAAAAAATGTGCGCACAAATGTTGTTGAGAATTTCTTAGTATCGTACGAATATTTACAATCATGACACACTTTTCTTGACAAAAGTCTCTTGAAATTTGCTATCGTACGGTTATCCAGAAAGGAACAAACTAATTTTTTTTCTATAAATGCAAAATTCACGCGATAAAGAAAATGATTTTGTTAAAATTTGATATTTTGAATACTTGGATTGATATTTACATTTATAAACTTATTTGAAATCCGGAATATCAAGCCATTTGCTGCCTTATAGAAAGCCTTCGCAAAAATTATAACTATATATAAGCTCTTTTAGTTCCATTTTTTTCTAAATTGTAACGACCGCTTGTGCAACTGATTAAGAAGAATCTAATTTTGAATCTAAGATTTGATGAAGGTATGAATGAATGAATGAATGCAAGTTTTCACTGATCAATGGAAATTTTTCGTCAAGCTCATAACCGTTGCTTTTTTTTTGTAAAAGATTGCACATTGTGTTTCTTTCATAAAACTTTATAATGTTTCAAGGTCAACTATTAACAAAAAAATATGGCCTCATGACACTTTAGAGATGCGTCATTTGGGCATTTCACTATATGGCCTAAAGTCGCAAAAAAATATGGCTTTACGACGCTTTAACAAAGCGTCATTAGACCATATGTTCGAGTATGGCCTTAAGTCACAATTGAAAGCGTCATAACGCCATATGTTCGAATATGGCCTTATGTCGTATGGCCTTATGTCAGGGCACCTAAAACTAATTATCTGTCAAATCAGACATGAGCTAAGTGCTACCATTCACGAAGTAAGCACTAGTTGCAAAAAAACGTTAGATGGCGGACCCTTTACATACGGCTGCATATTTCTTCAGGCATGTTTCTTAACAAATGGTGGAGTTCGTGATTGAGTCAGTTATAATTATTGCACCTTAATTCAAATACAAATCTTGAGCTCTACTTAACCTGTCTCGGAAGCATCAATTTTGCCAAGATTAAATTGACCGAAAGGTGTCCTTCAAGGTAGCAAAGCCTTGACCTAAATATCACCGTAAGACCTCTTGCTATATTGATTGCCGGTGTAAAAACATCGTCGTCGATATCAAAACCAAAGTCACTTCTGAATTCAAAATTGAATGGTTCTGCAAGATTGACCATGACTTTTATGGAAAATAACTTACACAAAGTCCTATCCTCCTTTTGGAAACACCATCTACTAGGACGGTGGTACCCGTGGTGCGATGGTTAGCATGTCCACCTGCTAACCCAGAGGTTTGAGGTTCGAATCCCAGCAGAGGCACAAAAAATGTTTTTTCCGGGTATCGCCTTTCGCGAGGAATTGGCAAGTCGTCCGTTAGTAAATTCATGCCATGAAAAGCGCTTTCTCAAAAAGCCGTTCGGATCCGGCATAAAATTGTAGGTCCCCTCCATTCCCTCACAAGGCATGGTTGTGAGAAATGCGCTAGGCCCAGGGGCTCCTCGCTCTGTAGCGCCACCCTATTTATTTATTTATTTTTATCTACTAGGACGATTTTATCTCACTTCCACCAAATGAAATGCGATCGATTTGGGAAATGTATTATTTTGTGATTGTCCATTGTACTATCTTGATGAACCTGTAACCACCAACAGCTTTTTCGAATACAAATACCTATGACTGTCCAATAATTCCAACAAAATATTTTAAATTTACAGTTCATTGGAAGCCAGCAACAAGGCACCTTTAGGGAAGCCTTGTTGGTATCCTCTTTTCCTTCATTAAATGCATTCACTTTAAATTTCAGTCTCTGATGTAGTTGAAAAAAAAATGCATTCTTTTATGAGTTTGGCCCAGAAAATGTTCACAGCAAATCGAGGGAACAAATTTGAATAAAAGTGTCGTAATGTCATTTAACTTAAGCACTCGAGACTTACAGACTTGAAGTTTTTCAAACGAAACTGCATAAAATGCAAAATGTATGCTTTCAGATAATACTTAACAGTGGTCTATCGGTATGTGGGACGGGAACCTTTCTATGTACTATTATATATACCACCGTACAGTCAAATTTGAAACATTTTTCTTTTTTACTTTTTTTGTGAAAAGTCGAAAGCAACGAAAATGATGATGATAATAAAAGCCTATACCAAGCAAAAAATACCGTCGATATGCGCAAAAAGTTTCGCCATTGAGACAAAAATATCCTTCACGAACGTCCGAGTTTTTAGTTTGGGGGTAGGTAGATGGGTGCGCTGCAAATAGTTTCTCGCCAAACAAAAAGTTCACATAGCCTTAACTATCTTTTTTGAAATTTTGCCAGGACCTGAGGTGATTTTATTTTGCGGCAGAAAAAATAAGCAATTTGAATAGCTATACTCTCCCTCTCTCTCTCCCTCTATTTAGTTGATTCAGGGTTGGTGCCATCAAATCACTAAATGAGGTGACTGGAGTTTGTAATCGAAATTGTTTGGATTGAAGGCAGGTGAGTTGACCCTTTTTTGGTCCTTATGACGTGAGTTTATATTTGATTCTTTAAATAAAAGTCGCGATTTTATAATCTCCACGTCATTTTTTTTTTATTCAAAACTACTTGCGCATATTTCAAGACACAATTTTCCTTCGAATGACATAAATGAAGTTAGTAAATTTACATCAACAATAAACATTCATGGTAAATTCGTTCTAAAATTCAAAAAAACGTCTCACCGATCTCATAAATCTCACTCCCCTAAACCAAAACTTTACCTTGGCTCTAAAAGCAAATTTAAAAGTTGTTTTTTTAGTTTAAATGCAGAAACAATTAATCTGCCAAAATACAACACCCCTTCAATAAAAACAAATGCACCAACACACAAAAAGATACTTAAAACTAAAAAAAGCGGCAGAAACAAAAACATCAACAAAAACAAGAAAACACTTAAGAGATTTGGGACCAGCACTTTGTGAAATTAACTGTTGAGAAGTTTGCTTCCTTTGTGTCCAGCTGGAACTGTATATATATGGCATTATGGCAACGTACTTTGCTTGTATCACCGATTTGTAAGAGTACTTCCCAACTGGAACCGGAAGTGCAACGGAACATGTAAATAGCCTTCGTTTATTATTCCCACCGCTGCTGCTGTTGCAGGCCTCCGGCTTATGCCAGCCAAATAAATGCCACTGTAATTCCTTCCGAGCCTTGATCCCACACGTTAGGGCATCTCTTTCCTATATGTATATTCATTTTCCACAAACCCAGACCAGAGTGGACGAACGCCAATGCTATAGATACAGCCAGAGGATTTCCACTGGATCCATCTAACTCGATTGCACACTCGATTTGCATGGTGTGTCTGTCTATCGTTGTTAACTATTTAAACTTCCTAATGGTCACTTTGAGGGGAATTTGTAATTAAAACGTCCCCAGGTCAAATGGAATTGCATTTCTCGTGTTCGGCGGTGCAGAGCTACAATGAGTTCTGACCAAATTGTTGCTGTTGCTGCTGCTTTTTCTCAATGCAGTCTCGCATACAGTCTAAATATTATACTAGCCCGTCGCGTCGATAAAAAGAAAAATAAACAAAGCACACTAAATGTTGTTAATCGACCGAATACAAAATATGAAGATTTATTTTGGGTTGGATATTTTGGCAGACATCAAAATGGATAATAATTTTGCTGGAATTTACTTTTAAACGTTTTGAAACGGCTTAGTAATGAATTGAAATAAAATATTTGTTTACATGAAAAGATTAAAAGCAAAAAGATCAGAAAAGTGGGACATGCAATTTTACAAAAAGAGCTGCGTTTTTGTAGCAACTCAGTAATCCTATACAGTTCAAAAATTTAAACAAATCCACAGTGAGCACTTTGAGATCTGACTCAAACTTAGACAACTTTGTAACCAAGGTTAGTGGAATTAGGAGCACCTACTAAGTAAGACTCGAGGGAGAGCCATCCTCTCAGATGGTGTTGTCATTCAAGAAACCTTTAAAGGAGAGATCGTTCAACAGCTTATGGGTATAAAACGTTCGTTTAACACCGCCTTCTTGAGAAAATTTATGAGAGAAAAAAGTCGTGCTATTCGTGTTGGTTCGTTTAAAACGAAACCACTCAGACATTTCTGATGAAAAAGGTTTCCTAAGAATCAATCTAAAATGAAGCTCGTTGCAGTTGTTTGACTGAGTTGAAAGCCTCATGGTGTTGCCATAGCTCGTGCAAATTGTAACATGTTATTAGTTTTTTCATTGAAATACAAAGCCAAAATAGTTTTATTTTTTAATCACACTTCTCTGTGACCGTGGGTAGGTACATAATAACCTTACTTTCCTACTTAGGTGGCCATTAGACTTCGGGGTGAACATGGGCGTCAACCACCATCTTTTGATAAAGACTTCGATTTCGGACGAGCTCTCTCCAGTTTTTCCCACTAAGTCTGTTGAGGTCGTCTTCCACTTGATTGGGCCACCTTAGACGAGATTTTCACCTTGCTAGATGTAATGTGCTTTCAAAAACCCGTAGAGCCGTAGCGTTTAGTTTCAACCGCTTTACATGCCGCAGCCATCGTTGCCTCGCGATTCGTACTATTCTAGCTATACCCATCTCGTGGTACAGATCATACTGTTCGTTGATGAATCTTCTTCTCCACACATTGTCTTCACATACGGGACCAAAGATCATTCAAAGTATCCGTTCTCTTTAAGATCCATGTTTAAGCACCGGCCGTAAAGTTGAAACGGGATGGTCATTGTCTTATGGAAGGTTACCTTGGTTTTTCTGGAGATGATTTTGCTCCTCAATTGTCTTCTTGACCCAAGAAGCAGCAGTTGGCAAGAGTTATTCTCCATTTGATCTCCACACTGATGTTGTTTTCCGTGTCTATAGCGCACACTTCGTAGACGAGGTCTAGTACAGGTAGGGTTGCAACATCGTTGTAAAAAACATCGATGTTGGAAAACATCGATGGTCTCCGACTAACATCGATGTCAAAAAAACATCGGTCATAACAACGATACATCGATTTTTTTCCGATGTTTTGCCGATTTTTTAATTATCTTGTCAATAATGAAAAACATTGGCTTTATTTACGTGTACTGTAGCTAAATATGCAAACTTACTAGTCTTACCAGTTCCAAATTCAAAAGACAAATTCAAATCGACAGGATTCATTTGCATATTGCGAAACAAAACATTTATTTGAACGTAATTAATATTACAAATATTCAAATTATTTGATCAAATCCAAGAATTTTGAGATCGGATCAAAAGAAACTTTGATATAGTCTTGTCCCCAGAAGTCTATTTCTGTCCTGAGTAATTCTTGCCCCAACTCCCGAGAACAAACGCTCGCTTGGGACTTGGGACAGATGTGGCAACGATGGGAAGATAAAGCATTACAATTTTTGCTTGCTTTTTAAAAACAGATTTCATATGATCTTCTTTGAATACACTTAACTTAACGTAACTTTGACAACTTACAAGTCGCAGCTCAAACGAAACATGAGTGAAATACTTTGCATTCCTCTTTTTCTGCCGGAAATTGAGTTTTGGAATTGATGAGTATATGACGGGTAAAGGAAAGACAGTAGACAAACTTACCTAATTACTTATCTATGTCGCACTGTCCCGCCTCCCACGACAAAGCAGACAAGGAATAGTGCACTCATTTAAAAATTAAACTACAATTGTCACGAGTTACGTCTTATGTCTGTGTGAATAAATCCTTGAGGTGATTCTTACAAAAATATTTTTCAATGAACGTGTTGCCCTTTTCTTAGAATTAGTTTTCATAACTACTAACTTACAAAAGATCTACAGGCTCTTGATTTTGCTGTTTTTCGTTTGTAGGTAGATTGTTGTTGCAATTCAGTGATCAAAAAACTTTTTTGTTTAAGAATTACACTTTACACATGTAGGGAATGTTCAAGGAAATGAATGTGCGATGCCGATGTTTTTGCCGATGTTTTCAGTTTTGCCTTCGATGTATCGGCGATGTATCGTTTTTCAAAACATCGATGTCAACATCGATGTCTATGACCGAAACATCGATTTTTTGAAAACATCGATGTATCGTTTGCAACCCTAAGTACAGGACCTCGAAGTTATGACTGTATATTTTGACGTATTGTAAAATTCGCGGATGTTCTCTGTCCTTGTTTGATGACAGCATACATTTCTTTTTGCCCCCATTCAACATATCAAACCCATTTTGGCAGCTTCTGTTTCAATGCTCGCAAAAGCTCTTTTGGAAATTGACTAAATTTACTTTGTAAATAAAAGACACCAAGCAAAATAATTAAATCAATTCAGTAATTTATTTTAATAGTTAATGTTTTCAAAATTATTTTTAGATTAGAAAGTACGACTTATCTTTACAGAAGTTCAAGGAAGAAGAAGGATTAGGAAAAAGGAAATGACAGAAATACGTTTGATTTTAAGAGTTACAGCTGATCATGAGAAAGTGTTATAATGCGAAAGTTGCATTATGTTGAAAGCGATATGCTGGCCTAAGACGCAGTTAAAATCCGTTTGGCTGGGATGCCGAAACTAGACATGGCTCTAACGTATATAGACGTGTCCTTTTATTTGCAACTAATAGTCACTGTTATCATTATTCGTTCAAAAATTGCAAAGGATTTAAAAAAAAAAAAAAAAAAAACATCTTAAAGCTCTCGAATATATTTAAGAAAACACATCGGTAATCCAAACAGAAAAGATAATAATTTCCAAGAGTTTTTGCATATCAAAGTGCATTTATATTTCGTCTTTCATTTTGGTTATTTCATTCAAATTAGTCAATTTAAGTCGCACACAATCCGATAGTGGGGTTGAAAATTTACAACGACAATAATTTTGATAAGTGAGCTCTTCCCCGGCAATAGCATAAGCTTGTTCAGAGTGCGTACTACAAGATGACAGTCTCTATGGGACAAACTTAAACGACAAACAAACACTTGGAAGTGGGTCGAGGACCAAAACTGTGCCTGAACGGATTTATAATACATATCTGTCGATGTACCAACTCTGAAGTGGGATTTTGTAAGGATATCTCGTTGAATCTTTTCTTTACTGGAATAGACCATGAAATGTGAAAGTGGAAAGAGAAAAAGATTCATCGTCATCGTCTATTGATGAGGGAATAAGTATTCTGGTCACGTGCAAGTTTTTATTCATGAATTCCTCTTGGGCGTTTTAACAAGCTTTTAAAGTAGTATTTTTAATGCTTCTTTGGCAACAGTTGCTATCTGTAAGGCCGACAATTGCTTATCGACAAATTGAAGAGCATATGAGCATAAGTACCTACAATACGAACATTCTAAAATCAATAGGGTGTTCCTTTTTAAATTTTACTACACATATGTAGTTGTACGTGTATGCATATAGGTAGTTACATTGTAGTGCAATTGAGTGTTTTGAACCAAGGCAACTCCGAGCTTTAGAGCGCCGACTTTGCCTATTGTTTCCTTAGTTAGATATAACTTCGAATATCCATTCAACTCGGAATTTTGACTTCAAAAACATATGAAAGGTACATATGCCTCTACTGCGCTTCAGCCTCAGTTAAGGGGCTAAACGCATAAAAGGTCAAAGAACATCAACGAATTGGATAGAACGTCAGATATTCTTTACTAGACTTTACCTACTTTTGATTCGCTGGCACAGGGGCCAAAGTTCCTGGGTCCCAACTTTTGTATTTGGGACTCGTGTCTTGGTTTGCGAGTTATGTTCTACACCATCGAGACTTAAGTGGCAACTTTTTTTTTGAGACGATGGGACATAAGTACCAACTTTTTAGGCATATGTGTTAGTCAATCGTTGTAATGTTTCTATTAGGCATTCAAACCTTTTCTTCTTGCCAAAAGATTGTGGACTTTTGACACATCTTTGAGTGAAGCATTTACCTCTTATCTCAGCATCAGGATATACTTTTTGAATTACGTATCGAGTAGAGAAAAGGATCGCTCAATTTTTTAGTTTCATTTTCTCTAATTCTCTTTTTAAAGCTTAGACAATTTTCTCATAAAAAGTGGGACATACATACATGCATAGGATGGTACAACAGAGCGGTGCACCTTACAGCCATGCCTTGTTATGGAATTAAGGGGACCTACAATTTTCTGCCAGTTCCAAACGTCTAAACGAGAAAGCGCTTTTCATGGCAATCTGTTTACTATCGAAGGGTTTGCCAATTCCTCGCGCGGAATAACATTTTTTGGTTCCTGTTTGAATTCGAACCACGAACCTTCCGCCTAACAGGCAGACATGCTAGCCATTAAAGATAAAGGCTAGAACATGTAGAGCGGATCGACATTACCGCTCTGGCTCGACGGGTTTACGACAGCATATTGCAAGGAAATCACGACTATGGAATATTTTTCATCGAATATGGATTTCGTTTGGGAGGGCGAGTGAAACCCAGAACCTCAGAGGTAGCGGTTCTGATGGCTTGATGGCATTGCTGCCACTGGTCTTCAATGCTGAATGCTGGCGGCATAAGATTTAATGATAAGTTGGAGGGACGCTCGATTTGAGAAAAAACTGGCCATCTCTTGCGATTGCAGCTCTCCGACGTCACAAATCTTCACAGCGTTAAATCGTGCGAGTCTTGAACAAGATATCCTCATTCGTACGTTGGCTACAACAAGGTAGTGGTCCGAGTAAAAGTTGGCCCCTAAGAAAGTTCGTACATCAATCACAGTGGAGGAGTGATTTGCGACGATCGCAACGTGGTGTATTTGGTTGACGATAGATTGATTTTTGGATCGCCATGTACTTTTATGAATTTTGAGATGAGGGAAGCGTGTGCAACAAACAAAAAGATCTATCCCCACAGCAAAATCGATTTAGCTGAATCCGTTTTCGGAGGTTTTGTCATGCAGGCTATGCTTACCGCTTGTATTTCCAAAGTTGTTTTCCTTCCCTAGTTTTTCACTAACATCGCCAAGAACGATTTCCACGTCGTATCTAGGACTTCTTGGAGCTCTCGTTTTCTCTTCTGTGGGTGCGTGGGCGCATACTAGGCTAATTTAGTCCTGATGCGAATGGTCATTATACGCTCGTTTGCTAGATCTTGGCTGATGACTTTATCCCTTTACCTCTAACGACAAATCCGCACACAGTTAAGCGTTGTTTCTGCTGTCTGTAGTCGCCATATGAGATGTCGTAGTATTTCATCTTCTTTATGCCCAGCCCATTCCAACGCACTACTTAGATGGCGGTTACGTCTGCATTATAGCATTCCAGGGCGTTCGCTTATTCTTCAGCTGCACTTAATCCGTTAAGGCCTAAGATCCGGAGGTCTTTGTCCATTTTTCGTTAGCTTGGGTCGTCAACGTTGAAATCATTATTGTTATTCGAGGCTGTTCGTTGTTTCTAAACTTACTTACTAACTTACTTAGGTGGGCATTACAGTTCGAGGTGAAACTGAGCCTCAGCTAACATCTTACGTCAACAATTTCGATTTCAGGTGAGCGCTCTCAGTTTTGCACTCTAAGTCGGTTAAGGTATTCTTCCATTTGACTGTGTCACCTAAGACTAGTCCCCTTGCACGATATCCCCGCCGGAACGTTTGGGTCCATCCGCCTTACATGGCCCAGCCATCGCTGCCTCGCGATGCGTACTCTTCTAGATATGCTCATGTCGCGATATAGCTTATTCAGCTCGTTATTATATCTTCTTTTCCACACATTGTCTTCATTTATATGGGGATCCGAGTAGTTTTTACATAAAGGACCGAAGAGTCAAGTATCAGTACCCTTCTGCAGGGATGTGCAGCTCTCACACCCCTTGTCTCACCAGGAGCTCATCCCAAACCATCTCTACTTCAATGCCCTCTGAAAGAACTTAACCAAACATGACGGAGTAGCTCACCAAGGATTTTCTGCTTTTTGACTGCTTAAGTCCAACTTTGATTCTGTTAGTTGAATTCAACCGCTGAGACATTGTCAAAAAGCTCTTGTAGACAACTGATATTCGAGCTGTCAGTCATTACTCGCAGAGCATTACAATGTTGATCCATATCTTCTTCGGCCCCCGCAATTGCTAGTTTAGCAGCGTATTATATTGCGTTGAGGCATAGTTAGCACAGTTGACAAGTACAACAATTGCAACATCTGGGCCCGCCAACTTGACACCAATCAGAGCCTTCGCGAGTAGTACACTCCCAACCACCAACTTATGTCTTCTATGGTCTCCTTAAAGAGGATAGAATGGGTGAGGTTTGTGCGGGCATGTGGGCACATTTTGCCCAATTGATTTTCTATTTATGTAATCAGCATGCCTGTCTACCAGTATTTTATTTTGCAAAAATGACAAGTAAGGCTGTACTCTGCGAAGGTTTAAAAAAAAAAAACTAGAACATTAATTTGAAAAAGGGAAAAGAACTGTAAAATTTAGGTCTGAACGCAACAATTCCATTAAGAAAATCAGAAGCAATATCATATTACACGTGGACCAAACTGGGATCGGATCAGTACCGTTTCAAGTACCATGTTAGAATCCAAAGAGAGGAAACAAATGTAAACGCATTCACGTTCACGTTCGATTTAACCTCACATCCGTCATGCGAGAATAAATTCAAATCGTCCGCCTAAAAAATGCTACACATTTCTTAAATACTTTACAATTACAATCCGACGTCACAAGAAGAAAATAATAAAAGCAAGTTCAAATTGTACACTAAACTTAATTATAAACCATTAAGTTTACAAGTGGTTGGAAATCTACTTTATTGTGACCTACACATAACTTCCTCCATCCCAGAAGTGGGATTTAATTTATATTAATATCTTCATCACATGTTACACTCGCATCGTTACTACTTTAATAAACGAATATCATTTCTGTATTTTAATAAAGTGCCCTTTACGATCAATGGAGCTTCATGCTCATTATCTGGGACAAAAAAGGCACACACCAGTTTACCTGATGAAACTACGCCCGTTGTGTTCCGAACGTCCCAAATTGGCAGCGGAAAACAACCAATTTCCAAATAAATTACCTCCAATCCCTGCCTGCAGCGGCAAAACAAAATTCAATAATGTAATAGAATAATGATCCATGTCAGAGTGGTGGTGGTGGTGGTGGGTTTTGTTGGGTCTATTGGGAGGCTGTCGTCGTATCTGCGATACACAACATTGCCATTATCGATTCCCGCTAGCGCAAACATCTTAAAGGTCGATTTCTGTGATATCTCGGTGTGTCGTAAAACTGGCAAGCTGCTCCAGAGAAGCCAAAATTCAAATGCTAATGACATAGCCCATATGTGACTTGCGATTCATGAATATATCCATTCTGCCTCCAATCCCCCTTCTATCAGATACACCGCTATAGGTACGAGTATATCTACATGGTTCCACCTTCGCGCCCATCAACATCATAGTCGGCGTCTTCGTCGTTGTCGTCGCATATCAATTGAAAGGTTTGCTCCTTGGGGAATGATTTGAAAACAATATTAGATTATGGAAATTTTACTGCTTTCTATTCAAAGACAAGTGAGACCTGGAAGAATCGTTGGTGCTTGGTGGGTTTCAACCATTCAAAGCTTAATCTAAAGGGTGGAAAAACTTATACGTAGATATACGAACATAACTTTTGATTTGGATACGTTATACTGAACATTAACGAGGTAAACGGTCATTGAACTACAAAATATGATTCACAAATAATTAGATTGAACGAGTTTTTGCCGAAGTGGTTTGAATATGAAAACAAGGCGCAGGGATGGATATTAGATAAAATTAGGGAGAGCCAATTATTTCAATTACTGATGTGAAGCCTATTTAGCTTCTCACGTTCTTATTACATGAGATTAGATGTTGGTATTTAAATTTTACTTAAAAGATAATTTAAATTCAAAAAGAAGGAGGGAAGGAAAAAGCAGAAAAAGGTTGGGCATTTTTGCTTTTTAGTAAGGGCAGTTACATATATTTTAATGAAGAAGAAAACTAGGCCGGATGATGTTTATTTATAAATCCTGAAAAAGAAACCAAAGCACGGAAATATAACTGAAAATACGAAGATTCATTCTTATATATTTTACATCTTGATGATCATTTTAGTTGTTTTAAAAAAGTTCCAGTTAATTTCAGTTAAAAAATTGTTAGCCATGCTCTCTTTTTGATTTTGCTGAAGCTTTCGAATTAGCTTGGCAAACTCTACTACTTAAATCAAATTACAGTTGACAATTTTTAGAGAAAAAGGTCTCCAGAAATTTAAATTGTAAACACTTGTAAGAAAAAAAATTCTGAAAAATGTACATACAATTTTAAGCTAATGACTTTGCAGTCGTAGTTAGAGAAAAGAACGTCGCAAGGATTGTCCCAAGCTTAAGTATGTAGAAATGTAATTTTTCTTAGTATTTAGTTTATCTTAATTTTTCTGGAACTTGGTGAACGAGTTCATCTCCATAACTTTGTCGTCAATGCAGAGAACTTGCTTCTGTGTTTTTTACTTGGATTTGTAGCAACTCTAGAGTAGGTGTCGGTTCTAATTGTTCACCAACGTTCTGCGTATTTTTCTGCAAATTCATATAAATTTTAGCATATTTAAAGCTACAATCAAGTCGCATATGGTGACAGCAATGTGCTAACTTCCTAGTTGAGCTAAATTCAGTATTTGAGACTACGGGACGGACAGATGCAAGGTTTTAAAAAATTATTTTTGTTGCTGAGGTGGTAAAATATTAAGAGTTACGAAAAAGCGAAATATTTGATTCGGATTATCACAAAAACAAGATATTTAGCCCCTACTAAACCCATTTAAATTAAAAAAAGGGCAGTTCCTTCTTTATCTCCAATGTTATGACTATCATTGAAGTCGTTGGAGACGTTTTCAAGAAAAATACCAAAGCTCTATGGTAACGATTATATGATAAGTAAGTGTATTCAAGACCTAGAAATCCGATTCCAGAAACGAATTTTAATGCTGACTAAAAAACAAAGCTCGTATTGACTTTGAAGAAAATCGGTTCCTAAAAGCATAGCGCGGTTATGTTAAATTATTATTTTAATTTTTTTCAGCCCGCATAGTGTTTTCAATTGTGTGCACCTATAATAACAAGCAAATATTGTGACATTAAAATCTCTTGCAAAGTATAATTCAATGACTTGCTTAGTATCATTCAGTATCCAAATATAAAAACCATAATCTTATCACTCAAAACCAGAATAATTCTCTCTCCTATCCTTTCTTTTCTAGGACGGTTATGACGACCATAAATTGGACGTAGCGCTCTTAACGTTGAGGCCACTGAGTCCGAACTTCGGTCGAAAATTTTTATAATTTCGACTAGTTGTGGGCTCGTTTATCTTTTATCTATAAAACATAGTCGCTTTCCGCTGTATGCTTAAATGTCTTATAGATAGATAGATTTCATTCCCATATTCAAGCGGAAACGGGAGAACTTAGAAAATGCTTGACCGATCTCAAAATTTTTTCACCACTAGACTTTGATTCTGTCTGAAGTCAAGAGTCGATTTTCTCTTATTTAAAAATGTGAGTTTTCAGTTTGTTTCAATCGAATACAGTAAAACGAATTCGAAGTTCCGGAATACCAATATATTTTACAATAAAAATAATATTTATCATTGGTCACACATTACTAGGTTAGGTTAGGTGGAAGTGGCTGTCAGCCAATGAGTACATTGCCTGACACACTTAGGCCGCAAGGGCCCATTGTGATACCACAGAGATCAGCAGCCGGTTAATCACCTGCTAGTCGAACCACGCGGAACTTTTAATGTATTTCAAAAGATTTTTAGGGTCTATGTAAGCTAAGTCGCTAGTATCATCGAAGAAGAATTCACCGAAATGAGTTTTCCTCCTATGAAGTAGGGCAGGACATGAGCAAAGAAGGTGTTCAAACAACTGCTTCCTCTTCTTCGTCCATGCAGCTTCTGCAGAAATCATTGGAAAACACACCAAGTCTTTTGGCGTGTCTTCCTATTAGACAGTTCCTATTAGAAAATAGCATGAAAAAACAATTCTCCAAAAGTTGCTTAGAAATACTAGTTCCTGTCAACCGTGGTTTACCAAGGAATTAAAAGCTCTAAGGAACAAAAGAAACAAGGCTTGGAAGAGCTATTTAACTACTCTCTCTTCAACTGACCACCAACTATTCAGAACGCTTTCTCAAAATCTGTACTCTAGCTATGTATGTATGTCACTCAAATGGGGTGTTCTCTGAAAAATTACCCAAAAAGTTTTTGGTTTTTGTAAAAATAAATAAATATAGGGTAGCGCTACTGATCGAGAAAGCGCTTTTCATGGCAATGAATACTAACGGACGACTTGCCAATTCCTCGCGAGAGGCGATACCCGGGAAAAAACATTTTTGCCTCTGTTGGGATTCGAACCACAAACCTCTGGGTTAACAGGCGGACATGCTATCCATCACACCACGGGTTTTGGTCTTTGTAAACTCTAAAAAAAAATCAAACGGCTATCCGGTCAACTTTATTCATAAAAGCACTTCTTAAAAACAACTCCTAATATTTGCAATGCTTTTGCAAATCATTTTTGTGGCTCTTTTGTAGAACGAATTTAGAAACTGATGAACATTTTTTTCAGTATTTAATTCACAAGTGAATTTTGGAAAAATAGTGGGAAATACCTGTTTTCAAGAAGTGTGAAATATTCGATATAAAAAACTACAGATCAATTTCAAAGCTCTCATGTTAACCTGAGCTATATTTGAACAATAGTCAGTGAAAGCCTATCTTTCCCTGCAAGGAATGTTATCTACCATCAGCAGCATGGATTTATGCAAAGAAGATCGATGGCTGCCAAGTGCCAACCTTCTATCTTTTCATCATAAATGTTACAATGCCCTGGACTGCATTTACACTGAATTCTCTAAGACGTTTGACCAACTTTACTGTCTCGTAATATTATACTATATAAACAAAAAGCATTTGGTTTTCCCTTAATATTTATTGTTTGGATAAGCTTCTACCTAAAAAAAAAAGTTCTTTGAAGTCAAATATCGTAATGTTTTATCAAATCCTTTCAATTTTGCAACAAATGATGTAATTTCTTGCATCTCCTAAAGTGACCTTTTATTCTTTGCTGGTGATATGAAGATTCTTAAAACCATCAAAAATTCTTCAGATTGTGAATTCTTGCAAAAAGATATTGACAGTTTAGTTCTATGGTGTTCTAAAAACAGGTCTACTTTGAAAGCTTCCAAGTGCCAAAGTATGACCTTCTCCCGCTAAAGATCGCCTAGTATTGGAGAATATTCAATATCGCAACAATCCCTATCTCAAGTTCTTAGATTCCGTTACCTTGGTATTCTTTTTAGTACCAACCTCGAATTTAGTGAACACAGCAACCTCATTATTAATAAAGCAAATTCAATGCTTGGCTTTATTAAGCGATGGGCAAAAGAATTTGATGACCTCTATGTCACCCTCTCTTCATACAACTGTAATGTGCGTCCTCATCAGGTGTGGTCAGTGGTCACCATTTTATGATATTCATAAATCTCGAATCGAAGCAATACGGCTCAGATTCATATGTTTCGCTCTCAAAGGTTTTCCTTGGGAAGATCCTTTCAATCTCCCTCCTTATGAAAATCGTATTTGCCTGTTAAATCTTCAAACTAACAGGTCTCTCAGCAATCAGCAATGGTTTAATATTTTTTCATCAATCAATAACCGGTTCAACTGATTCCCCCGACTAGCTCTCCCACATTAGATTCAACTATCGTGCAGGATCTCGCAAACTACGAAATTTAGAGTTTTTACATTGCTCCCACCACAGAACTAACTATGGCATGCATGTCGCATGAGCAATTAGCTCGCAGGAGTAGGTTATCTAACTCCTACTCCTATCCTTTTATTTCCGATTTCAATCTAATTAAAAATACTTTTAAATTAAAACTTAGAACCAGTGTTCCACCTGCATGAATACTATTTGTTATTTTACTACATTAATCTAATTTCTGTTTTATTAACAGTTTTTGTTTAATAAATGATTTCCTAGCTTATTTTGTTCTATTAGTGTACTTTTTTCTTAATTTTTACTTGCGATTATAGGTACTATAAGGCAAGTCTTGCAATCGTGCAGAAAAAAAATTTTGAGATAACAATTAAACATGACATTACGATGATAGAGAATACGAAAAAAGTGGGTCCTGCAATTCTGTCTGTCTGTCTGTCTGTCTGTCTGTCTGTGTGTCTGTGTGTCTGTGTGTCTGTGTGTCTGTCTGTATATGGATCTGCAGCCTGAACCGCTTGACCGATTTTCTTCAAAATTTGCAGTTAGGGTTTGTTTGGCATCCTACAGAGGGGTTTTTGGAATTGGGTCTCTAGGTCTTGAAATAACGGTACCTGCCATACAACCGATATGATAATACTTATTTTTCTCGAAAACGGCTCCAACGATTTCGATAAAATTTTGTATGAAGAATTAATTTTGAATTGTCTTTCTTATGATGTAAAAAAAAATTTTAAAAAAGGCCTAAAAACGGTACCTCCCATAGTACCGTTTTTTTTAAAACCGACTTTCTCGTTTATGGCTGACACGATCTTGACGAAATTTTGAATTTAAGAAGTCGTAAGTTGTTTAAGAAAGACTGCATATCAATATTTAAAAAAACTTAGTTTTGGAAATTTTTATAAATTTTTTTAAAAAATTTTGATTTTTGAAAGTAACTTCGAAATTATAACTTTGATTTTTTTCAAATTTTTTGTCAAAATAACTCCTGTTAAGATCTAAAACTTTGCATACTCAACTTTAAAAAAACAGTTTTTAAAAAAAAGTGAAAAATAAAAAACCGTTTTTTGGAAAAACTGCTCCAACGATTTTGATTAAATTTTCATCATTCATGTGTATTAGCGATTGCAAAAGAATGGCGTTTTTAGATTTTTGCTTGAAACCTTTGGAATATTTAATTTAATTTTTTCATTATTTTGCGTGATTTAATTCAATTTCCATAATTAATGTGTATTTGGCAACCCTGTACCACAAAATATATTATGAAGAGCTAATACCAAAACCTTTAACTCAGCCTTTAGATTTTGATATCGTATTTAGAACACAATCGCAAGTTCGTGCGACCCAGTCGTGCCCATTTTTTTGTTAATAATTGTAACGCTTTTTTTTCCTCGTATACGAATTACCAACCACTAACACTTGCATTAATAATGAAGAGCCTAGATAAGTGTGTACAAATGAGTTTGCTCTTGGTTGAATACCGCTTAAGTATCTGAGATGCAAAAAAAAAACGCGACCTGAATCTTGTTATCGCTTCACTAAACAGGGAATTTTTAGAGGTCTGGTCCAAGGTTGTCGATCGAATTAGTTCTGTGACCGTAGAGTGACCAAAAACCCAATTATAAGTCAGGTAATCATAAAAGAAATGAACTCATAAAACAACAGGAGGACGAACATTAAAGGCTCTCCGAAACCAAAGCGATTCTTTAGCTGCGACAGCGGCAGGAACTCTGCAACGACATCTGCAAATGTATGGAAATTTGGAGTCGTTCTTGAGGCGTCAATATAGGTACTCTCACATACTCACATGCATCGCTATGTAAGCATAAATTGACAGCTTCAATTGTCGCTGCCGTATCTACAAAACTAATAATAAGGTTTTAGGAAGTATTAAGGTACTCCCAAACCGGCCATATGAACGAAATCGAGTTCCATTCATAAATTTTTTGTTTATACTTCAAGACATTCTGGAATAAAATTGTCAAGTTCCTATTGGAGGCACGATATTATTAAACAAATGGTGATGAAATAACTCTAGTGGACAACTCCACTAAAAAGAAGCTTCTCAGTATTTCTTGAACATAACGCACGTAAGTTCCACTAGGCATATATGTTTTAAGAGATTTCTATACCAAAATAGGTACTACCTACCTTGAGACGACCATGTTTGCTAATCTACTCCTTTATTGACGTTTAAAATGAAAACTCACACATATGACGTTTACAAGACATTCTGTTATTTACGTCGTAAATTAATTGTTCAATTGAAAAGTATTAGCAAAAGAACGTTTCCATTGGAATTCAATGAAACGGTTCATATGATGATGGTAATTTCGACTCATGATGTGTTTGCAGCAGCTCTTCCGTCTTTAGTCAAAGCAAAGTCATTAAGTGTTCATACTCATGCTCAATGTCTATCACCTTGACTAGACTCAAAACACTCGCTTGTTAAGAATTCGAATAGATTTGCCTGTTGTAATTGTAAACTTCTGCCACCTGTCACAGAGGCAGACAACTTCTGCCATGTACGTGTATCAAATCCATAGATGTGTACTCCCTGTTATTTGCAGTCATATTGTTAAACTAATCTAATGCTCCACGAATCACATATCATAAAAGGAACGATTCACTTGCTTCTCAGATCTCAGCTGAACCCATGGCAGACATTACCATTTTGATTTACGTTTGCATGAGAGCCAAAGTGGAATGCGGAAGCATAGCAGCAAGCAATGATGACTTGCATTGCATCCCCCAATCAACAATCCTGAAAACGGAGAAACATGACATAAGGATGGACTGGCTTATGCTGGTTATGGTTCAGATTGCTTCGAAAACTCCTCTCTGGTCTGTTGCAATGGCAGACAATGTGTCAGGAGCACACGATGTTCGCTTGAATATCGCATTAACGTGCAATTAGCTTCCCTTGTTCCCTGGCCTCACTGTGTATGAGAGATTCATATATGAGGAAGGCTCCTTTTGTCGTTGATTCATTTGTATTCATCTTTTGAAACTATCGTTAATATTTCATAACTCAATTTGTTTGCTTTTTTTTTAAATTTATTTTAAATTTTTTTTATGGTTAAAAATAAAGCTACCTGAATTGGTGAAGCAGCTTTCTGTAGTCAAAAGCAAAGTCAGGGATACTCGGATACAAAGAGACAAAGGAACGAAAATTGAAACTGGTATAGGGTAGTGTAGATGCGCTTGAATAGGTTTGAATTAATTGAATTTAAAATCAACAGAAAAAGGTGTTGCAACTGGTTGATTGACACATATCTAATGGGCCAATCGGTTGGCGTAAGTTGCCAAGTTAATAAAATCACCTTTCATTTCATTGGGGAACTTTTTTTGTATTGGCACAAAAAAGCACTGGTTTTTGGCTAAAATTGAGTTTGACAGAAGTGAGTTGGTCATTAAAACTATTCATCGTTGCAGGTCTATCAGCCAAATAGGTCTGAAATTAAAAGGGACAGCGTTTTCGGTTGGTTTTGCTTGTGTTTACTCTAAAACTTGATGATTCTTTAATATTTTAAGCTTTTTCTGACGGCAGTAGTGTTCAATCAAAACCAACATTTGGTAGCTAGCCAACTACAGCTTTTAATGTCTGCTAAAATTTTTTCTAAGCACAAAAACTGGCCAAGATTTGCCCACTTCCCTAGCAATTATTTTGCTAGAATTAATTAAAAAAACGCCTGCTTTTTACCAATAGACCGTAACCCCATCGTTACAGGTTCGCGCTCTCATCCTTCACGTGCAATTAACCCCAATTAAAAATCATTTCATGTCCCTGTCCCCATCGCCCATCCCGAATATAAGTGTCTTTTTAGATTTAATTGAAATAGAGTTGCAGAGGCCAAAGCACGCAACACGCACATAACACCAAATAATGTTTATAAATATCCACTGTGGGATCATCATAGCTCGACGCGTCTGGTGTCATGGCCAATTATGTGACTCCCTGGCGGAAGCAACAAATAACGGCAGGTGTTGACGCATCCAGCTGGCGTGGTCCATTTAAGAGTTGAGACGTTTTTCAAATTCGATCACATCGCACTGTGAATTGTGCAGCTTGGTAGATGATAATATGCGCAAATTATGATCCACACACAAATTTTGAGTATTTTAGGGATTATGAATTTGTGTTCGGGGAATTTGTCAACTCGAGGAAGTGATATGTCAGTTTTGAATGTGATTAAATTTAGAGTCATTCGAAAGATGTGCGTGCACTTTATTTCATTGAAGGCGGAAAAAATGTGCCTTCAATGAAATCTATTTTGAATAGAAGTTTTTGAGGAGTATTGTATTGAGGTTGTTCGCATACGATGAAGCGTGCCCTAATATGTTCGGAGTGAATTTGTACTTTAACACTTATTAACCGTTTTTGGTGAACAAGCCAATTTTTAAACAGTCTTTCAAGTGAATAAGTTCAAGTCTATGACTTAACTGAGCGGATATCGAGGCTTATATCGTATATGATATCCCTACTAATACTAAAAATGTGAAAACTACATTGTTATGCTTTCACGTCTAAACTACTGAACCGATTTAAATGAAATTTTGTACAGAGATAGTCTAGAGCCTGAGAAAGATTGTAAGCTACATTTCATCACCATATTCTTACGGGTACGGGAACTGAAATGCCAACGGGAACTTGGAAACTACTGAAAACTATAAAAACTATTTCACTATTAGAATGATGCATTATCACTGAGTAGCATAAACACACGAGTGAGTATACGGGATAATATCTTGAGTTCCTTTTTTTCTATTATGCTCAAAGTACGCAAATTACACTAAATACGACCATTACGTAAAGTTACCAAATAAGAGAAATCAAGTGAAATACGCAAATACCTGAAGCAAAATATGGAAAGTAAGAAAATTACGCACCGTACGCGTATTTGCGCGCCAGATTTAAATATCAAAATAAAGTTTTCGATTTAAAAATTTGAATTAACAAATATATAAATATGATGTTTTTAAAAGTAATGTTAAGCTTCAACAGTTACAGAACTCAGAATTCGATTTGTGTAGAAGAAAAGTTTAGATTTCGAATAAATGTAAAGTGCTGATGTTTCCAATTTCACCAAACACAATCAATTGAAAGTAATTTTCAGGTAAAAAAATAATCATAATATAATATAATATTATAATAAAATAATAATCTCAATCGACAATGATGTAGTTTCTTCAACTGTCCCCGAGTAGGAATTTGTCTATCGATTTTGAACACAAAATAAGATAAGCTAATTAAAATACCCACTCAATCTTTTTTACTTACACAAATAAACTTTTCGAGGTTTATCAGTCAACAGGTATGGAATTTTCCAGTCCAGCCGAGAAGCAATTAGAGTAGTCATTAAATTGATATCTTCGCCAAATTAATCTCAAAAAAGAGAAACCCAAATGCGGAGAAGAAATCTAAGGTAATATCAATCAGGGCTTTTGACTGAAAAAGCACCTTGATACTTGGCGCCCTACTATAACATTAGTCACTTGATTGCCATTAGTAGATGGTGGCTTTTGATAGCGGTTTGGTCCCAGTTCTGATCATGATGTTACTATAGATTCCATATACCAGGCTTCAACAGCAAAAGGAGTGCTGAAATATAGACTTCAATTGTTTTCCTTTAGTGCCATCTTGAAGGTATATTATTAATATGTGCTTAAAAGACAGTTTCCGTGAAAATTGTCTACGTCGCACCAAAAATACGAATAGGAACCCGGCAGATTTTATATGTAGGCCGATAGACTGCCTTGCTTTGCTTGTGTAGCCGCAGGGTAGGTACATTTTTTTGAATCTTTTCCAAACAGATGCCAATTTTTTTTTAGGAAAAATACATCAGTGATTTTAAATAATGATTTTTCAGAAAGTCCTCTACAAAACAATCGAAAGAACCTAATTTCACGCTGTGTGAACACACCGTAAAGAAACAATTACAAGAATCTGAACCTTTACTTCTCTTGTCCTCAGTTTTCATTTGTTTCTTTATATTGATGCTTTTGAAACACAAGATCTATCAGTAATACAAGAGCAAATAGATTCTTAACTGAGCAATATGCCCAGTGCCCACACCAATCGATTGAAGTGAAGTGTCAACATGTGATTTCTGAAAGGCTTTTCTCTAACAAAGAAATCAGTAAAAAACATTTCCTCGAATTGCTTAGAACAAGAAAGTTGCTGCCCACACCTTCATAAATTTTGTATTTTTGTTTTGTGTAAATCTACAGCAACCTGTCGTAAGGATAACATCAACATAAGGAATACATTCTACCGAAAACACTGTTCGGCTACCTACATTTTTCATTTTTGTCTATTTTTGGCTCACAACTTCCCAAATAGAGTTCCTCCAAATACACACACTACGCTGAGCTCGTGCTTTATGATGGTACATAGGTAGTTAGTAAAAGTTACATACGCGTTGGTTTGGTTCGCGCTTCGTCTGCTATCCTGTTATCGGACCCAACCAGCCGTAAAAAATGTTTGCACAAGGCTCAAAATGAAATAAGATAAGCACGATATCCACTTCTCGTTTTGGAACGATTCGCAGCACACCATGAGTAAACGCACACCACGACCCATCAGCCATCACAATACCACCTCCACTCTCGCCCACCCCCTTACACGAACATCATTCAGGGCTATATCCAAAAGCATTGTACACATTGACCAATATTTTTCAATCACAGCCCCCGATGTTATTTTAGAATTCATTCGAAATGAAATCAAAATTTCATCAGATTCAATTTGAGTTTGTTTTCCTTCTGGAAAGGGGAATGCTGTTTCATTTCCCAAAGAGACGGCCGGCACTGACGCCGTTCAACATTTATAGCAAAGCAACGAGATGATGATAGAAAGAAGGCTCAACTACCCGAAAAGTGAAAAAATAAATAAATGCCTGAGGTGGATGAAGAACTCCTTTAGTCCGTATCCCATGTTTGTATCTATATACCACCCTATTCGTTGCGGTCACATCACAATTCGATGAGCGTGTGGTTGCTGGTTGTTGGGTGGACAGCAACAAAAAAACTTTAAAAAAAAGCCACACATTTCTTATTTAGCATCCGGTTGGGATAAAATCGGTCTAAAAATCCATTAAAGAACCACATGTATGTACTGCACATACAATTGTATTACCATAACCAACAAATGTCCTTGCGTCAGAGAAAAAGAAAACAAAAAACAAACGAAGTACATACTTGGTTGAGCTGTTTTGGATGGAGATCAGATCAGATCGGATTGGATCAAGTGCATGGATATTAGATTTGGGGAGGAACGATACGCTATGCCTACGTTACTCTTAGACATCACTGCCTTAGTTGTGTTGTCGTCCGGGGTGCCATGGAGACATCTAATTGGAAAAGGGGTTAACATAAGGGTTCATTTATTCCAGATTATGCTTTTATATCAAACAACAACTGCAGAGGAGTAGGTACCTCAACCTTTACAAAAAAACAAATTCTTTTGCTCTTTTTGCTAGACTGAATAGGCTGGCAAGACTGGTGATGGCACGGCGACTGGCGATAACACGACTCACAACCAGGAACGGACTTAGTCTAAACTGCAAAGCATCAGACAAGTGTTTCAAATTTTCCTACTGTAAGGCTATAAGCAGCCACTAACACTACCTCTTCGTGTGCTTCTCTCCCTGTCCCTATAACCACCACTCGTCTTTTCTTCTTTCTCCATAGGGTAAACGCACTACTACCCGGACACTTAACTTTTTTCTCAACTTTGGCTTCAAACCATTTTGTAGCCGTAAATGCTACCGCGGTAAATTTTAGTGATTGTAAGAATATAATATAAAATAACAATTCAGAAAAGTTCCGTTTTCGTTAGTATCCGGACACCAAAATTTAGTATCCGGACGCATTTGTTTTAAGAGACAAGCCCTATCCGGATACTGAAAATACATTACAGTCGCACATTGTTAGCATCCGGAGAGCATGTCCGGGTACTGAAAAACATCTTCAATTTTGGTTCTAGTCCCCAGACACCACAAATAATGGCAAAGATTTTAATAAATTTTTTTTTTTTTTTTGCAAATTGTTTTAGTTAATGATATTTCCAACGACATCAATTACTTTCCATTACAGTAAATTAATTATCACTACTTGTTCAATTGCTTACTGTTGAAAACTGTTCGCACTACTTTTTTTTTACACAAATCGACAACGAGAGCGCACCTTCAAACCTTAAGCAATAAAATGATGCGTAGTTCTTAAAGTACGTATTTCGAGTACCTGAAACTTTGCATGCATGTGTAAGACATATTGAAGGACCCATGCTTGTTGACGTTTGTAGGTTTTTTTGACTGATTTATCTATTAATCGCGAAAAAAGGTCAATGTGTCCGGATACTAACACTGTCCGGATACTAGTGCGTTTACCTTATATCTTCATCAATTTCTCTCTCTTTGTTTCTTTCTTTCACTTTAGTGTCCTCCAAGCTTCGACCATTTCTGCCACCTTGGAGCAATGCCGACTGGCTAGTGACCCAAATGAGAAAGTAAGACTGTCTCAATCAATACTTTTAAAGTTGTATGACGAATGTGTGCCATTGAAAACAGTAAAATTTCAGAACAAAGCATGTCCTTGGTTTACTTCGGAGGTGCTCTGCTCTATTAAGACGAGGAAAAAGTTATACAGCAAATTTAAGCGTAGACCATGTGAGATAAATTGGTCCGCATACAAAGTGGCTCGTAATTACTCAACCACAGTCCTACGTACGTCAAAGAAAAATGCTTCTAAACTAAACTCTTCCCTTCCTCCAAAGAAGCCTTGGAGCAACCTAAAGACGATCGGAGTGTCTGTTGAAAAGAATAAATCTATGTGTGCTCTGGATTCAGATGATTTGAACAATTTTTTCTTGGGTGATGACCCTACTGCTGCGCTGGCAGCTCAACTTCTAATCGAACAATAGATTGTGTAGGGTCTGCACCAATATTCGAAAGTTTTGAAGTAGCCACGGAAGTCGAAATTACTTAATGCGTTGCGGCCATAAGGTCCGATTCGATAGGTGATAATGGTTTTCCAATTCGATTTGTTAAGCTTATTTTACCTGAAATTGTCTCGCGTCTCACTCATATAATTAACTGGTGCATAGTTACGTCAACTTTTCCGCAGCGCTGAAAATTCGCAAGAGTTTTGCCAATAGCAAAAAAAACAAACGCATCTCCACCTGCTGATTTCAGACCGGTGAGCATTCTGCTATGTCTATCAAAGGTTTTTGAAAAGGTTCTAGCAAAGCAAATAACGAAACACTTGTCTCTGAAGAATTTGCTGTATGCTCAACAATCTGGTTTTAGAGCTAACCACTGTTGCGCTACAGCTTTGGATAACCTCTTTGAAGATTTGAGACAAGATTATGACCGGGTCATGTTTCGTTGCTGGGTTTGCTGGACTTCTCTAAGGCTTTTGATAAAGTCAATCACAAAATTCTGTGTTGACTTTATCTATGACTTTGGTTTCAGTGAAAGAACTCAGAAATTGATCAGTAGCTTCCTCTCTGGCTGATCGCAAAGGGTTAATTCTGGTGAAGGTTTTTCACTGCTGAAAGAAATAAAGCAGTGTTTCTGATTCTTACTCTCTCTCTCTCTCTCTCTCTCTCTCTCTCTCTCTCTCTCTCTCTCTCTCTCTCTCTCTCTTCTCTCTCTCTCTCTCTCTCTCTCTCTCTCTCTCTCTCTCTCTCTCTCTCTCTCTCTCTCTCTCTCTCTCTCTCTCTCTCTATCTCTCTATCTCTCTCTCTCTCTCTCTCTCTCTCTCTCTCTCTCTCTCTCTCTCCCTCTCTCTCTCTCCCTTTCCTGATCTCATACAATAAATTTTCAGTGCCATGCCTAGAGTCTAGTTTCGACATCCCTGCAAGCTGACAAACTTTCATGCGATTTCCTTAACTTCGTACTTGAAAAGATTGTATAAAACTCAGACAGCAACTTTGTCCGTCCAGCTCTGACATACGGTTCACAATGTTGGACAATGTACAAAAAGTATGAGAGCAAATTGACGGCAGCCGAAATGAAGATGCTTCGGATGACAGCAGGAGTAACAAAGCTTGATCGAATTAGAAGTACTAAGATCCGTGGAAGCCTTCATGTCAAAAGTACCATCTTGGACAAAATTCAGCACGACCGGCTCAGTTGGTATTGTCATGTTCAAAGGAGAGATCCGCAGAACCCCGTCCAAAAGGCAATATCGTACAACGTTTCAACAAATTCGCGACGAAAAAGAAAAGGCAGGCCAAAACACTCCTGGTACAAGCAAATGCAAAAACAGCAGCATTTGGTTGGCCTCAGACATGGAACAATCCAAAACCGGGAGGCTTGCCGACGCTTTCTGAGGTCAACGCGGCGTACCCCACAGGAGGATCACTAGTGTGAAGCAGAAAAGTGGGAGAGTTGTGATCGTTTCAAGATCACTACTCGTAACGCCAGAAATGGAAAGAAGAAGAAGAAGAAGAAGCAATCTGTACAAATACTTGCTTACGCAGACGATATTGACGTAATGGGAAGAAGAAAGCTTGAGGCCATAGGTGTGATCATTGAAATAGAAACTGCAAAAATCGACGATTTGGACAAAAAGTCACAATAGACAAACATAACTTCAAAGTAGTACAGGACTTCGTCTACTTAGGATGCGCTACGGAAAACAACATCAGTGCGGAGATCAAACGGAGAATAACTCTGGCCAACTGTTGCTTCTTTGGGTTAAGAAGGCAATTGTGAAACAAAACCCTCTTTATACACCAAGGTAACCCTTCATAAGATGTTGGTTGAGGCTCAAGTTCACTTCTTATCTCTCATTATCTCTCTCTCTCCCCTCTCTCCCCTTCTCTATCTCTATGTCTGCCCCACTCTCCATCTCTCTGCCTCTTTAAGTAAGTAAGTTAGTATATAGTATGCACTATGTAATTATATCTCTTTCATAGACTTTTTATCTCTCACTATCTCTCTCTCTCTCCCCTCTTTCCCCTTATATTCCTCTCTCTTCTCCTATCTCCTCCTCTAGCCCTCTCTCTCTCCCACCCTCTGTTTGTCTCTCTTTCCCTCTCTCTGCCTCTCTGTCCCTCTCTAACTCTTTCTCTTCTTTTCTCTCCCCTTTATTCCTCTCTCTCTACTTCTGTATTCCTCTCTCTCTCTCTCCTTGTATCTCCTTCTCTCCCTCTTGCTCTCTCGTATTTTTGCCCTGTCTTATTTATGCCCTATCAATCCACCTACGCCATTGCAAGTCTTGAACCTAAAATTTCCGGAAAACAGATCGTGGTGCTAAAAGTGTCCACTTCGAAAATCAACTTTGCCAGTTATAAGGCCCAGATACATTAAGAGACCGCATCTGGGCAAACGTATGCTTATGATGATAGGATACTGGCTACGACAACGACGACAACGACAACGATGACAGCGACGACGACGATGATGATGATGTTGATGAACGGTAGCGCTCTAAAGTCTAAACCTAAAGCATCACAGTTTAGTCTTTCGTTGAAAAAACCCGTCTGAGTGTGAAGAAGTGCAACGTAAATTTGCCTGCATCCCTTTGATTAATGTGCTGGCAAATATTGCCTGATAAAATACAAGGATACGGACTGTATGTCTATGCATGGACTTTAATCCCACTCACCCACATACCCAGCACTCTCTGAACGACACACATCCACTGCACTAATGTGAGTGCCACTGGCTGTTCCTTCTTTTGTTCCGCACCTATGCTCGTTTTTGAAAATTGATTATCTCGCAGGTCGTATAGCTTGTGTTTTCTTCTCATCGTTTTTTTTTATTCTCATATAATTCTCTTTTTAGGTTTTTCATGTTAGTTGGGCTTGTTTTTTGTTTGGGGTTGAATATGAAGAGCACAGGTTCATGTCATTAGACGATTGCGGTTTTATCTGTTCCAAAAAGGATAAATGGGTTCTGTGGGTTTGTATGGCGATGATAGCTGCAGACTACACATTTCTCTAAATCGTGGGTATATTTTCATATCTACTATTGTTGCTGTCCCTTTGGGTAGCTATGGCGGAACGAATTTGTTTTGAATATTTTGGGAGTTCCACCCTCAGTTTTAGACGCCGGGAATATTATGTTTCTGATGCTGCGGGCTCTGGTTGGGAAAGTCCCTAACAGTGGTTTTTCTTGCCGGAATATAAGTATGTAGATATGTTCATATCCGCTTTAATTTAATTTAATTATGTGATTAAATAATGCGAATGTCCACTTTTACCTATAGTTTGGAAAACGGAAATCTGTTTCAGTTCCGCCCGCCTTTCAGTACCTATATATACAAACGCATGACGAGCTAAGTTATTACTATCGTGTTGGCCTTGATGATTGAGCAAAGAAAGTAGTGTGAGCGATGAATCAAGAAAGACATCACACATCAGCATTCAGCATCTCAAAGCAATGAAGTAGAGGTGAAGGTGGATGAGTAGCTTCTAATCATTAAATCGACACTGACTCACTCTGGAAAAATTAGCAAGCTCTTTTTGTTCAAGAGGATCAGTATAGGATCCGGTCTTCTGGGTCTTGAAGTCAGGAGACGGTGTATAAAACGTACCTTGAACAGAACCTCCGTCTTTAACAAATTGGTTTTGAAAAATTGGAAATATATGTGCAGGTGTCGATGTATGCAACCGCCCATTCAGCCGAGATGCCTAAAGTCGCATTAAAACTTCGCGGAAATTCAACTTTGAAGCGAATCCATTATTCTTTGTACCACAATATGATAAAAGTTCTGTTAGATCTGCTGACCGCCTAGACCCGACGGGTTTTTGGTAAAAATATGACAGGGAAGTCACGGAAGAAGAAGACCTTATCGAAGAGATTCTCAACCAGCTTATAGTGTAGGCATTGAAATAGTTCGAGATAGCTATTCCTATATATCATGAAAAGTGAAATGTTCCTGCATTTTTCGAAAAGAGTACAGAAAGGTACCATAGGCTAATACTATGTAGCTCACCAGTAAACAATGCCCTTCCTCCTGGACTTTTCACACTGATGAGTGATTGAGGAACTCCAGCTTGGTCAGATGGCACCAACTATACTATAGGTGTGTGGATATACCAGGCTATGCCTACCTCCATCAAAAATTTCAATGACGAACTAACCAACCCTTAACCCCTATAAATTCTGCGGCCCATTCATCCATTTTATTTTTGGTTTTGTTAAATTCATCAAAGCAAATAAACGAATGTATGTGTACATGATATCCATTGTTCCTGTCCAGGAGGATGTTGGCAGATAAAAATTAATCGAAAATGAAAGGAAACCCAGGTCCCAGGTAGGTATACAAATTCCATATTCGATTTGGTGCGCCCCAGCTATCATAGTCGCATGCACTCAGATAGATACGAGTTTATTGTGTTAGTATCATGTCCATCGATACATCACAATTCACATTTTTACTTTATACTATTTTCTATTTGATCAGCATTTTTTCATCTTTTGTTTTATGATGCACCAGCAAGGCCTTGTCATATTGTCCTGATTGAACAATTGAATAAACATTACACGAATTATTTATTGTTTGTTTTTAATTAAAAATTAAATTGATTTTTACTCCCACAAAGTTAACTGTAGATACGAGTGTGCAGATACTCTGGGTAGGCAGCAGAGCAGGATGACAAATTGTTTGTTTAATCCAAAAGGCGCACGGGCCTTATGATCTCCAGCAGCACTGTTTTATTTACCTATACACTTTTTTCTCAAAGTGTATAGTATACCCAAATAATTATTATATTTAATATTTGTTGATATAATCCACAATTTTTAAAATAAACTGAATATTTAATTGAAATGATTTATAAGGTGAATATGAGCGTGTCACCTGGATTCAGCGGTCATCCCTCAACCAACCCATCAAGTGCCTGGATGCGAAGAGGAAAATATATTTCCACATACCTTTACCTATACTCGTTCATCACAGCCATTCTTAAGTAGGGGTATATCATTCACTAATTTGCAAGCCATGCCAGCACACACAAATTGGACAAAAAAAGGAACTCCATTTTGCATTATGTCAAAATGATGGATTAGATGAACCCAACCTCTTTACGAGGACATAGCGAAAAATTATGGAAAAATTACAAATTACAAGTAGCAAGCGGTTGATGTGGGGTTTGGTTTAATGCTCCTTCGCCTTCATACAGAAAGTTTCTTCAACCTCAAACCAGTCTGTCCACAATGATGTAGAGTTCGTTGGTTGGCATTATTATTTCTTGCCGTCTAAATGAATGTATTGTTGTAATATTCATTCATCCTGCCATCCGTCTAAATGAAACGTTTTGTATGTTGGTTAGTAGAACAGAGCGGAAGTTGAATAGTTGGAAAAGAATGATAGCAGCCATTGAAGCACTCCCTTTTATTTGTCAACGACATTTCTGGGAATATAGTTTCAAATGACAGCTCATTTTTTCCTCAAATTTCGTTTAGGAGATATTAATTCAGAACTTGATTAGGTATAATGGTGGTTGGTGGTAATTTAAAATTAAAGCCACTGCCATTGGGTTAATGCAATAAATTTATGATGAAGATGATTTTCCGTTCTTATCCGGTTATGTATATACATATAAGATTTTCATACTCCTGTTTTGAAGTGACTTTTGGCACGTGGATGCTACATATTATGTAGCTAATATATTAAAAGTTTAAATGTTTCAATTTATAGAAACGCGCTGTCATTGTCGTAGCGTCATTAAATTTGACAACTGAATTTTTCGCTGCAGCTATTACCAAATCGTTTTGGTTTAGGTCAGCATTGCCAGATCGGGATCACACCCATTTTCAAAGAAACTTGCCAAGATAGACTGCTCTAGATTTACAATTGTGCAAAAGAATCAAATCCCTTTTTTGTAAGAATTTGCAGGAGCGGTTGCCGGATAATTTACAGCTTTTGGAAACAATTTCAGTTTTTTCTCCACAGACGGCTACTGTTCAAATTAAACCAAGTATTAACGACATGATTACGCATACGAGTTTGCGAAGATCCCGATGCAGCCCTTTTCGTGTAGAATTTGATTCCAATGTGGAGTTATGGTTGAACATCGATAGCTCGGACACTTTATGGCAGTGATTCCCAATGTGGTCGATATCGACCCCTTGGGGTAGATATCGGTTTCTCAGGGATCGACAAAATCGAAATCTGAATTTGGGGGTCGACAAGCTTTGCAATCGACCCCCTTAACACATTTTCTTATTTTAAACTTTAAAGTAACGCCAACTTTTGCCATTCTAAAAATGAAAAGTAGTATTGCTACACCTTTAAAAAAACTCAACAAATTCCTTTTTGTATCTGAGTACTGTTTCGACGAATCGTTGCTCGGTTTTTTTTCCGGAAACAACAGTTTGTAGGTAGTTTAATAAAGATATACCGCCGTATTAATAAACGCGGAATAGCTGGGTTAAGCCTTATACCATGGATTAAGTGCAAGATGGTATAAAGGTAGCTTTAATTAAGAGGAAAATGGTATAATGGTAACTTAATCCATGGAATAATAATTACCCAGCTATTCCGCGTTTATTAATACGGGGGTTAGTGTACTTCAGCAAACTTTTGAATGGTGAAGTATGCTTCTGTCCTCGGAATATGTGATGACCTGTTAGGAGTCACAGCTATGCAGGGTGTCCCGTAATTCGTGTTACATACTTTGGGATGAGATTCTTTCTCATATTTTCTGCTCCAAAAGATGCCCAGGACTTTTATATCAAAGTACTGTCAGTTATTGGTTATTGTTGAAGAATGTACTGAAGAGAGAGAGAGAGGAATTATGATGAAGATGGACGATTTTTCATCTTCAATATTTAAGTTTATATGTTTTTTTTCCTTTGGTTGATTATTTTGTATTTGGATGTGTTTGTTATCAATTTAAAGCATTTTTTAAACTAGCTTTTATATGTTTTTTTTTTTTTAGTTAGAAATACAAAATTTTAAATTCGAAGCTAAGACAACATTTAGTAGCAAAAAATCTGAGTCTTAGATTGTACCAGTATTTGCAATACGTTATAAATGCTGTCAACAAGATTCGAAGCAATTCATTGAACTCTCGGTTATCTGCTCAGCTTTGTGAGGATAACGAGGAAGTCTTTACTAAATTACTTTTGCACACTGAAGCAAGATTTTCAGCTATTTTTGGGTGTTTTGGAAGAAAATCTGAAAAATTCTATGACGGATATTTATTACACGACTGATATCTTCGACATGTTCAACAAAGTCAACTTGCAGCTGCAGGGCGTTTATGGGAAAACTTATTCTTTATAAACAAAATTTAAGTAGAAAAGAATACTTATAGATCCGCATTTGTCGAAATCAACAGAAATCCATCAAGACGATGTTATTTTATCATATGTTTTTCACTTGGAAGCGCTTCACAAGGATTTTAAGAAAAGGTTTGAGCATCTTTTGAACTTACAAATTCCTGTGTGGATAATAAATCCGACTGTATAATAGCCATGGAAAATGCCAATGTGACAATGCAAGAAGAGTTGATCACCATCCAAGCTGACGAAGAGCTTAAGCTAAAGTTCAACGAAGGCTGTCAGAAGTTCTGGTTGCAGCGCAGCATTGAAACTCAATATACTGCATTGTGGAACATTGCTGAGAAATATCTCATCGCTTTTCCATCATCATATTTAGTTGACAAAGGCTTCAGTGTGGCTGCAAAAATTTTGACGAAAAAAAGAAACCGTTTGAAGGTCAACGAACGCGGAGACTTAAGGCTGCAGCTTACCAATATGAAACCAGATCTAGAGCTAGATTGGTAGAAAGTCACCAAATTCATTAATTGCATTAATTTTTCTAACCATGAATTTATTATTTATTCTCAAATAAGAGCACGATTATTAAAAACTTGCATTAATAAATTATGGATTACACTTCATGTTTATTGAATTTCATATACCTGCTATCATCGTAATGTCATGTTTTATTGTTATCTCAAAAAATTTTCTTTCTGCACTACTGCAAAACTTGCTCAGGGACTATAGGTACCTATAAAAGCAAGTAAAAAACTTGAGACAGGAATTTTAAAGCAATTTGGCTTTGGGGGTCTACGGTATCAGCTCATTTTGGAAAAGGGGTTGGTTGCTCCAAATAGTTTGGGAAACCTTGCTTTATGGGATGAGGTTTACCACAAAATAGGCGCTGCTTGGTGCAAAACATTATGAATTTGGCAACCACACTTTTTTCCCTTCCTTTTTTTGATGCCAGTGTGGAGAGAGCTTTTTCTGTATATAATATAGTAAAGGACAAGTTAAGAAATAGAATGAGCATAAAAACAGCCGACTCTCCAAAATATTTCGGGATGTATCAACTTCAACCCATCAGGTCAAATGATTAAAATGTTCAATTCACAGTATAAAAACAAAGATGAAGAAGAAGATAATATTGTTTTAGACCTATTTTCCGAAGCATATTTTTTTTGTACCAATAAAAAATACGAAATATTAACAATTAAAATTAAATTTAAAAAATTTGGGGGCTTTTTTCAAGAAACGGTTAAATCTGGGGGTTTTTGAATAGGTCTGGGGGAAAAAATTTAGGTCGTCTGGCGTAATGCGAAAATCCAATGAAAGATGGGAATGCCTGGATTCCTGTGTTAGATACTGCCAGGAAATTATGGCCGAAATATGATAAGAAAGAATCTGAAAAGCTGCTATCATTGAATAGACCTTCATTGCGAATGCTTATCAGTATCATAACTGGACATAAACTACTAGGCTATCACAAAAAGAAAATGGGTCTTTGCACCGATGACCTATGCAGAGGATGCAATGACGAAGATGAACATGAGGATACAGATCACTTCCTTTGTCAATGCCCAGCACTCTGCCATATTAGGAAAAAATTTCTAGGCAATTACTTTCTCAATGAACTAGAAGAATTATTAGACGCTTCAAAAAGCAGCCTCTTAAATTTCACGAAGGCCACAAAATGGTTAAATACTGACCAGACATAAACTCATAGGTTTCTAAGACGTTACAATACGCCAGGGTATCACAATGGATCTACATTGATCTAAGTGTGACGGAAATAAGATCAACCGTCAGCCCATTCTACCTAACCTAGGTCGTCTGGCAACGCTCGTTTGGGTGAGACTTAAACCCTTTAATTTGTATTTGATGTTTGAATTTGCACAGTATTTACACTTGCGATTATAGGTAGGTATCTATTATTAGGCAAGTTTTGCAATTGTGCAGGAAAAAAACTTTGAAATAGCAATTAAACATGATATTACGATGGTAGAGAATACGAAAAATGTGGGCCCTGCAATTCTGTTTGTATGTCTGTCTGCCCGTATATGGATCGAACCAATGAACCGATTTTCTTCAAAATTTACAGTCAGGGTCTGTGGGGCAGCTTACAGAGGGGATTGTAGAATTGAGTCTCTAGGTCTTGAAATAACGGTACCTGCCATACAGCCGATAATACTTTTTTTTCTCGAAAACGGCTCCAACGATTTCAATAAAGTTTTATGTGAAGGATAAGTTTTAGATTGTCTTTCTTATGATGTAAAAAAAATTTTGGAAAAGACCTTAAACCGGTACCTCCCAAAATACGGTTTTTTTCTAAACCGACTTTCTCGTTAAAAATGTTGAAGAAATTTTGTATTTTAGAAGTTCTTTCTTAGTTGTTTACATATCAACATTTGGAAAATCCTAATTTTTGAAATTTTTGCATACTGTCCTAAAATATTGGAATGATATCTAGGATATTTTTGAAATGGCAGTGTATAGAAGAGATGCATCTCGGGCGCTCGAACTCCTGCATTTTTCAAATTTGCCGCTGCTGTAACTCACGCAAATATTAACGAATCGTCTTGAAATTTTAACAGCATACTCTCCATATGTTTTTACATACAGCCATCTACAACTTTTACGATCGGATGAAAATTGTAATTTTGGCAGCCATCGAAAGACGATTTTTTGGCAAAATTTGGACTTTTTTCTTAAATTACTGCCATTTTGTCAATTTTCAATTTTTCACTATAATTATAGATGGCTGAAAGGGAAAAAGGGTCTTCTTTAACGCCATTTTCTTATTTTCCTGTTACAAGCACTAGAAAAATAAAAAAAAGCGGCTTATTGACATCTTTTAATTTCAAAGAAATGGTCCATATCTGTCTTGGATTTCAATATTTCATCTCGAAATTTCGTGACAATTTACATGAATATATGTGTAATAAACTCCTAAGATTACAGAACATTTGAAGCTATATTTTTTTTTTACACGTCTTCAAAAAGCACCTCCATTTAAGCTCGAAAAACTAGCCAAACCCCTTAAACTTTCATCGTTTATATGTATTAGCAACTGCAAGGAAATGGAGTTTTTAAATCTTTGCTTGAAACTTTTTGAATATATAATTAGTTTTTTTCAATACTTTTGTATTCAATTTTCATAATTAATGCGTAGTTGGCAACCCTGTTCCAACAAATATATAAAGAGCTAATACTAAAAACTTTTACTCAGTCTTAAGATTTTGATATTGTACTTTGAGCACATAAGCACACAATCGCAAGTTCGTGAGACCCAGTCGTTTTAAAAAAAAATTCATGATTTCACAAGTTTAAGAAATGAAAATCATCAGGTGCTGCTGAGAACTGAGAAAGCAGAGAGGACTAAGAGACTCTCACAGATGAACTATGATCTTCTTTTTCGGTTGGCTTTGTCTCCCTAGCATGACAAAATGGATGAAGTCTTTGACTCAATTGACAATCCATAGAATGGAAGTTCATAACTTCAGTTTTTCATGCGTTGCCTGACGTCGTTGTATAAGTGTTTGATTTGTGCACTTTCCCATAGTAAACTAGACCCAGCCCAGATCTTAATTTTCTCATTTGCATTGATAAAATGTTAATCGGTGTAGTACCTACACAAAAAGTGTTATGAAATGTATGACAAAATAAGAATATATTCTCTACTCTCTACACTTTATATGGCCATTGTGTAGATATGTATTCCAGCCGATTGGCCATAGATTTCAATGAAAGACTTTATTACGATAAAATTTCTTTAAGAAAGATTTTTACCTTGCCCTGTCAACTACCCACACGTGTTGTCTCGATCTCGTTTTAGGATTCGTTCTTGTTTCTTGGCCAGTATAATTGTAATCCAATATTTCATAGTAAAAGCGATGACAAAAGGCTTAAGCCCAACTATGTACATACAAATTTGGTAAAAGTTCTCGTTTTATACCATTTACCACCCATATAAACACTTCAATGATCTATGAGGAAGGATAGATTATTTTCTGAAGCCATACTACCCCACTTCATCAGAAGTACTTAATTACGAAAGGCTCTACCTTAAACCTAATGGTACATAAAATATAATAGAACATCCTATCCGAACATCATCTCCTATACCTAATCTGGCTACAAAAATTCTTCTAAGGATTCAGCTATAAAATGATTTAATTAATTTCCAAACGCTTGAGAGCAGTATAGGGCTTATCCTTGCAGTAGTAATGCCATTGAACTAAACTTTCCACTTCCGCAACAATAGGATATACAAATCATAAGCCACAAGAATGCAGGCGCATACAGGCGGTTGGAGATTGGAGTTTCTATATCTCTGCAAGTCTTGTTGATTAACATGGCTTCCGTCATCGTTTTTGGAATAATTTAATTACTTCAATTCATTGACATCTAACACAGAGATAGAGAAAGAGGATATTGAACGAGTGAATGTCTTGTCGAATTAGGTACAGAGAAGGTTGATGAGATTGAGATTAAGGAAGATGTGAATTGAATGAAGTACTTTATAGGTAGGAGACGTTATGTGATTTAAGCTCAACAAGGAGCACCTTGACAATAATGACGAGTACATACATAAGTGGTGTTTCCCATTTTCCAATCAGAGGAGAGGTTTGCTCAAATTAATTATCCGGCTCGATGAAGTTAAACACTGCAATAACCTTAATTGTCTTTCTTGCACTTGTTCGAATTCTTCAATAAGTATACCTCCATGTGTTCGGTTGAGTTGTCAACTTTGGAGAGATGTTTCCTTGGGATTCAATTGTTCTTCAACATTTGAAGTTCCCCTCAAGTTAGAAAATTGCGAAGACATTTTGCATAGTCCAAGTATAAATCGTCCACAAAATTCTTAGTGAGGCTTTATAAGTGGTTCTTGTGTTAGGAGGAACTAAACCGGAATTATGATTTATTAGCTATTTTCAAGATTTTACAAAAATAAATTAACATTTTTTTTCTCAAACATTCTTCGTATTACCCCATCAATCATAAAACAAATTACTAAATTGTTATGAAAGTTTTTACTTGCAACTGGGGTACGCGGGCAATGACAGGCGTCACATTGTAATTTAAGTGCAGTTCATCAACTCGGAACAGAAGGCGTCTATTTTACCACGAATGTATCCACAACATGAACCGGGCTGGGTGTTTACTATTTTTTTTTTTTTATTAGAAATATCCACATCGTGTAAGAGAGTTTCTTAAAATAGTGAATAATTTATTCAAATGACTGATGCTGATGCCCGCATTAAAAAGAGTGTGTTATAAAAATGCACTCCTTTCCTGTTCCTCATCGTTAGACCCAATTAGTGAACATGAGTGTCCCACAACAAGCATAGATCAAAATTATATTTTTTAACATCTTGAGTAGAGGTGGCATTGAGGAGATATTATTTATGACTCTTTGACAGTTTTCTTTTTTTATGCCACAACATGATCAGCATGTTGTGTGTGTACAAACTGTAATATAATTTCTTCACTTTCCTCTTGTTGGGAATGAGTTGTTGTAGTTTAATTCTTCAAAGTATTTTTTTTAAATAAAAGTTGCCCAAAAATTAATTTTAGATAAGAGTTACATTCATTTTTAGACATTTTTCAATATGAGATTTAAAATTCAAATAACTTTCATAAAACAAATTAATCGAAACATTTTATATCCAAAAGTCAAAAAGTTTTTGTAAAGTCGCCATTAGACCGTTTATCATTTTGATGAAAAGATTTCCTCAGACAACTGAGTTACTTTAGAATTAGATAGAAGATACAATCAGAGTTTGTGAAGTTCAAAACTGTCCAGAAAAAAACTAAATAAATTTAACTTTACCTTCGTTCGTGGAACTTCACCCAAGGTTGACAAAAAATTCGTTTACAATCATAAGAGTTTTCAAAAATGTCCATGATTTTCGCTTCTCAAAAATCGCTCAACCACAAAATCATCATTTGTAATTGCCACTTATAAAATACCTGCCATTTGACATCTCTATTCAAAGCCTGAATTAGCCTTAAAAACGCTAAATTTGACATTAAACAAATTCAGTAAGAAAAAAAAAACGCTTTGTGTCGAGCATAGGGCAAACGCTGACTTTCCAAACGCTTGAACGAATCATTTATCAGCTATTTCAGCTCATATCTTGACTATTTGAGATTTTTCTCAACTGTAAATTCAATGCCTTGATAATTTTAGTTCACATATAGAAAATTTAGTGTTACGTGTTCAATGGGATGAGTCATATTTAAAATCACAACTAAATAGCTTCAGGTTATGATTTTAGTTGTGTGTTTTGAGTCATACCTTTTACTATTCAGGACTTGGTCTTGATTATTTTGTCTCCGATTTTGATTTTGTGAAGTCGTCGCGAGTTGAGTTTTAAGGTTTGTTCGTTAAAGCCCAGGGGTTACCGATTTTTTTTACTTAAACTTGACCTTAATGTCAAACTTAGTGTGTTTTGAGCCCTCAACTCGCCCTGAAGTAGCACTAGGCGCGTAGTTGCTTGCACTCCACATTCGGCGGATGTGGAGAGGTGTATTAGCGCAAATAATTTGCTGAAAACTAACATTCGCTCGAGTTTGTCACTTCCAACCGAAAATAAATATCTATATATTTATTTCAACATGCCTGTTCTTGAACGATGGAATCCTAGAAATGCTATAACAAAATGGATGTCAACATCGCGCCGAAATTGTTCGCATACAACTGAATCGAATACTTCTAGAAATCAATCCTATTTCAAAGGTGTTTTTGAAAACTGTGAAAGTGATGATGATGATAATGAATCTGATTCTAAATCTAATATTCAATTAAAAGTTAATGCATTTTGAAAAAATATCAAATAAATAATGAAAAAACACAACAAGCACAATTTTTTTTTTTTTAATTTAAGATATTGGTAATTGTAAATTTTCCTTATTTCCGGCCCTGCGATGAAGATAAGGGGTAATGAACAGAGGGAATGTAAGATATTTTGTCTTCAGTCTTAAAATTTGGTGCATAAAAGACTGTGATAAAGTTGCTGAGAGCCAAATGACAAAATGGGCACGACGCATTGTTGCACGAACTTGCAATTGTGTCCTACAATACCAAATTTTTAATATGCTGAGTTCAAGATTTTAGTATTAGCTCTTCATAACACATTTGGTAGTACAGGGCTGCCAACTATACATTAATTATGGAATTTGAATAAGTTCACATAAGACAGTAAAAAAAAATTAATTAAATATTCTAAAGGTCTTATACAAAAATGTTAAAACATCATTGTTTTCCAGTTACCAAAACATACAAATGTCGTTAGACCAGTTTTTTTTTAAACTGATTTTTTATTTTTCACTTTTCTTAAAAACAAGTTCTTTAAATTACATAATAAATAAATAAATAAATTACAGATCTGCATACTATCTTAAAATCATGTCAAAATATGTTTTGGTAGAAAATTTCAAAAGAAAATCAAAGCTACAGTTTTGAAAATATTCAAGAAAATTTAATTTTTTTTTTTTTTTAAATTAATAATAATTCAAGAATTATAAATTTTTCGAATGAGAAACCCGGGTTTGAAAACATAATTAAGGGCTTCAGGCTTTTTTCATGAAAATGAGAACTAAAAACTAATTTGTCGCATAAAAATTTTACCGAAATCGTAAGAGTAGCTTTCGAAAAAGAAAATATTCACCCCTATTATGGAATCCGGCGAATGCTATTTAGCGTGAGTTTCAACCATTCGCGAAAATTTTGCTATTATGGAATTCGACGAATGGAATTGAATGAATGTCGGTAACATAACCTGCACCACCGACTTTTCTGTTCAACTTATTTGGTATTAGTGAATTCGCAAACCATTCGCGCTCCATATAATTTTTTCCATTTCTCATTCGCGACATTTTTGTAACGAATCGAAATTCGTAAAGACATAAACTTACTAGAAATCAACAAACAAAACATGGAAAGTGCAAATATGTTAGTTTAAATTTATATGTTAGTCTTATTTTACTTCTTTTTAAGAAAGCGGACCTTAAATGGGGAACAATTTCGTAAAATAGTTGAGCTGATGAAAACTGAACCCGATGTTGCAAAAAACTTAACAAAACAGTATTCGGAGCAGCAACAATTTTGCTGCAAACATCACTTCTCAATAGCATTTATGCAGATTTCCTAATGAAAAACAGTATATAAAAAAAAATTACGATTTGTATGCAATCTAATGAGTATTTTATTTGAATGTAGGCTCTCAACCGAAACATTCAAAATACTCTAATTTTGGTAGCGTAATTCTATTCGATGAGTTTTCTCTTACATCATAATAATATGCATTTGAGTCCACTATAAATATCACTTTTAACTTTAAACTGAAACTTGCTTTATTTTAATTTCAAATTTGTTTGCGTACCAAGTTAAATGAATTTTTTCGTTTTGTCAACATACATGACAGCAGCACAGAGTAGAACCAGAGAGGACAACAACCTTTTCTTTATTCATCTAAGACAAAAACAGTGAAAAACAATAAGGTAGTTCTGGTATTGATAATACAGCTCATTCGTCGAATTCACTAATACCAAATAAGGAGAACACGAATCTACCCCGAATCCTGTCAACTCCCCGGGAGTAAAATCCTGCGAATTCCATAATAGGCATGATTATCATTATGAAGGTTGTATTGCAGTCAGTGGCGGATTAAGGCTTATTGCCGCCCTAGGCCCTGTCTGATACGCCGCCCTTTTTGATCAACAAAATTCTATATATTTTGAATCACAATTGTTATTAAAATATAGTTTTTATTTTCTACACGACTCATAATGCGAATCATTAGAGAGTGCTCTATTTTTATTCAAATATAATTAGTAAATAATACAAAAAAATGTTTATTAAACTCGAGCTAGCATAACAAATAAAAATAACCATTTTTTTCAAATTATAATGTATTACCTAGTTTGTAAATCTCTTCTTCCTGACTTTTGTCCGAGTAAAAGCATCAACTATGTCACTATTATCAATTTATTGAACTAGTTGAACTTCAGTAGACAATAATGCAAAAGCATTAAGTCTATCTTAGCCCATACTTGCGCGTAAATATTTAACCCTTTTCAATGTAGATGTAAAAAGAAGGAATCAAGTACGAACACAAAGACGGTGTAGAAAGAGGAAGCAAGTACGAACGCAACGACGGTTTAATAACGACTTAATCAGTCAACACATTTTATTTTCCGATTGTCTATACATTTGAGTTTTGGCAATGCACAAGAATTGCAAGCATGCAAAACTGTGTAGCGCGTGCAATACCTCAACTGTGGGACCAGACATTCATAATTGATATTATTGATACACGATATGCGTGAACCTGAATTCATTGAATTGTTCCCACAATTGAAGTATTGCTGACAATACTTTTAACATATGCTGACAATACTTTTGACAGTAGAAAAAGATCTTTCTCCTGAATAATTGGTAGCGGGAATACTCAAAAAAATAAGCAGAGCAATGTCTACCTTCAGATAAACAATCTCGAAGATTTTGAGAATGCATGCCATTGTATATTTCCTGTGCGTATATTTCTTGTATATTTCTTGTACGCTCCATCTTCTGTATTTGCTAGGGATACGGATACTTTTAACTAATTTATTCTCAAGATTTTTCAGTTCTATCGTATGTATGTCAGGTAAATTATCAAAAAAACTAAAATTTTCGTAAAGTTTTTGATAAGCACTTTTACGTCCGGCCAATTGTACGCTTAAAGTATCTAAAATTCGGTAATACACATTGGTGCGAAAGTTCTCGTGACCAGATGAAGGTATTGTTTCATTCACCCGTAACTCATCTGCTTGAATTTTTCTGGTTTTCTTGCGATCTGTATCATAACGATAATTAAATTGAACTCCAGACAGTGGTTTTGCTTTTTCTTCATAATATTCAGAGTATTGTTTGTCCCTCATATCTTGAAGAAATAATGCCAAAGAACCATAAATTTTTACCACAGATGATAAATTCGCATGAGATTCTTGAAGCTTGTTACTTGCAGCACTGAAACCATCTAAAATAACATTATGAGCCATGACCAAAATTGCCGTTTCTAGATGCTGTAATTTTCGCTGCAATCATGTAGCTTCAGATCGCGTATTTCTTATGGAAACGCCTACCGGTCGTAGACAAATAAAAGCAAGAAACTAAGTAACCAACTTTGAGACTTCTACTTTTTAAACTGCACTCGTAAAACTGAAATAATTACTGCGACTCGCTTTCGAAAAAAAACATTATTTTGTAAAACTTTAAATTGCGATATTTTTGAATCGCGTCGTTCGATATTGATCCGCTTGGCGGCATTCGGCGCAATTTATAATGCACAATCGATATCTCAATCGGTTGATTCGTTCTTGAGATATCGTGCGACAAAACTATTGCTTACACACACACACGGCGGGACATCACGCTGAAACTACTCAGAATAGCTCGCTAAGACCTCAAAATTTGAAAACCCGATAAGAACTCGATTTTTGAAATTTTTAATATGTACATATGTAAGAGTAATCTCACCAAATATACAAAAGTGAAAAAATATTTAGTTATTCGCAAGGAAGCTTATCAATTTGATTGTTTCTTTTTTATAACTTTATTTGATAAAATTAGACTATAATTGATTCCATCAAAATATTAATAATGCACCCTCAAATTGAAAAGTCAGTGAAAAAATAAATTATATTATAGTCCATAGAAAATTTTTAATGAATTTAAAAAAAAAAAAAAACAGAGCCAATTTAAAAATAAATTTTTGGTATATTTCTACGGCTCTTAAATTTTAACGTTCTGAACATTTTGCCGCCCCCCAAATCGTGCCGCCCTAGGCCCGGCCCTCACGGGCCTATGCGGTAATCCATCACTGATTGCAGTTACGTTATTTCAAGACCTAAGGACCCAATTCCAAAAACATCTCTGCAGGCTGCCCCAAAACACTCAATTTAAGGGTAACCCCTAGAGACCACCCTGGAGGCTGAAAAAAATAGGCTTTTTGGGGATTTTTTTTTTTTTTTCAAAAATACTACAAAATTAATCGAGATAACAAAATCTTAATTTTTTTAATTTTTATATCAATGACTGCACACAATAATTTTTTTGAAGCGATTTATTACAAAATGGCGGCTGTGCAGCGTTTGTGCGACGATGTCTTTTTTTTAGGTCCACAGCTCTGGTAATTTTTTAAATACTAATGAGCAAATGTAAAAAACTGCTATTGAAAGCAAAATTTGCAGAAAATTGTTAATAACAAATGAACTACGCAATATAAAAAAAATCCTACGTACTTCCATTGACAATGTATATTTCAAGCCATTTTTAAAATTTCAAGTTAATCGGTTGAAAATTGTTTGAGTTACGAGTCCGGCAAACTCAAAACATAAACTTAAACGCATTTAAAGTTTTCAGTACCTAGTAGAAAGTCATGAATAATTTTACAATACCTTTAATCTGCGATGCCGGAAGGAGACGTTCGACAAATCTAACTCTAACTCAACTGCCGTGCTCTACTCCCCTAATGTACCTTGCGCTCACAAAAGGAGCTCGGCCTTGTACTAAAATTCGAAAACCGAGTACCTAAGAGTTTTTCACGGCCATAATCTTTTGGGACATCATTTTTGACGTCGTAATCGGTTAAGTGTTTCAGGTTATAGTATGGATCTACAGACAGACAGATTTGCAGAACACACATTTTTTTCTTCACGATTTCAAAACTTGCCTACTAGCTGAGTTGCAAGACTTTGCTCGGTTCTGTAGTTTTAAATTTCCGTTCTCGTTCTCACGTTCCCGTCGCCGTCGGAATATGGGGATGAAATATAGTCTTAGTTACTCCTTCAGTAGTGTAGCATCTTAATGCTTTTTAGGTTCCCGTTCTCGTGGGAATATTGGGATCAAACCTTTAAATGAACCCTCCCTGCATTATATTTACCCTAAAAAATTCATATGAACCCGTAGGGTGGTTTAGGAGTCTATACCGAACAAACAAACAAACCTACATCCACATTGATATAAAATAATCGAAAGTAAAAATGAAACCTCTACTCAATTTTTTCCACGGTTTTGGAATATTTTTCAGTGGCCTTTATTTTAATGGACAGCTCAAAAATCTTTTATGGTACTGTGTAGTTGTTAATGTGGTTAACTATAGTTGTCTATTTCAAAAAAAAAAAAAAAATAGTAAATAAATACATATATGAAAACGGAAGTTGTTTTTATTCAAACGAACACAAAAACAAAGCTATCAAAAAAATGGGTTCTTTATTGTACCTACTTTAGTTTCACCCAACGTCATCGACATGGAACAATTATTTAATTACATATGATTTTTTCAAAATTGCAACAAGTTCATGGTCCTGACTTTTTCGTTCAAATTTAAAATCTCACAATAAATTTCCGGTGTACACCGGATCTCGATATGAGCGACATCTTTTTGTTAGACTTAACTAGCTTTAAGCTTTTTCCAGCAGCTGAGCTTTCAACAGAATAAAGTACGCGCCAAAATGTTCGACTGTCAATTCGCCTTTTATTCGTTTTATTTGTTTTCTGTTTCAGTTTTCAGAAGATAAAAAATTGCAAATTGCACAAATAGTAGATAAAGAACTTGCGATTTTCAACTACTAATTCAACATATTATAATCCTTAAAATGGAAACAAACGGAGCGATGGAAAAGAAAAACATTAGTGGCACTGACGAACAGGTAAACCCAGATGAACAGCAATATCTCGATTTAATCCAAAAAATCATCGACAAAGGTAAGTTCGATAGAATTAATTTTCAAAAAAACACCCATTCAAGTTATAAAATGATTACGCCAGGAACTTCTCGTCCCGATCGTACCGGTGTTGGTACCATCTCTTTGTTTGGTGCACAAATGCGTTTCGATATGCGCCAGAGTTTTCCATTGTTAACAACAAAACGTGTCTTTTGGCGAGCCGTTGCCGAGGAACTTCTCTGGTTCGTCCATGGCAAAACCAATGCCAAATTGCTTCAGGACAAAAACATACATATTTGGGATGGAAACAGCACACGTGAGTTCCTTGACAAACTGGGATTCACCGATCGTGAAGAAGGTGACTTAGGCCCTGTATATGGTTTTCAGTGGCGTCACTTTGGTGCGACATATCGCACTTGTCACGACGACTACACCAATGAAGGTATCGATCAATTGAATGAGGTGATTGATCGTATTCGCACGAATCCAACCGATCGTCGTATAATCATGAGCGCATGGAATCCGTGTGACATACCAAAGATGGCTTTACCACCATGTCATTGCTTGGCTCAATTCTATGTTGCCAATGGAGAACTCTCGTGCCAATTGTATCAGCGTTCGGCTGACATGGGACTTGGTGTTCCATTTAATATTGCCAGTTATGCTTTGCTCACTTACATGATTGCACACATCACCGATCTGAAACCAGGAGATTTTGTACACACTCTGGGTGACGCCCATGTTTACAACAATCATGTGGAGCCATTGAAAGAACAATTGCAAAGAGTTCCTCGAGCCTTTCCCAAGCTGTTGATCAAGCGCAAAGTAGAGAAGATCGAAGATTTTACCTTTGATGACTTCGAAGTGGTCGATTATAAGCCGTATCCCAAAATTAGTATGGAAATGGCTGTTTAGATGCGGCAACAGGTTGCGTTTGTGTTTTTGTATATGTATTAATAAGGTTTAGGTTAACGAGCGATATCATTTAATAAAATATTTTACTTTAAAAATGTAAAGCTTTTTATGCTTATCGGTTTCCGCTTTAACAGCGCCTTGGCTCACTCAACGCTTGCTTGTATGATAAGTCGAAGTTGTAGGTTTCGCAACTGAAAGCCTTGCCTAGTTTTTTCTTAGATGTCAATTAAATGTTCTGATGGAAGTTTATGGTAAGTTGGAACTATTTCGAAAGTTCTGCGTCAATTATAAATAGCGAAACTTGCTTAAAACACCTCTTTACCGTTGCTTTGTCTTTAAGTTTGGCGATAATCGCTGTAATTTACGACATGGGTCCACTCTTGTAATTCATAATCGGTCTATGTCGTGGCTATCGTTTTCTCGGGTCTTGAGTCGTTATGTGGGCACTGATAAAACAAATGAGGGCAAAAAGACTCTGGAGATCCCCAAAGCCAAACAGGGTGACATTTAACAGCCCATGGCTTTTTATAGACCGTATGGGTACTTAAAAAATGCCTACCTATGAGTTCGAAAAAACTTACAGGGAGAAGAAACCTTCTCTCAAGATTCACCGGTAAGCGGTCACAGCATTTTACATGCCATTTTTTGTTAAAGGTGTCTGACCGAAGCGTTGAAAGTTCTGAAGAGTTGATTTTATTAAGAAATGTATCACCATTTTTAGTATTTTAGAGGTTGAGGATTGCACCTGCCCTACTTCTGTTGGATTTATAAAATTTCCCTTTGATAGTTGCACCGGAAGTCTCAGTTCTTTGCCGAGAGAACACTTAGGAGCTGATTGCGAGGTACCAAATCTACTCCGCATTAGAACAGTCACCTTAATGTGAAACATTAGGGATCTGCACATAGCCACTGTAGGATCAATTCAATGAATTTCCTAAAATTTGTGTCTGCATTCCGCTATCTTTTCCGTCTAGAATCTACTTCACCTAAATTTCTACAGCTGAGCTCTTGTAAACAGTATTTTTAAGATTCCTTGGGTCGAACTATTGTGACTCTTCTACGTTCAAAAATTCGAAAGCTGTTTTGATCCTCCTTTAAATGCCAATTACAATGAAAATAGAATCGAATTTGAGTCCTGCAAACTGCTTTCGACAAGAACTTCCAAGTTTTAGTCAAGTCTCCCATTTCCTCCTACGTTCCTCAGAATTGCGGAGGAGGAATTTCGAGCATTCGAAAACTTTTATTGCAGAATCGAGTTAAGTTTTTTTCTGTTGGAGGTTTTTCAAATACCAGCTGGAGCACTCAGACCTAAATACCGGTCCATTGTACTACCAGATAGCAATCTTATTTTGTTATAGCTTTCCAGATGTTTGGAGAAAAGCCTAAAGACGCTCCCATGATAAGGAGCCTAAGTTACCAGCTCTCACCATGTCTGCGCAGAGTATCTGTAACCTCATGCGAGAAAAGCAGGACATTCACAGAGATAGTGCTCTGCCGCTCTGCGGTATCCTCATCTTCTCCACAAGATTCACAGAGCGTGGTATCGCTTAAGCCTAACACGTTTAAATGCTTGGCAAAAGAGAATGGCCCGCTGGCAATGCCAATAAGTTTTCTAAAGTTTTTTCTCCTACGAGATAGCAAAAAATGTTGCAGTCTTCTTATTAACGTTGAGGAGCATACGTTTGGTCTGTCTGCATCCAATGAAGGCATGCCATCTACGGTTGTGCTCTTGACAGATCCATTCGTTGATTGAAGCCCTCAAAGAGGTTTCTTGCATTCTTATATCACTTTCGAAGTAGTTAGGAGATTCAGATGGGTCTTAAGCACAGCTTGGCTGTCGCTGAAAACACAGATACTTCTTGCCATCCAGGCCATTCGTAAAGTGGCTAAAAGCCATTTGAACAGCATACACCTCCGCTTGAAAAACGGATGCATATGATCCTAAAGAGGCGTTCAGTCGTATGTCGTCGTTCTCCACAAAGGCACCAGCATCAGATCTCTCGTCGGTTAATCGAGTTAGATAGTCGGCTTTCTTATCTCAAGTAAAATTAGCTTGAATCTCCTTGCTACATACTACCACAGAGCTGAGCGGTAACGTGGCACAGCGAAAAAAAACTACAGCCATCTGCCGAAACTGTTAGCTTGATCAATCTGGAATCCAACGCTAGTACACAGTCACGGATTCGACTCTGTCGTGTCACGAAGTTTGTAGACGATCAAGTTCAGTTCTGTTGCTAAGCTGAGTGTACAAAAACAATCGAATATTCAGCAGCCATGCATAGTGATTTCGTTGAAACTTAAAAATTGCACTGAACTCGACCTTTCAAGAAATATTTTTCAGCCGAGCTTAGAAATTTTCCGTCCGAATGAGTCCCTTAGTCATTGAGTTACAATTTTTCTACAAAACAAATGCAAAAAAATCTAACAACGAAGGCAGAAAACGATAAACGTCAAGAGCTTGTTGAAAGAATCTTGAAACATTCGCCTTCAACACTGGGGAACTTCGAAAGCCGAAATTTTTCCCTTAAAAAGAATTAGTACTTGCTGTTCAAAGCGTACGCTGAGGACGTAGAACCAGAATTTCTTCTTCCAGTTCAACATGTTTCAAGTCAACAAACACAAAATTGCCTTTTGAGGTTCGACCTTAGGACTTTAGTTAACTCTTCGATAAAAGAAGAATTTTTGTTGTACCAGTGCGACGAGGATTTGAAAAAATTGTCAAAAGTACCAAATTTTATGAAAACAACATTTATTCGATTTATCTTCCAAAAGGATGAATCTGGTTTGCCGACTTAATGTTCGTTTTAATGGCCGATGGTGCTTTGCCAAGTTGATTGACACCTGATGGACTCACTGAGCTCATAGGTGCTGGTGGGCGTATAGCTGGTGGAATCATCATTCCTCCCGCAGCTGAACCAGGTCCTGAAAGTTGCATTGTCGTCTTTAAGCCTTTTCCCATACCAACTGCAGCGACTAGAGCATGTGTATCAGCCATACTGCTGGTTTGTTGAATACCTTCAAAAAAAATTCATATCGTGTCCGCTCGCATTAAGTGAAACTTGATGATGAACATACCTGCGCGAGAGGAAGATTCAATTTCCCATTCTTCACGAGCTTTTGTTACCATTTCCAGGACATGTGTGACAACTTTGTTGTATTGTGCAACCTGTTTCATTGCTGTTTCCACTGAGAGATTCGCTGCCTGAAACGAAGTAGCTTGTCAATAAATTGATTTTCTAGCTATGGCTTGCAATGTGAAACCTTTTGTTCATTTTGGATCATTTTTTGTTCAGCTATTGGGTCGGGTTTGGTTCTCAAATAATTAGGAACTATGTCGTGAGAAAATACTGGAACTCTTCCTTCAGTTAGGTTCCATAGGGCTTCATCCCTTTCAGGAGACAACATCAGTGGCAAAACTGTTCGATTACGAAGTGGAGGACCAAGCTCTTTGGCAAGGATTTTTGAAAGACCTGTAAGCTAAGCAACGTGTATGTATTTTGAATGCATTATCAATTCACAAGTAAAAGAGTTTCACTTACATGACTCGAGATAAGGGCAAAGTTGTCTAGAAACGTTGGCCAGTTAATTGTTTCGTATTCGGTTTCTAGTTTGTGGATCATAGCGCCAATGGAAATTTTTAAGTCATTCAGTCGATTGAGAACTGCATCGAGAGTCATTTCCAATTGCTTTTCTTCGCGCTGCATTTTGATGTTTTTAATAATGCACAATATAAAGTTGAATATAAAAATATAAATGTTTGATGAATTTAATTTTTTGCAGATTTGTCATTGAAATAATTGACAGCTGACAGTTGCCAATGAAAACAATACAGCGGCTTTTAAATATCCCGTACATTGGCTGTTAGACGGGATTAGTGCTCTGCTTGAGGGATAGAGTGCGCTAACTTCAGACTAGAGAAATGACACCGTTCACAGGTGCGATGTTCATTCTAGTCGATTTGTTGAACATGGGCGTTTTTTTTACTGCGTGAACACAATGGCTGCGTTCGAGAATGGTATCCGGATAGCTTGTTGTTGTTGTTTACGTGTTAAGCATTTAGCAAAGATGCAAACCATTTCTGTCAAATAGAGAAACCAAAGCTATCTGTGAATTTTCGGTATACCTCAGATACCTTAGCGAACAGCTGATACAAACATATAGAAAATTTATTTTTATTTCTTTTAATGTTGATTTTTTGTTTTGGTGTGCATTTATTTTAGCATAAGAGTCTTTTAGTCCCTGTCCACACGTGTTATTCCAATAACGTTATATCGGTCGTTTCTGGGCAAAAGGGGTGAGGAAGAAAGAGGCTGGATGCGCAAAACGAAATCAGATTTATCTGCCTAAGCAGTACACTTGGGGTGTCCAGACGGGTTATGCTCATAACGTTATGCTTTTTTCAATACACTTTTCAACACAAAATGGAGAACTTGTGCGAGGAAGTATAACAACGTGTAGACACCTAGCGTTAACAGCATAACGTTATTGAAATAACCCGTCTGGACAAGCACATAAAACGTATGGGAAATGGAAAAAACTAAGCTATAATCGTCTAGCAATGATATTTTGAATGTTTTTCTGTTTTCAAAAGTCGAATTTTAATATTTCACAGCTGTTGTCTGCAGCTATCTGGGAAAAGATATCTGGATCGTTCAAAAAGGTATCCAAGATACGGCTATCCGAGATAGGCTATCCGATAGGTTCTCGAACGCGCCCAATGGCTGCGAGACGCAGCCGAAAGAGATGTCAAAACATTAAATACAAGCGAATACAAAAACAACGCAAGACGGAGCTGGAAAAGTTAACTTGATTTTAACTCTTGCGCCTCCGGCTCCGTATGCGTATGCATTGTGTTCAGTTAGACGACTGTTACGTCTTAGACGACTATCATCTGAATTTTAAGCAGTAAAAAACCTGTTTAAGACCAGGAAGAAGCATCCAAAATTTGAAAGACTATGTTTAGTTAATTAGCTTTTTACCAACCACTGAAAGAAAGATTATTTGAACAATCTTTTGACGACGAAATCTACGAAAGGCGATTGAATGATAAAAGTGTGAAAAGTTACAGAATCAGGGCCAAGAGTTCACACTGTACAATTTGCTGGACTTCGTTTGATGGATGTTGGATGGTCGGATGTATTTTGCGTTCAGATTTGTCCTCCAACACTATGAAATAAATATTCCTCCGTTTTGTCCAACTTCAAAATTTTCAAAAATATTTGAAAACCATTTAAAAGTTAGTCAAGGGGTCCTCTCTGAGGGTTCACATCATCCAACATTAGTTTCTCAAACCAAAGTCTGTCGATTTATTTACTTGATGACATCTATCGTGGTCTTAACGCAAGCTAGCATGCAGCATGGTTCCTCTATGTATACAAACTCAATGGTACAACTAATTGTATAGTGTGGGCCAGTGATGGTCAATCGCCTAATAAAGCTATGCAAAAACCAGCGCGGCCTTCGATTGCAAAATTTAAGACTGCAGCTAGAGCTTTTCATTGAAATTCGAAAGATGAGTCAAGAACTATTCCTGTTGTTCCTGTTCATTATTCGTATCCGAATAGCTTGTAGTTGTTGTTTGTGATCAGCATTTAGCAGAGACGCTACCCCATTTCTACTGAAGGGCTTTCTAAATATAACCGAGAAATTTAGGTGTACCTTTCCATCCAAATGACCAGCTGATAAATTTTTTTTTCTGTTTCTTTTCATGTTGTTTTTTATTTTTAGTTTGGTGTGCTTTTATTTCAGTCACAAAGTTGCATTAGAATTCGAAAAAACAGATAACAGTCGCTTGACAACGATTTCTTGAAAGTTTTTGTATTTTTCAAAGTTGAATTTCGAAGTTGATACGGGTATCCCCGATAGCCTATCCGATAGGTTCTTAAACGCTCTATTGTAACGTTCACTGAGTTCGAAAAATAAAACTGCTTTCTAATTATTGGGAGCGATCAACAATCGTATCCGGATAGCTTTTTGTTGTTGTTTTCGTGTTAAAACGTTTAGCAGAGTCACAAACCCATTTTTTTACTTAAAAGCTGCTATCTAAAGCCTTGCGCAAACCAGCGCGATAACGTCGTATGATGCGATTTCTGTCAAAGTGCATGTAACCTTAACCTTATGGAGGTTTGACCGCAATCGCATCGCACGCACTTATCGCGCTGGATTGCGCAAGGCTTAAAGGTATCCGAGTATTTTTGGTATACCTTTCAATTGAAGTGATCACCTGATGGAAATTTTATTTTTATTTCCTTTCATGTTGATTTTTTGTTTTGGTGTGCATTTATTTCAGCATAAGAGTCTTTTAAAACGCATGGGAAATCGAAAAAAATAAGTTATAATCGTTTAGCAAAGAAATTTTGATTGTTTTTCTGTTTTCAAAAGTGGAGTTTTAATATTTCACAGCTTTTGTCTGCGAGCAACTTGGAAAAATCTGAATCATTTAGAAATGTATCTAAGATACTGCTATCCGAGATAGGCTATCCGATAGGATCTTGAACGTGCCCATTATATTTTTATTATACCACTTTTATTTGTTATACCATTAAATTAATAACAACACTTTGTCTTTTACTAATCCTTACACCATCGCCTTACAATAAAAACTGACTCAGCATCAGCGGCCTCTTTATACGGAAATGATACCACATTATCGACCTATTGAGAGAATACGAGAACATTCCAGCAGTTACGAGCAGTTTGTATTCTAGTTTCTCCCCAATTATTATATGTGTGAGCCTATTGGTCTACACACTGTCTCCTTCTGATAAAATCCTGCTATATTTTTGTGTGTACATACTACATACACTGACTCACAAGCAACGCCTTTCATTGGATGAACATTACAGTAATAACTTATTTGCTCATAATTCAGTATCTTTTTCAATTTAATAAATAGTCTCCAATGTTCATGTTTTTTCTACGGGTATCGCCTTTCGCGAGGAATTGGCAAGTCCTCCGTTAGTATTCATTGCCATGAAAAGCGCTTTCTCGATTAGCCGTTCGGAACCGGCAGAAAATTGTAGGTCCCCTCCATTCCCTCACAAGGGCTCCTCGTTCTGTTGCGCCACCCTATTTATTTTTTTATTTATTTTAATGTTCACGTTCAAGAACCTCTTGTATATGCTATTCCGGGCACCCTTATCTTAGATACCTTCTTGAGCGTTTGAGATATCTTTTTCCAGATTGTCTTCAAAAGATTGCTTCATGCCTTCATGTAATATCACTTTCAGTGGTTGATGAAAAGCATTTTAACTACAGTCTTTCAAATTTTAATAACTTTTTCAGGGTTTTTAACACGTTTTTTTAGTACCTGGAATTTAAACATCTAAACCGTTACGGAATTCATGGATAGAGTAGATCTTCTTCAATGTAACATAAAAAATGAAATCTGTTCACAAAAAGTGGAACTCTTTTCGTCACTGACAAACGCCTTCATGGATTTCCATAAAATGACAAGCACATTTTTGTACACCAATATTAATATTTAACAATTTTATTATTGGCAGTAAGCCTAGAGACAACTTTGCTATGAATAAAAAATCAAATTGAAGAAACCATAGGGCATACCAAAACGGTATTGACATTTTACATATTTAGTGTTTGTAGGCCTGTGTCGTTATTCCTTTTCAAAGAGAACAATAATTGCGAATCTTAAACTTTCTCTACACGAACTTTGAAGAAAATTCACCCGCCATTCACTCACACCGCACATCGCAACTGAAGTCACATTTCATTCTGTCTTTCCAGCAGTGAAATCAATTTCCAATAGCCCTAAGCAGAATAATTATTGCGTTTCTCATTGTTTATCTAAAACTCTGGCCAATCTTTTCGCGAAGTAGTTTACCTGTTCACATTTTATATCTAATCAAATGTACTACGTATACAATCTGCCTACAAAAACAATACGCTTGTTTGATTGGTTTTCCCTAAGCTTGACTGAATCCAATTCCACTGAAAATATTCGTAAAGCAATCGGTTATCGGAAAATGTCGAATCATTTGCATCGATGAGTTTGATTCATCCGCTGGCTATAAAGTTTTTCATAAAGAATTTAATATTTCCGATGAAAACAACGCATTATCAAATTTCAGAACGACCATCAGCAGTTGTGACCGGCATTCAAATCATCAAATTAATTCGTAGTAAATGTATAGCTATAGCTACATATGTATGTTTATTATGACTGCACCAAACGTGAGTAAACAGAATCGATAATATTTCTAACTTCTGTGGGCGGCTGTTAACATTAATGCAATTAAAAGTGGTCTCGACACTTTATGGAATCAATTTCAGAGTTATTTCAATATAATTCTATTAATTAGGCTTATGTCAGTATTTACACGGTGCACGAAGCACTTTATTTTTGTATTTATTAATAGGAACTTGAATTTTTTCCAGATTTGACCAGGGTTTCCTTGACAATCCTATGAATTGTCAAAAAAAATTTGGGTTTTGGACTCTCAAAAAAAGATATTCCGTTTTTTTTTTTCAGTATAAATTACATGACCTTTCTCATCCCTGATTGTTGCCTGAACTCGCCACAGCAAAAACCTAGCGCCACTTAAGGGTGAGTTACGGGCAAACCAAGCTCCTGAGATCTCGTAACTTTAGACTCTTAATAGGTTCGTTCTTTCAAGCCCTTGGGACACCCTGTGGTCGCCACAAAGAGTTTTTGAAGAACCTTAACTCGCCCTGAATTTCAAACTGCAGTCTTCTTATTAACGTTGGAGAGCATACGTTTGGTCTGTCTGCATCCAATGCAGGCATGCCATCTACGGTTTTGCTCTTCACAGATCCTAGCGACGCGACGGTTCAGGTCCTGAGAAAGCTGTCTGAGATCCTTGCCTGGCAAGTTCATCGGCGATCTCATTTCCAGTTATGCCGTGATGGCCTGGAACCGAAATGAGACTAAAAGAATTCAATCTTCCGACCGCATTCAGAGAGCTCTTGCCTTCCTGGATCACTTTCGAAGTAGTTAGAGGGCTGGGAAGAGCCTTAAGCACAGCTAGGCTGTCGCTGCAAAAACATAGATACTTCTCCCCGTCCATCCATTGTTCGTAACGTGGCATAAGGTTATTAGGATAGCATACGCCTCCGCTTGGAAAACGGATGCACCAGCGCTAGAACACTCATCGGTCTTGGAACCGTCTGTGAATATTCGATAACTGCATTAAGGATAGCTGTTTTTCTATCGTCTTATAAATTTTGGTAGCTATTTTAGTATTTAAGACGATAGTCGTTTCCAAAGTTGTATAGAATCCAGGCGAAGGCAAAAAAAAAACACTAAGTTTGACATTCAGGGCCGGTTGAGGATTTTCAAAAAACAGTTTTTGGCGACCACAGGGTTAAATCAAGAGCTCTACTAAAAGCCTAGTTAACTATGAGTATGTCAAAACTGCTACATGTTTTGATCTATGTGACTTCACTTTACTAATAGCGTTTTTAATTGAAATTCGAAAGATTTACTCTCAAATCGAGAACTACTCCTTTGAATGAAACATGCATTTAAATCTTTTTCCTGGTATTAAAGGTTAAACTGATGTTCACATATAGGAATTCATATTTTCATATTTTGTAATATATTTTATCCTGTAAATTACGGAATTCTAACTTATTTACTCGTTTCCTCATAACTTACAGCAATTTTTGCAACCTAAACCTAACGCTGGTACAACAAGTTTAAAATAATCAAATTATTTTCCATTTAACGTTTGACAGAACAAATGTTTTTGCATTTGTGCGTGAATTCAGAGTAGATCTCGCAACCAAATGGGAGTAGATCTTTGGCGTTTAGAGTAATTCCGGATTTACTCCTTTTTTCAATGAAACATGGAAAATGGAAAAAGAGTAAATCTTTTCACAGAAGGAGTAATTCTTTTCGTCAATGAAAAATGATAAAAGCTTACCCAAATACACAGAGGTATTGAGGTGCCGGTGGTATGATGGTTACCATATTATATTCCAGTTTCGTTTGAGTTCGAGATTCAAATCCCAGGAACAAATAATTGTTTTTCACTGGTATTGCCTTTCACCAGAAAAATTTGTTTGAAAATTTCCAAAGATTTTTATTGAATAAAATTCCAACTCATTCCAGCTGCTTTCAAAAACCCAACAAATAAATGCTGTTATAAGTTATAATGCGGGAAACATGGAGATTTACTCACTTCGCCAAGCATGCCCATCAGTTTCACCTTCAGAGCCCAACCTCGGTCAAACAGCATACAAATGTATAATGCTTTACACGACTTTGTCTTTCTCCTGAATAGCAGTATCCAAAAATTTGAAATGAATGCAATTCGGTGTCGCTACATACTCCTCTTCTATTTTCCTATGTGCTCGCATTGTGTTTTACAAGATTATGAGGATACGCAGAACCCTTTGATGTGGGTGGCTATATACCTACTTTAAGTTTTAAAATAATAGCAGCTCTTGCACTGCGTCAAACAATAATTTAAAAATAGTCTCAACCTCGCTTTCGCTGTATTTAAATTCATGTTTCTGCTGCAATATTGTGACACTTTTTTCAGCAAATAGATTGGGCGTTTTTACCACAGCCACAACTTCATTTCCGCAAGTATATTAATTATGTCACCTTAAAAAGTCCCATTAATTAAATTACTGTGTCCAAAAAGGCCTTCCACACGTCCTTTTTCCCAAAAAACAACGTCACATGTTTTTAAGCTTGCGCTCACATACAATTTATCATCTCGAAAAAAGCTTAAGATATTTCCTTAAATACTGATGTGATTTTTGTATTGCGAGCTTAAGAGTCACAAAAAAAAGATAAACACCTGCACGTTGCACATGAACCTTCTGCTTTTGTTTCTCCAACTGGAAGTCAAGTAGATAAGCGGATAAAACGTATAAATATGCATCATGCAATACTTTTTGTCTGACGAGCATGAGCTGGTTGAAAAAAAAAGAGAAGGAAAAAAATACAATCACCTTCTCGTCCAAGTGATATCCACAGCACTGGATACATAAATAAAGTTACACTAAAAGGATTAAGCTATAGTAAACGTTAATTTCGTTTTGTATTTGTTTTCGGTGCAATCCATATGATGCCAAGGTTGCCCACTTCAACGTGCTCAAAACTCAGGCATGAAAACTAATGACTAGTCTCACATTTCACTGATTTCATCCAGGCAGTGAAGCTGTGCACACCGCCACCGCTCCTGGCCGGGCTTTTCAGTGTCTAACTTTCGCATCGGCCCACTTAATGGATTTGTGCATCACTCAAAACAAACTGCCGAATGAAAGCCGCTTATTTTTTTTTTGCTGGTATGAGTGTCAGTGTTTATTTAATTACTTCTTCATAATACTGTTATAAATGTTGTCTAAAAATTTCCAATAAAAACAAAAAAGAATCTGTATATATTTATGTACACCTAAAATATTGCAAAACGCCCCCCTTTCACACTTTAATAAATACACTCGCCCAATAAGTCACACGCTCCCTCATCCAATGGCTTCATCCAGAATGGATTGTAATTGTGACAGGACTTGCGATGTATTGGCACTTGAATTTCCACCGGAGTAATGGGTACGCCCTCCCAACTCCATCCTTCGAAACGGTGGCCATCGGATTTATTGCACTGCATTGATAGCGGCTCCTGGACATACATCGTGTATAACTGATCAATACGTGGCTGAGTCCACTTAATGCTTCGATAATTTGTCGAACGTGCTCCATTCAGATTGACATTCCTCTGGTGCTCCTTCCTGCCATAGAAAAATAACCACAAATAAACAGTACATGTACAGGATTTTCATCTTAACCAAGATGTGATTCTGATTCTACCTACTTTTTCATGTAAATAAAGTAATTGTCCAGAGTCTCTTCGGAGACTGAGCTTTTACAGACCTCCAGTTGTGTGACCGGATAGTAGTGAATGTAGTTGACGCACATCTCATCGCTAATAGAGAATCCACCGAGTGTTACGTTGTCGTAACCGATGGTATTGTAATAGCAAGTTGTAACAAGTGCATCTCCCTGGAGGGCCCACATCGAGACAAACAATCCAAGAGGACGACCACGACGACACAGGCATATCGATGAGAAGAAATGGATAGAAAATTCAAATTGAAAAATCATTGCAGTAATAGAAATAGACGAAAATAGAAAAAAATAAAATCAAAGTGTACCTACAGCAAGAACACACACAAAATAAAACAAACTTAAAAGTTGTTATCAAAAGAAAAATTGGATTTCTAGGGAATAAAAGTACACACAGTGGTAGCGCATTCTTGAACGGAAAGAATGAATGAGGCAACTTCATACAGAATAGGGCGAACATTGCTTTGGGATACGTAGACGTTACATAGTGCACTAAGATTAGTTTGGTTCTGTTGATGTGGTGCTGGCTTGCGCTCGAGGTGGATTGGCATAGTTCTCCAAAAATGAATGATGCGATTTTCTTGGGAGTAGATTTTTTCTGAGCAAATTGGACAGTTTTTCAATTATGTGTAAGAAAAATGAACGAGTGCTCCAATGTTGAAAGTTGTTAGAGTAAAATGCTTTACCGTTACAAATAAATAACTTCGAGTTATCAGTTTATTCTTTTTTCATTCATTAATGTGGAAAGTAGGTAAGATGAAAATGAATCTTTCAATCACGGAGTTGCAGAACAATAAATCATATTTGTTGTTGAAAGTTTTCGCTGGTCAGATTCAGGACGAAAGATATCCTACTAAACCTCTTTCGAATAATTAATCTTTTGTCCGCCCGAAACTCATAGTTTTGATCGACATTCGTTATGGCGAGAAGAGAAGTGAACAATATTTCAGGTGAAATTGTAAGAATGTCGTTCCAGTAAAAATAAAAGAAAGGTGGAGTATTTGCTACGCGGTTCTGAATAGACTCTCCAATCAATGAGACGTAATAACTGGTTGATCAGATAATTATTCAGTTGCCAGAAATTTATACACCCTTTTTGTCTTATGTTTTGTTAAAAGAAAAAAAAATGTTGTTTGACAATTGGCAACCTTATATTTTCAACTGATGTGATCTTTTAAGCATGATGAGCTCCGAAAGGTCTGCTTGTTTGAGAATTAAAGGTTGAAAGTTGGAATCCCAAATAAAATAAAATTATTTGTCCACTGGTATAAATTAACAAGCGCTCCGATAGCAGTGCGGTCATGGCCATGAAAAGGGCTTTGTTGATTAGTCGTTCATAGTCGGCAAAAAAGTTGTAGGTCCCCTTTTCTCACAGTGAAAAAGACTTCAAGCAGCCAAAAGACTGCATTACTTCCAATACAATTAAATGACTTCATGACTGCAAAAAACGTAAAAGTCTTTTAACTTTTAATATTGCAACCAGTTAAAAAGTATCGCATTCTTTTGACTTCAAGTCTTTTGACTGTTCTAGACGATTGGTTTACGAAAGACTTCAAAACTAGCTGCGGATAATTTTTGTAAGTTGAAGTACTGCGATAAGGAATGTGAATGCATTCCGAATATTCAGTTCAATGAATGGGACTTTTTGCAATGCATTACCAAGCGAATGTATTCTTTTACAGCTCACAAGCTTGGTTGAGAGAAATGCACTAGGCCAAGCGCCAAGGGACTCCCGCCTGTGTTGTGTCATCCTTTTTATTTTTTTAAGTATAATAGTGTAATTTCTATTTTAGGGCCATTTTTAAGTGTGGGGGGTTTTGAAATAGAAGAATTTGGGTCAATTTTCATCACATTTTTAATTTATTAAGGCCAAGGAGTGGAATACTCAGATGTTTTTTACAACAGAAAAATTTATTTGAATCTTGAATTTCAGCGAAATGCTGCTGACTCTGATAGGGGAAAAGAGACTACAGAAAAACATTTTTAAAAATTTAACTAAAGATCGACTAGCAAAAAAGAGAATAATAAAATAATTTTAAAAACCCTGACAAATTTAAAAAAAGTTTTAACATTCAATCTTTTGTTTGTTTTGTAGTAACTGATCATTATTTAGGCTACAGACTGCTATAAAGTTCATATAAAAGTGCTGTTTTCCAGAAGAATAATGAACAAATCGATTAGCTTAGACTAGAAAATAAAATATTTTTACAGTCACTTTGATTTTTCTAAATTTGTTAAAAAAAAGGTTTCAGTATAAAAAAAACGATTTTTTTTTTTTAATTTCGTACCTTTCGTACAATATTGAGCATATTTTTGACTATGTCGTACAACTCTGTCATGCTGAAGTATTGAGGCATAACCCGTTAACAGAGCTTCCCTTATAACGCCTTGGGAAAAAACATTTTGCAGTATTCAGTGCAAACTTGCCGAAAATTATCGGAAAAGAAAAACTATTCTAATTTAGTTAAATTATTATCATATCTTCCCCCCAAAGGTTCTCTGAAATTATTTTTATCATTTCAAATCATTTTGAGGCCATCTAAAGCGCGGACTGTTATTTTCCGAAATTCTTATGTCCTACCTACCCTTGATGTAAATATTTCTTAAAATAAAAATTTATTTCTAGAAAGTGTGTTTGAAATCAATCATGGACTTCGAAAAATTAGCTTTGGAATAAGCGCTTTAAAGGTGGAAGCTTTTGTAAAATTTCAAAAAAATCGAAAAAGAATTAAGTCTAGCGTTTATTTTTATCAAAAAATTTGTCAATACAAATGTCCATATATTTTTAACTGACTTCTCTCATTCATCTGAATGATCTTCGGTCTAGCATGCGAAGAAAATAAGCGCGTCCAATTATCTATTGAATAGGGGCTATTACCGATGAACGTATCTTAAATACCTTTTTGACGATTCAGATACCTTTTCAGACTGCTGCCAACAACATCTGTGATATATAAAAATTCAACTTTTGAAAACAGAAGAAAGCTACAAAATTATTAAAATTATTATATGGGTCACCCCAATCCGTTGTGTCCGGTAAAACTCACTGCTGTCAGTTGAATCCGGCAGCGAACGGACGCAACGGATTCTATGGGTCGGGGCCTTGAGTGAAAGGTATTCCCAATTTTTAATGCGAATCCTAGAAAGAACAGCTGTAGTAGACAGCTATGCGGTGTCTTATTTATTCAAAGAAAAATACATGACATACGAGCATTGGGCGTAACTAAATGGAAGGAAAATTGGCTAAAAATTGAAACTCAGAACACTTTTTTTGACATAACAAAATAAGACACAATTCAGCTTAAGGGAGGAAGTCTATTTAAAATTTAAATAAAATCGATTTTTTTTGATAGTCTGAAATATTCGAATATTTGCAAAATTACAGCTGATATAATAAAAATTAATTTAATAAAAGAATAACTGTTTCTCATGTCAGTATTATGATTTTATAGTAAAGTTGGTTTGAATTCAATGTAAAGAAAAAAAGTTAGACGAATTTTTTTAAGAACTTATAAAATTATAAAATTCGGAAGTTGCAGTTTGACCTGAAAATCGGTAAGTAATTAATAAGCCATTAAAACTGGTAATTTTCCTGTACTTCAACTTTGAACGTAATTATCTCGAAACTACATTTTTAAAAACTCCTCGTGTTGTGGCTCAAAAAATTATTGACTGATTTTATTCTTTTTATTTTATAGGTTCATCCCTTCCGTTTATATGTTCTAAAAAAAAAAATAAAATGATTTCGAGGTGTTTACATGGACTTCCCCCTTTAAGAACTTTTACATCTAAAACATGAGCTGCTCAAAGGAATGAATACTTCAATTGGTTTATTTAGCTATATCCAGGGCCGGACTTTAAACATATGTGGAATGTGTGCGAATGCACTAAACGCCAAGCTCTGAGGCTGCAATGGTAAGAGTAAGAAAAATTATTATTAACAAGGCATCAGCCTACAGCAAAAATCTTGTGCCAAACAATTACTGCATTTGAATTAAAAACAAAAAAATTGTTAAATTATTTAAAAAATAATGACATTTATCACACCTGTTCTGAGTTATTACTTGTACATCACCTCGTATTACTTGCAATGTTGTTATAATTCAAAAAGAATCTATCTCAAAATAACGCAGTATGAAAAATCCCACTAGACCAAGAAAATTTATACTTTCTGTAAATCTTGCGCAGGGCACTGGTTTAGCAGGGACCGACCTTGCTTAGTTCCCTATTTTCTTAGAAATGTTACTTCCAACAAAAGCCATTTCTTTGAGTTTCATGTTCATTACATGTGTAATCTGTAAGACTTTGGAACTCTTTGCCCTTTCAATTGAAGAATATTTCAAATCCCAACAATTTTAAAAGTGCAATTTTCCAACATTTCTCCTCCTCATCCATTTAAATTATTTCCCTCATTACCCACTACCTTTCTTTCCTCTATCCTATCTCTCACTCCTTAGATTTAGATAAATATTGTTATTAGATTTAAGTATTTGAAATTATTATAACTGATATGAAAACACCATGTACTATAAACAGGGGCGAACGCAGGGGGGGGTTTTGGGGGTTGAAACCCCCCCCCCGAAATTTGTGAAATAAAAAAATAACCACTAGTTTTTTAAAACAAAAACCAAAATATAAAACATGGAAACATAAAATTCATCTGAAAATTTCATTCTGTCACCGAAAAAATCCCTCCAAATGCGGAAGCCATTTCTATCGATAAGTTATTTTGCAGGTATTTCTTATGTTTTGGAATGACTTTTTGGTTTTGGTGTGTTCTTAGCATACCCTTTGATATGTTGATGTGGTGGTAGTAGTGTGGTGGTGGTGGTGGTGGTGGTGGTGGTGGTGGTGGTGGTGGTGGTGGTGGTGGTGGTGGTGGTGGTGGTGGTGGTGGTGGTGGTGGTGGAGGTAGTATTGGGTCGTATACAATGGGACGGGATAGAAATATATGAAAATTCACTTTCCTGCTTACTTGCAAACACATCGCATTGGTCGCTTCAAAACTAACGGCAGTTGCGACCGAAACACGTATCGTATCGGTCACTCCAAAACTAACGGCAGTCACGACCGAAATCTACGAAAAGTAGTCTGGCTCTGTATTAGAATGGGATCGCCAACGGCAGCTAGGAAAGGGTATACTTATGTATGAATAAGCAGATGCATACCCATGAACATTGCTTGAGTATGCCAAACGAAAAACAGCCCAACAACTTTATAGACACCTTAAATGTTGGCCATTCGTCCCTATATAAAACAGTTCTTTGTTTTATGCAGATCGGTGCGACACTTCCGGTATCCGTGGCTTCAAGCGAGCGATCTTTTTCATGACTGCGCAGATCAGAACTTATCTGCGAGGAAGAACCAGCGAGGAGCGACTGAACGGTTTGATGTTGCTGAACATCTATAGGAGTATTGAGGTTGACTTTGAGGACGTTATAAATATAAAAATGGCAAAAGTTCCAAGGCGCATTGATTTTATTTTATAAAATACTAGCTGTGCCCGCGACTTCGTCCACGTGGAATAGTGACTTTCGGGTTTCGGCAGCATTTTTAATTTTTCAGTAACCTATTGTTATATTATTTTACTTAAGTACATTTTTGCACACAATGTTCTTACTTTTTTCATCTTTTGCCAAATAAAAATGTTTTGTCGTAAGTACAGGAATAATGGAACAAAAAAAAAAAAAAAAAATAGACAGATTTAATTTTGGAATTTTTGGAATATTAGTAACGACTCTCATTCCCATGGGAATATGGTGATCGTTCTCATAGGAATATGGGAATGAGTTAAAGTTTATGTTACTCGCTCGGGGATAGGTTAGGTTAGGTTAGGTAGAATGGGCTGACGGTTGATCTTATTACCGTCACACTTAGATCAATGTAGATCCATTGTGATACCCTGGAGTATTAGTACTCGCTCGGGGATAGTGTAGCATTCTAACGGTGGAAGAATTTTTGAAATCGGTGCAGTAGTTTCTAAGTTTCATTTCATTTCATTTCATTTCATTTTATTTACATACAGAAGCCTTGAGATCAGATCTCATTTATGGCTAAAAAATACAATTATTTAAATTTTGAAAACTATAAGAATGCATACATACATATTTATATGTATGAGCAATAAAAAAAGAAAAGAAAATTTTTAACGTAAAAATAAAAAGTTAGTAATGCTAAACATTTTGAAAAAAAGTTTTGATTAAATTTACAATTGTATAGTAAAAAAAAGAAATTTAAAAGAAAATTACAAACAATTAAGAGAGCGTTCAAGTATTACGTAACGCAATTTTTGAAGATTTTTGACCCCCCCCCCTCCTCCCTTTGTAACGCACCGTAACGTTTTTATGTACCCCCTCCCTCCCCCTCTCTAAACGTTACGTAACACTCAAGTGATGATTTTACCCTAAAGTCGCAAAAAGTTATGTTATAGTTTTTATCCTTGGTATACTTTTAATTGCCATTGCGGTAATCATATAATATTAAAAAATACAAAAGATTTTTAAACCGCAATACCTGCCAATTTGGCACCTTTTATTCCCTAATTTAAAAAAAAAAGTTTAGTAACGTGTTGTAAGAAAGACCCCCTCCCGCCCCTGTAACGCATCGTAACGTCTTACGGGACCCCCCCTCCCCCCAAATTGCGTTACGTAAAACTTGAACGCTCCCTAAGGCAAGTTATTGAACAAATAAGGAGTGAAATGCAACGCTTCGTCTGGGTTCTGTAGATGATCATTTAAAGAGCGGATAAAGTTATTTAAGTCTAAAATTGTTTTATATGGAGTGTCTAAGTTCTCGTTTCCGTTTCCGTTTCCGTAAGTAATTGGGTAATTGGTATAAAACATAAAGTCTATGTCTTTCTTTAGGTCTTAGACTACCTCTATACAAAATTTAATTTGAATTGGTTCAGTTGTTTGGGCGGGAGACGGTAACATAGAAAGACGAACAGACAGAGCTACTTTTGCATCTATAATATTGGTAAGGACCGGTTCCTGTGAGAGTATTCGGATGAAATGTAGCCTATGTCCTTCTTCGAGTTCTAGATCATCTCTGTATAAAATTTTATTTAAATCGATTCAGTGGTTTGGGCGGGAGATGTTAACATAGAAAGACGGACAGACAGAGCTTCTTTCGTACTTATTGTAGTAGTAAGGACTCCCGTTCCTGTAGGAATGTGGGGATGAGTTAAAGTTTATGTTACTTGAGGATAGTGAGGCATTCTAACGGTGGAAGAATTTTTGAAATCGGTGCTGTAGTTTCTAGGTTCCTGTATACGTTCCCAGTCTCATTAGAATATAGGGATAAAATGCATAGCCTATGTCCTTCCTCAGGTTCTAGACTATCTCCGTTAACACAGAAAGCTGAACAGACAGAGATACTTTCACATTTATAATAGCCGTGTTTTATTGGGAACTTCTATATTCACCTCACTTATAAATAAATAAATAGGGTGGCGCAACAGAGCGAGGAGCCCCTGGGCTCACAACCATCCCTTGTGAGGGAATGGAGGGGACCTACAATTTTCTGCCGGTTCCGAACGGCTAATCGAGAAAGCGCTTTTCATGGCAATGAATACTAACGGAGGACTTGACAATTCCTCGCGAAAGGCGATACCCGTAGAAAAAACAAAACACATGCTTCACTTCACTTGCGAGTCTCAATAAAACGCTTTTTTGGCTATCACTAACCAAGTTCCCTTTCAACATAAACTCTATTTACCAGCCATCCCTATTGTTCATTTCTGCAAGTGAGTTATTTTTGTCCACTTACGCTATTCACTTTAGAGTTGTTGTTTTTCCATGAACGATGTTTTGCGATGTTTTGCTGAAGTGAATATAAATTCCCAATAAAACACCGCTAATATAAGTTAGGATTGCTCCTAGCAATGTATTTATACAAATCAATACAGAGTATAAGAAAAGCATAGAAATTTAAAAACAAATTTTTCGTTCATATTCAATATATTTTTTCAAAACCCCCCCCGAAAAATTTTTCTGCGTTCTATAAAAGATCATGTCTTAATGTACAAACCATATGTTAAATAAATAAATAAGTTGAAATAAGTTGAAATATTCAATTACGTAAATTGAAATAAACAACTGAAGACAACGGGAAGGAAAACCTCTCGTTTTTATTTGTTCATAAAAATATTGATAACCAATGTAACCTTCTGGCTATTCCCAAGGATTTTTCGGGCGCTTGGTTTAAACCACAATCCTAATGCATTTACAAACAAATTGCCTCATGTCAAAATTCAAGTCAGGCACAAAAACTGTGAAAAAAAGTGAAAGTGAATTGATTCGTCAATAAGGAATAATATCTGAATGTTAAACAAGGAAGGCCAATATTAGATTTCAACCACCAAACTCTCTTTTTTCCTCATATATGTATGAAACTATGCCATATTCGAGGAAATGTAATTATTTCGGAACCCAAAACTGTAATCTCAGTTCAATTACCTTCACTGCTCTATACAGAACAATAAAACGACAAAATAAACGAACACAAAACACAAAAAAAAAAGAAAAGACATCAAATCACTTCAAATTACCGGTAGCACTCTTGGCTTGTATCGCAAATTTCTCATTTCCTGAAAATGATGGGAATAAAAGTCATCTCGATTGACTTCCCTTAGTTCCTCTCCTTTTCGGAAATGTCGCGTAAGAATCCGGACTCCTCTCAAATGTGTGTGTAATTGTGATCCGAAAATAATTACACCCGATTTAGGTAAAGCCTACGGACATAGAAGAGAACACAAAAAAAGAAAAAAAACAAGTTAGCAACGCAGCACCCTTACGTCAACAAAAGTTAAATCGACAAAATCAAGATACCATACCGCTCGTGTACATTCAGCAATACAATATCCACTCAGGGGGAATCCCGTCTGACCGGGTGGTATGGCCATTTTGTCTGTATACTCCAACCCAAGTTCCATAACACCGGCATCGAACTGTCTTAGATTAGACACCATCTGCATTCTCATACCAGAGCTGTCAATACGTCCTGCAAAGCAATCAAATCTAAGTTAAATCAGCTTCAGCTACATCAGTCCCAATGCTCACACCTTCTATCTGATCGGGATTATTGAAATGTACTTCTAAACGTATGTATGGATTGTAATCCCCACCGCCCACTGGCAGTCCAGCTTCTGGGGGATATGTGAATGTACTAGCTCCCATGGCCCATAGCGCAATTACTTTGGAGCAGACTTTTGCTTCCTTCGGTAGCATATCACAGTCCCCATTGAATAGAGGAATTTCTACAGAAGGATCTGCTTGACAGTGGAATACTTCCATGTGATGTACTAGGTCGAAAGACGTGATAAGCGGTTCAAACTGTACAATGTGGTGTTTAACTTCGAGAAAGTCGTCCAGCCTCTGGATGTGGCACCAGTAGGTTGTTTCCTTTGATGGAACCTTTACGTTGTTCAACCGGATCACACTTTGTTTTAAGTCCCTATGAGAATAACAAACGAACACAATTACACATACATTAAAATAAAGAGGTCACCACATTGTGGCAAATTTAATTACTTACGTCTCGGGTATGATAATTTTATCGGCCCTCAGAAGCTGCATCATTTTAATGCCTGACTCTCGTTTGGACGCATTGGGAAATGCAAATTGGTGGTCTTCCATGGACAGAGGAATAATTCCTCTGGCCCACATTACATACATCGTTCCCTCCTGTAAAGATACGGCATTAATTTTGTGTACTACTTTGGGAAATGATTTAGGGTTGCACTCTCTCATACATGCATCCTAAAGTCCAGTGGGTCACAAGTGTCAAATTTTCTCTTAAATGCTAGAGTGGCATCGTCCATTTTGAATAGTTCACAATCTTGCTGGTAATCCTTATGGACGTAACGTCCATCGGAACTGGTGTACGTGTCTGTGACAACGTTGAAGAAGCCGTTCTGGTTTTCGAAAAAGCAAATATCGGCTTCACCCAATTCGCCGCGCTTCGAGAAGCCCAAATAGAACCAACGATGTTCGGGGTTAAATGCATTTTGTACGTGAAATAGGACTTCCTGCTTGTACCAGTCTACCATCCAACTGAGTTTAATTTCCTTGTGGTCATCTAGGTAAATTTCGTGGAGTTTGGTTTGTGAAAGTTCTGAAAAGACAATTAAAGAAGAGATTACATGAATACTTTATTGTGATGGGGAAAAGGTTTTGTTGAGGCTAGGTTGAGTATGAATACGTTTACATTTTCAAATTAGGATTGACTATAGTGAATATTTTTTGAGATCACTCGACATAAGCAATAATATTTAATTGATGCTCAGGATGATTCTCTTTACGGCGTTTCTAGTGACCTCCTCTCTGGTTACAAGCGGGGGTTTACTTTCTAAGGGCTGTCTAAATTACAAATCAAACAGCTTTAAGTCCATGCTATTCCCTCAATTATGCCTTCAAGCCATGACGTTCTCTTGCCATGTTTCTTAATTTCTTTGTGTACACAAGTCTTTACTATCAGAAACTTGGTTTTGAATGTAAGGAAATTAAAATGATAACAATATCCAAGTTCTTAACGACAAATTTACTTTAAATAGCAAATAAACCTTTTCTGACGCACACACTAACGATGACTTACAGTTATAGTGTTCCTCCCAAAGTTGGCAAAAATAGAGTGCAGATAATTAATAATTTACATTTTGTGAAACTCAGCGAACATTATCGTTACCACTTATCAAATGTTCTATAAAATTTCAAACCAAGAGAGGAACTTGTATTTTATCGCAATTGTTTTGAATGGACAAAGCACATTCAAATCTACTACTCCAGATGATGTTCATATTGCAGAAAAACATAATTAAGAAACTTTCTCCCATCCATGAAGAGGACAGAAAGAATTTGAAAGCGATCCAATGCGGATGAGCCTTCAGAGTAATAAGATCTGAATCTTTAATGGGTTTGTTGCAGTCCTGTACGCATTCTTAGAGTAAGTTTTTGTCTCGTATTTTTGTGTATCCGAATGATTTATTCAGTAAATAAAATTTCCTAAGCCATAATATGTAACTGTGATATAAGTGAAAAGAAAAAGCAAATAGGATTCTAATGTCCTTGTTGAATGATGAATTAATAACTGGGGAGTAGAACTTTTTTTTTGTTGGGGCGGTGAGTCGTGAGTAGGAAGGTTATTATAGAGAGTGATGGATCTAAGGTTGCGGAGATTGGTGTTGAGGACGACATTTTCGAGAAGAGCAGGACAATTGATGACACCAGTGATTATTTGATTCAAAAAGATTACGTCAGCAATCACACGATGCTTTGCGAGAATGTTTAAATTAATCAAAACTAACCGATCTTCGGAAGGGGGTACGATTGGAGGACTATTCCAAGGAGAGTAAAGCAAAACGAAGTTATCTTCGTAGCACCTTCCATTCCTAGTGAATGGGTTATTTAGAAGGAAAACCAAACCTGAAAACATATAGGTACTCAATGATTGGCCTAACTAATGACATTTATAGTGATTTGGTAACGTAAGGGTTCGAGAATCCCTTGGACAAGCGCCTTACAAAATCAAAGGACGGGTTCGCTTTAGCAGTAATTGGATCAATGTAAAATCGGAAACTGAAAACTTTATTACAATAAGCGCCAAGATCGAGAATAGGAGATTATATTGGAACAAGTATGTCACAAAAGTCGTAAGTTCGTAGGAGGCGTTTGTGTGAAAAAGCCATAAGTTGGTACTTGCTAACATTGAGCGTTAGGAAATAGGAAACTTCTTCCGACACCAAGTTAAAAAAGAATTTTGGTCTTGTTGAAGGAAAGAGGAATCAAGAAGTGTGGAGATATTTATTTTTTATAATTAGTAAGTTATCTGCGTAGATGGGCGTAATCAGAGTAGGAAATAATCACCATTCACCATCATTGAACAAGAACAAATAAGAGAGGGCCAAGATGGCTGCTTTGAGGAGCACCGGATGTGGCAGAAATTTAAATTGATACAGAGCAACGCAATACTACTATGATATAAACCTACGTTGCTCCAACTCCTATTTAACCCATTGAATAAATAGCGGAGAAAAACCATAGGCTAAGAGCCTGTAGTGCGAAAATTAACCCTGACTCAAAGGGTCAGCTTTTTTCTACTGCATATTTTGACCTGAAACTTTGTACTCGGTGATTTTTGGGGTCGCTGATCACGAATCTGAGGTTATATTTTTATAATTTTCAAATCCAAGGTGGCGAACCAAATTTATGAGTTTCAATCAAATTTCACTAAAATTGGTATACAGAGGTTTTTTGACAGCGGTTTAAATAGGTGTTGCTCTGGCAATACCACTGTGTCTCAAAGGGTTTTAATTCAAAACCTTATAGAGAAGTCTGTGGTACCTCCGTCGTCTTCGTAGCCTTCATTGTGCTTCTAATAATACTGAATATTTCAAAACCGTTAGCTTCCACTGTACGTCACATCATACCTCTGTGTAACTCGGCGGCCGTGTTGCTTGTTTTGCATGCATTAAGCTCGCGGTTCTTAATGTCTTCTCCGAATTGCAATAGAAACTTCTTTGGGCTTCTTTCTTCTTATTGACTGACTATCCTGGTTAGAAATACGACCCATAAGCAAAAGCAAATTGTTGCATTAACAAAATGTGGTATAGATTATGTCGTCTATCCTAAATCAATGCATAATAACATGAAGTATCTAATACCGATAAATTCTATATGAAGTCAAACTAATGAGGTGACGTCATACATAAAACTTTTTATTCCAAATCAGTACGGCTAAATTTAGAAAGCGTTTGTTTGTCAATTCCTCACGAGATTTCTGGATTTTGAAACTCGAATTATCACGTAACAGGCAAACATGAGAACTTCTACGCCACGGTCTCCACAAAGCCAAATTAATATCAATCAGCCCGGATTTATGATCCAAAAAATCACATCAGTTTAGAATGACTCAAGGAAAAATCGTACAAAAATAAAAACTTAAGAAAATTAGACAAAACTAATCGCATTATGAATCACTTTTTTTACCTATCCATTTGAACGACACTTGAAGCTAACATTTAACATCAGTAAGAAGCAGAAAAATTAAGGACAATTTTTATCACTGTCTCTACTTTGTTTGGATTTCTTAAAGTCGTACTTATGCCTTTTACGATTGTCAAAACTATTGAACTTTGAGAGCATTCTTTTTGCTGTCAGGGAAGTGTTTCTGTTCGCTTCCTGATGCTCTAATAAAACTTTCTGATCTATGGCAGTGCTCTTGGACTAAACCGACTTTTACCAAACAAAAACTTCATAATCTATGTTTTCAGTGTTGTGCTCAATATCCACCTGTCGATAAAAAGTTCCCTAGCTGAGAATGAAAATGCAAACGTACTTAACAATAAAAATTTTATTTTTAATTTTATACCATTTTTGAGGTCAATAAGGTGGAAAACTTTTTACTCACTAATGAAATGATAATAACTTTTTGATGTCTTTACAGCTAATCATGTGAGTGTACTTAATTTAATACCATTAATGTTGAATGAATTGGGTTCGTAAACATTTACTTTAATGCCAATGACCAGTTTGAGTTTCACAATGGGACATTAAACTTTGAATCGCATATTTGCGTTTTATGTTCTCGAAGACACCGGTTTGAGCTATTGGTATGAACTTTATCTCGTCCCCAAAGAAAAAGTCTAACAGTCGTATTTTTACATACTTTCTTAGGTGGCCATTACAGTTCTAGGTGCACATGGGCCTCAACCAACATCCTTTTATAACGACTTCGATTTTGAGCGAGCTCTCTCCAGTTTTGCTCTCTAAGTTGGTTGAGGTCTTCTTCCACTTGATTGCGCCACCTTAGACCTTCTGCGATTTCCCTGCAATGTGCTCTCGAAAACCCGCCGAACCGAAGTGTTGATGTCCATCCGCTCTACAGCTCGTTGTTGTATCTTCTGTATGTATGTGTTGAGAACATTGTCTTCGCATACGGGACCAAAGATTATTCGAAAGAAATTTCGAAACGACCAAGGTTTTCCTCATCTACTTTTGATAAGATCCATGCTTCCGCGCCAGCAGAACTGGGATGAAAGTATCTGTGCTTGCAGCGACAGCCATGCTGTGCTTCAGGCCCTTCTCAACCCTCTAACTACTTTGAAAGTGATCCAGAAATGCAAGAGCTCTCTGAATGCCGTCAGAAGACTAAGTTCCTTAAGTCTCCTCTAGGTTCTAGGTCATCACGGCGTAACTGGAAATGAAATGCCCGATGAACTTGCTAGGTAAGGATCTCAGACAGGTTTTTCAGGGCCTGAACCGTAGCGTCGCTAGGTCTGAGAGGGTCCTCAGTGAGGGCTTCAATCAACGATTGGATCTGTTAAGAGCTCAGAAAAAAATCCTTGATTTGCTGACTAGGCGAAGCTCCCTCCTACGCCCATACGGGCTCAAAATGAAATCTCAAAATGGGAATATCTTATTGGAAGACATTTGTTCATCGAAAACCATCAGTAAACGGTTAATGGAAGCTGATCATAGTCTATGATGGTTTTTGAACTACTAAATTGGCCATTGTATTAAAACGAAGAACATTGACCAACAAAAGGAAGTACAAAAAATAAAAATATAAAAAAGTAATGGCGCAACGTACCTACTACAAGGCTACGGGGTGCCTAACACATTTCCTGGACCAAAAATTCAAATCCGATTCCTAGCTGCAAACTTAAAAAGCACTTTTTTTCTTTTTTTTTTAGAGCTATCAATAAAGCATACCATAGCTCAGTCTGGCCTTTATTTTTCACTATAAGTTATGATCATATCATGTCATTTTTTACATGAACCTACCTGAGATAAGAGCGAAATTGCTATAGGATTTGTTGACTTCCTATGGTTGATGCAATAAACAGCCGAAACTAAAGCCTGGGGTCGAATTACCTCATCAGTGATCGAATAAGTACTATTTTCCTTCAAAATTTAGTCTATGTTATACAACATCAGTCTGCTGTTCATTTATAGACTTCAATTCGTTCAAATACTAATGAAAGAATGTCAAATTGTGGTACTAAAGTCCTCGATACGCGATACCGCAAGAAGTAGTACCAAAAAACATATAATTCAGCCCCGTATTATTCGACCAAATGTGCGGTGATTCGTCCCCTGAGCCCTGACTGGATTTCGAACATTAATCCTCGCTTCCTCGCTGTATATTGAATGTAGGTATAAGAGAGTCAGCATTAGCAAGTGCAATAAATATATTTTTTTTCTTTTTTCTGAGGTGTATGTATATCAAGGAATGTGAAATAGTAAAAGTATTATTTATTTTATGCTTTCACTTATACCCCTTTGGTCATATGAGCAGTGAACACTTCAGTTTGCGTAAGGGATGGAAAATACTCCATCCTCGCAGACTTTTTTAGCACGATTATTGGTAGGTATTGGAATAGTTGCTTTGGCGAAATATTGGCATACTTGAAAGACTAAAAAATCTCTTTCATGCTAGCCTACCCCTGGGAATGCTAATGCTAATGGTAATAGTAAAGTTAGAAGCGTCGAACTATTTTTGCAGAGCTTCAAAACTTATCAATGCAATGAAAAGTGTAACCAGTTGAAAGGATTGAGGATCGCCTTCACCGCACGAAAAGGGATGGTTGAGACCAATTCCTGACTCACACAGAACTATTGTTTCAAAATATTTAAAATTTCAAACTAGCCTGTAGTAGTTCCCACAAGGAACATTAAAGAATCAATCCATTCCCACCGAATTAAAAAACACATATTTATCATTGTACGTATAGGCTTTTTTTAACGTCTTCTCCTTGAAAAGTTGAAGCTCCTCAGAGTAATAAATACAAATCCACACGATTTAAAAGCCCACTCTAATTCAATCAAAGAAAAACCTTTACTCCCCTTTAACTTCTGCCCTCTGTTATAAATGCTTTTGGGTTTTAATTTAGACAGACATTGAAAACAACAAACCAATTTCTATCTCGTAAACTTATAATAGAGGCAAACTGAATGGCAATCCTTAAAACAACAGACATTTTAATAGTTATTGATTCGTTACTGATTTCTATGGCTGTAAGATGCCATTTTAAGATTGTTTTATGCTCGTAGGCGGCTGTGTTCATTGAAATATGGTTCGTTGTTTTAATGAAATGGTTCTAAAGTCTGCAATTTACTTTCAACAGTCTCTCTTTCTATTTATCTTAAGTTGAAAAGTAGCAACAGCGTGTACTCAATACGATGCTGTAGTCACAATAGCTGAAGAGCCCTCACCAAATTAACATCATTTTATTCTTCAAACATCGCAAGGAATTGATTTCAAAACAATCGGCACTGATATGGCTTCATACCTACGAAGAAATAATCGTGCCTTTGTGTAGACAACAATATCTTTCTACCAGGTAGTGATGTTACGAAAAAGAATCTCAACAATTAAAGAGATCTATTTATAGTCGAGCTCCTTACTTATTTGATAAACAAATTATTAATGACTGGGACGTGTCATATATGCTTATACATAGATGGGGATAACACCACGCATAACTAATCGTTCCAAATTGTCTTAGGTTGGGGTCCCAAAAGAGTTTGGTATTGTCAATTGTTGTGTGTGTAACAATTTGATTCTTGTCCCCAACAACAACAAAATCAAAATCTATAAAAGCCCCGACAACAGCATTCCATCAAATCAGTCTTTTATCATCGCAAGTCGACGTGTCGGTCGTGTGAGTCGCTTGAGTTGAATTTAAATTTCACATTGGAAAACTTTAAAAACTACTACTGCCATCGGAAATATGGTGACTGTGGAAAATCACTTGTTTTTGTTGTGTTTCTTTTTGTGTTCGTTCTACGCGTGGATAAATCGTGCAAGGCTAAAGCTCATATGGCAGCTTAATGGTGCGCGTGGTATACTGCAACAGCCTTTGTTGAATATCCTCATGTGGCAAATGCTTGATCCACAAAGTTTGTGATTTAAAATTGAAAAGAAAAGTGTGATTGTGTTATAAGAAAAGTTTGTTTTTGCAGGGCTTTTGGAAACCTTACGATGTCTTCGGAAATATTTCAAAAGACCTACGGGCTTTCTTTTTGGAACGCAGTGTTTGTTGTATATAGACGATCCTGTATTGATGGAAAGAGTTTTAAATTCACCAGAATGTTTGGATAAAACCTTTTTACAAGACGGTTTCTTTGTGCGGAAAGGATTATTACATGCAAAGGGTTTGTTTAAGTCTTTTTACTATTGCTTTTATAATAAGGAAATAGGTTTCTTACTGTGTGAGGAGTGTGGTTGTGTTTGTGGAAGAAATGTAGCTATTCCATTTGCTAGCCCTCCACTTCAAGTATGTTTTCTATTACCAAATCAAAGTTTTCTCGCTTACTGACTTTAGACATTGCACATTGGTGGATAAGTGGTTAGGAAGCGTAGCATTTCTGTTTTTTTATTATTTATTTATTTGGAAATGTTGCCGCAGAGTCTTAACATTTATGTATATGAATGCTTTTAATTGGCACAACTCTATCGCACATACAACATCAAACTCTAGTCTGAAAATTAGGGGTCTGTTTTTTAAAAATCATTTAAGTTGATACAAGGTTGCTAATTAAGCGTTGATTAAAAAAATTCAACAGAATCACCGAAAAAAATAAAAAAAAAAAAATAAATAAATAATAATTAGTCTTTGCAAAAACTCAAAAATGCCAATTTTTACATATACATATATGCTGAAAATTTAATCAAAATCGTTAGAGCAGTTATTTTAGTTTACCTGTGGCGTGATGGTTAGTATGTCCGCATTTTAACCGAGAGGTTCGTGGTTCGGATCACAACAGAAGCAAAAAATGTGGTTCCACGATATCGCCTTTGACGAGGAATTGGCAAGTTCTCCGATAGTGAATTCATTGAATTCAATGAAAAACGCTTTCTCGACTAGCCCTTCGAAATCGGCAGAATATTGTGGGTCACCTCTATTCCCTCAAAAAGGCAATGGTTATAAGAAATGCGCTAGGAACCGGCGGCGGCGCCACCCTACTTATTAATTTTTTACATTATTTTAATAAGCGGTTTTTTTGTGTCAGTTACTTTAGGAATAAGTTTTTTTTAAAGCAAATTCGCTGTGACAAGTTTTAAGATCTTTCTAGAATATTTTTTGAGAAAAAAATTTTAAAAAAGAATTAATGAAAGAAATTAAATCAAAAAACTAATAAAAATTTAAAAAAATTAAATACGCAATCCTTTTTATACAACCTAGGGCCTTTTTAGTATAAGAATTCGTCAAAATAGTGTAAGCGCCATTTACGAGAAAATAAGATTTGGAAAAAACGGTGCTTTGGAGAGTACCGTTTTTATAATTTGTTTTTTACATTACAAGAAAGACAACTAAAAACAGACAGACAGACAGAATTGTAGGACCCTATATTCCCTACCATCGTAATGGCATGTTTTGCCGCTTTCTCAATTTTTTTTTCTCTGCACGATCACAAAACAGCCTTATAGATACTTCCTTTAATCGCAGTTTACAAAAAAGTTTTTCACGAGTACCACCCTTCGCTAGGGATTGTCAAGTTCTCCGAAAGTAATAGCACACTGCCACGAAAGATGCCTGCTTCTTTCGTGATAGTCTTAGGTTCCGATTCAAGAAACATCCAATCGCTTTTCGCGAGGATTCCGCAACTCCCCAAGAGTAGATGTATTGCAATGAAAATCGTTTTTCCACTAGTCATCGCTTGTAGTCTCCATTTCGAAAAAGGTTTAGTGGAAACAAATGCGGTACGTCCCAAAGTCCCCAAGGTCTGTTGTGACGCCCTATTTATTACTTTATTCAAATTCAAATCCGAATCAAAACAACCGCAAAAGACATCCGACTGGTATAGGTACCTTCAGCAAAGTTTTTAGAGTGATAGAAATGCCATCAGTCATCATGAACTTTTATGGATTTTGTCCATTTTCGTTGAAGAACTGTATCCTAATGTTTCCTAATAGTTGAGTAATCATCAGATTTTTTAATGCTTCGACTCAGAAGGTTTTATAGTTTCTTGGTTGTGATTTTGAAATTAAAACTTCTAGCGAAATTGATTTAAGATTTGGATGTATCACCTCCTTTTATAATACGACTGTCAAACTATTAACTTTTCTCAGATGAAACTGATTGTGTGCATAGTGCTGTGTTTATATGACTTGTTTAGTTTTATAAAGAATATTGCCTATTGTTTCGAATAAAAGAAACTAATATTTATTGGGAAGTGTCTATATGCACCCAAAAAGGTCATGTAGGGGCGTCTTGGTTCGTTCAACATCGCATTTTAAATAATTTGAAGGGAAGGAAAAAAGGTCGTGTGGGCTCGTGTTGGTTCATTTCACACGTACTTATTATAGTTATTAGTGTTATTAGTTTTGTCATTGAAATGAAAAATTGAAATAATTTTTGAGCGCTATGCGCAAATTAGTTTGAAACCATTATTTTTCAAACTGCAATTTCTGTGATTAAATAACATCTTCAAATTCGAGCGAGCTATGGTAATGCCCGGAGCTTTTCAAATGAAATGACTTCAATGAGTTTATTATAGCTTGACATTGTTTAGTCAGATATGACCACGCTACCTTTTGTTCCACTCAAATTACTTAAAATGTGGTGTTAAACGAACCAACACGGACCACACCTTGGGTGCATATAGACACTTTCTACTTTTAGACTTCTACTGATGAACTAGGACTGAGCTAACATCGGGTTTTCCAATGAGGATTTGATTTCCTTATTTTTTTTTAACGCAAACTATTTGAGATATTTCAGAAACTTTACTATCAGCGGAGTTCACACTGCACAATTTGTTGGACAGGCTTCGTTTCATGGATGTTGGATGGTGTAGTTTGTTTTCAGACTATTCATCCAACATTATTGCATTTAGTCCTCCGCTCCGTCCAACTTCCAAATCTTCAAAAATATTTGAAAACTATCCAACAAGTTGGACAAGCGATCATCTGAGGGTGCATGTTATCTAACATTGGCCGTACAAACCAAAGTCCGTCCAACAAATAATACAGTGTAAACCTCGCTATCTTTACTTCAAGCAGTAAAACCAAAACAATTCGTTGGACCCAATTGGACAAGGAGAAAGTGACTGATTTAGATCGTTTGCTACGGACGCCTTAACGGCAGCGATATTTGCGGCACTTCGACCAACTGGTTGTGTCATAAATACGGCAACCGTAGACTTAAATTTTGGCCATAAACTTTTTGTCACCTGTCTACTTAGGCCGAGAATTACGACAGAAAATTGGAATTAGGGCTCTCAAAATCGAGTTCACTGAATAAATTGATAAAAGTTTGATGTTTTATGAAAAGGTGCGTTCATTAAATGAGTTCAAAGTTGTCGGTTCCCCATTGGAGAACTCTAGAGTTATACATACAAATTAAAAATGAAATTAAAACGTAACAATAAATTTTATTGTCATGGTATTGGCTTTAAATTTAAGATATTCCTATCCTATTAGTGATTAACAACGATTAGGGGAATATGGGCCCCTCGGCTAGCTCGATTTAGAGAATTCCAATTTTCGACCACTTTTTCGACTAACTGAAGGAGTATATCGGCAATAAAAATCTGCAAACGTTGTTCTAAACTAAGCCTTTTCATTGTCAAAAGCAAAACGCGCACTGACCACAATTATACCGTCAATTGTCAAATTGACAATAACTAGAAACAGTGGTGCCAATTGAAAGTCCAAACCTAAATGGGATCCTAATCAACTCCTCTCTTGGCAGAATTAATATATTTTTATGTTTCACATCAGCGAAAGAACGAAAGATGCTGTTCAATGGCAATAAAAAATGTTGTCCCTTCAAATGGTGCTTCATTTTTAAGAAGTAATAACTTTTAAAATTACGGCATATACAAACTTGTGTGAGCTCTCTCATTATTCAAAATATTTGATTGAACGGCCTTTAGCCTTTAGATGAAAGCAATTCAGTTGCCAGTCAAGAAAAAGAATTTTTAAAAATAGTCGACTCTTTCAAAATACAGTGGAGGTCCAGTATAACGAATGCCGATATAACGAATGATCGATATTACGAACACTTTTTTCAAGTCCATTAGGTATTCTATATAACGAACAAAATAACGAATTTCAGACGAAATGGAAATTACGTACTCTATATAACGAACTAATAACGAATTTCAGAAAATGAAAAAAAAATTACTGTAAGTGTATTAATGTGTCTACTTACATGGATGTTCGTGATAATATTGGAAGATACATACACACAATTGCACGTTTTATTTATTTAAAGATTTGTATGGATTTGTATGACAAAAAGGTTTCGATATAACGAATTTTCGATATAACGAATTGACTCTGGACATTATATCGTTCGTTATACTGGACCACCACTGTACTTCCAACATTCCTGAATATTATGGATTTATACGTTCAATCCAAGTCATATGCCTTGTCTTTTTCATTAGCCTCATTCGCTACTTATATGTGGGCCTTCTGTGCATTACTTCGTTTATTACATCTGTTTTTTATTATTATTTTTACTTTGGCCTATCAAGTGTTTCACCCATCAAAAAATAAAATACAACCTGATGTCACCTTTATAGCAGATCAGCCATCAGCTCACTCTGACATACTTTGTCGCTTATCGTGGATCTTTAATTATGTAAATTGTTAAACGTTAAATAAAACATCGTACGTGACGTCGCGTCGTTGCACATAAACATGATATAGTCTGACAGTCAGAAATATAAACAAAAATATATAGGTACACCAAAGCTCTTTCAATGACCAATGAACTATGTAAAGACAGGATTTGTAAATCAACAACAGATTCCAGGTCCTTGAGAGAATAATTTTTGTTAAATTTCCTGCTTGTGTGTTCCCATAATCCATAATCAAAGCATCCCCGCCTACATACCAATTCCTAAACAAAGAAGAAAATACATTCCGTTGCATTTGTATACTGATTTATTATTTGCCTACCACTTGTCAGATTAGAATAGGAAAGTCTTTTGTTTTCTCTAAATTGAACAATCACTTACGATACAAGTGTATTCTCACTGAGGAGCACTTTGATACTTTTCTTCATTTACGGAAAAAGGTTATGTCTATACCCGAAGCTCGAGGATAAATAAACCGGAACGGTCTCCTAGGATATTTTCAATTATTTAAGACTTAAGGATTCATACAAAATGGATGCTCAAGGGCTCATGTTTACCAATGATGGATATGAATATTTTAGTAAACCACACTCACGCATTGCTACTGCGGTACCATCAATAATTTTACTCTTCAATTTCAAATATTTCAACTCTGAATAAATGAGGTCTTTTTGATGATATTTTTCAGTTAAATTCAAAATAAAAAGTATGCGGTGAATTTTGTATTGGTTGTAAACGCAATTTTATGTCAATAATTTAATTATGGGAAATTCACTTAATCAAGGCAAAAAAGGGAAAAAGAGAGTGTGTTTCCTTTTTGCACAGCGAATGACTTTGTATACCCAAAGGCTTAAAGTGGATACTCATAACCCGAGAGAATAGTGCTTGTTAATGCTTAAACGGCCACATTCCCCGATAATGTATTGCATATGGTTAAAGAGTTTATATCGTTTATAATCAATCATTTTGAACGGAAATTCAACTTTACTTAATAAAGAGTTTTCAATGTTTGGCAATTTAATATTGACAGGAAATTATTGCGACAAATAATTTGTTGGTGTTCTTAAAATTCATCAAGTCACAATCACTATCTTACTAGTCTCATCTCTTTCGTTTGGTACACATCAAATCAAAGTATTTTTTTTTTTTAAATCCGGCAGTTGATCGTTTTTATAAAAAAAATAAATAGTCTATGCTATGCAAGTGTCATTTGAATTTTGCAGACTCATTCAAAAGCTGTATCCAGCATCTGCAATATCGAAGTAGTGAGGCCCTTTATAACTTTTTATAACACTTTGACGGAAATATAGGCCTAGGAGACGGATGTAACCGTCTCGTAATGGTTAGTATGTGTGCCTGTTACGTGGGAGGCTCGTGGTTCGAATTCCATTAGAAACCAAAAAATGTTTCTGCACGGAAATCGCCTTTTGCAAGGAACTGACAAGTAAACTTACCTATTTATTGCCATAAAAAGTGCTTTTTCAATCAGCCGTTCGGAACCGGCAGAAAATTGTAGATACCCTTCATAGACGGGTGTATTCTACCTACAGCATCAAGAAACATTTTTGGAGAATTCAAATATGTGTTGATTCCAACGAAGATCGTCACTAACACCCATACCAAGTACCTACTGACAGCCCTTCGGTTCCTTGGACGCAAGTCCTATTTATAGATAATGGCTATGGTGAAATGTTAAGCTATCACGACAGCATTGAGTTTTCGAAGCATTAAATTCTGGTTTTCTTATCACACCATGTAAAAATGTTCTTAAAGTCTTAAATTCAATGAGCTAATCATACGCAACCGTTCCAGTTCCACATCCGAACTGCAGGAACGTGATTTGGAAACGAATATGAAAAGATGAGATTTGAGTCATCAGCAAAATATTTAAGAGGATGAGAAGTTTCAGACAAGAGATCATATTTGAAAATAAAGAATAGAGTCGGAGTCCTGGGGTATACCAGTTTTCAAAAAGTGGAAATCAGACTAGAAACCATCCAATACAACTTGTATTGAGAGGTTGGAAAGGTGTTTTCTAATCAAACGAAGAAGAGACTCGTCGATACCAAAAAAACACATTTTTGATAACATAATAACGGGGAGGATACCTTCTGGAACAACGGTTGAGTCGAGACTAGAAAAATTAGTATGAGATTTGGCGTCTACAATCTATAATACTTTTTTTTAGGGCGCAAGGGCAATTTCATAAAAAACTTATTTAAAAAAAAAATATATTTAAAATTAACTAAGTCACTTAAGGCTATGGCCCAATCACTCCGTTAGACTTCAACTTCAACTTCCACTTCAACTTCAACTTTAAAATATGTGAAAATTTTGGATGGCCCAATGAATCCGTCGCGTTAATGCGCTTTTGTTATACTGAGCACCATGCGTGTGAGCATGTGTGTCTACCAACCAACAAAAAACGCCAATAGCAAATGTCAAAGTCGTTAAGTGCGTTGATATTAAAAATGTTTTAATCTCAACGCCGCCACGGACGTCACGCACGTTGCTTATGGGCCATTCCCCATAAGAATACATGTGTTTTAATCGAGTTGTCAGTTTTGGCCGCTGAAGTCGAACGCGTGACGGAGTGATTGGGCCATAGCCTTTACTTACTACATGCTTCGTGCAATAGTTTTTTTTGATAGCTACTTTGTTCTTGAATTAACTATTGAATTCAAGTTTTTGAGTACTCAAGTTTCAAAATCAAAATAAATTTTTATTCTTCAAACTAATATTGCACTAACGGCCACTGTTTTCTCAAATAATCATTATTTCTTATAAGTTCTGGGAGCACCATTGAAAACCTAAAGTATAAGAAAGTTTCTGAGGAATAATAAAAAAAACATTAAAGGTACCTCCTTTCCACAAAATCCAAGGTTTGCTTTTTGAGGTTTTTCCTTGATTGAACTTTATTCTCTGTGTATAATGATATGATGAGGAAATATAGACCTCCAATCTGTACTGTGCTTTCTTCCCATATAATTCAAAACAGTTCCTTTTAACGCAATTCGGAAAATTGTCACTCAAAGAATAATCTAACTTCAATGAGGTCTAATTTCATAAAAATAGTAAGCTTCTTGCCAGTAGTTAGTAGTTTTTGGAAAAGCATTTACATTTAAGGCTCCCTTGAATCATTATGGAGACAAATTCCACAACTTGTATAGAGAAGAATGAGGCTTTTTATCATTTATTTTTCTAATGTTCATATAAAATATTGAGATGCAATAGAATTACCCAACAAAATGCCACTTATACAAATTTGAAGCTGTTTTTTGATTACATAATATGGAATATGTAGAAACATAGCTTTTGCGCCAGAATTGGATTTGTTTAAAATGTATGTATAGGTTCATATTGAATAAAATAACAACTACTTGCATTGTATATTGTACAATTCAAAGTTAGGTTAGGAAATGCATGTTTTCTAAATATTCTATTTTTTTTGGAGCCTACAAATAATGGATACGGGCTCAGCAGTCAACTTTACCCGAAAAAAACTTATTTCACTACCCTTTTTTTCCAAGAATTCTCAGTTTATTTTTCTTTTCTTATTTAAGAGGCTTAGCTATAATTTGTACTGCTACCACTAAAATGATAATCAATTCCAACAGAATTTTATATCAAACTAGTTTTCCAAACTACATCTATAAATAGGATGCAAAACAACGATAAATGTACATTATATGTTCAAGTGACAATATTTCATTTAATTTCAAACAAAGAAAGTTCTCTGATATAAAATTTGAAGAAAATTTTATTTACTTTCTCTTTTAAGAAGCATTATACCTATCTGCAACCAGAAAGAAATGCCATTAAAAAAAACTGACAAAACTCAAAAACTGACTTTTTTTTGTCGGATATTTTATTATTTTGGATAAAAAAATTTTATTTATAATTTTTTAAAAGAAGCATTTCGATGGGAAGATTTGCTCTCTACTATGTCATTGGAATTGCATCAAAATTTTGTTTCGTTTTCGAGATATATTGAAAAAACGAATGAAGATGGTTTAGAACCCATATCTCTGATTTGCACCCTCTAATTTAATAGCACTTTAGGTTTTTCTTTAAAATTAGCCCATTAATCAATTCATGCAATAAAAGTCCATTCAATTTCTAGTTCCTTAAGAAGTGACATAATCAATAGACTAAACAGAGGGGGTCAAAAAATGATTTAGGAAAATTTTGATTTTTGATTGGGATAAAAAGGGTTTATCTGGTATTGATAGCACATGTGCAAAGTTTTTTTTCCGAAGAAGTTATACAATAAGCGACTCTACAAATAAGAATTATGTAATTTTTTTTTATAAAAAGCACCACCACGTGCACCGACTTGAAATGCCTGCGCCGGCCACAGCTAAAGTAGCGCCTTGTGCAAGATTTATAGAGGGCGCCCTGTTCGTAGCCTTGAGTTTTTTTCTAGGTCTGCTGAGAATTTTCATTTTGCGCAAATATTAATTCAGCTCTGGAGTGATGAATGTTGTTATTTGGGAATTACAAATTTTTGGTTTAAAATTCGAATTGTAATATTTTTTCGCACAGGATAAAATTTATTTATTATTTATACACTATTCAATGAGTCCCAGAACTTGGCGCTCTGTGCATTAGCACATTTTGCACATCTGGTTGCTCCGGCCCCGCCGATTTGGCCGTAGTTTTTCAATCTCTTTTTATTATTCTGCTCATGTAGAAACAAATTGTTACTTTTATGAGTCAAAATACCAAAATGGGTTAAAGTTCTTATTTCCAAAGCACAATGAATTAAATTCAAGAAAATAAATTCTTAAACACCCACTTACTTTCCCAGGACAAAAATGGAAAATTAGACGCAAACAATTGAATCCGACCTTCAGCTATGGTGTCCTGATGAGTTTCTTTCCAACTTACAACAATGTGGCTAACTCACTTCAGGCTAAACTGAATGATTACCTAGGCGTTCAGGAGTTCCATGAAATTGAGGACATAATAAGCAGAGCCGTTCTGGTCACCGCTTGTCGTAAGATCCTTCCACGAATCCAATTAAATTTATCCCCCTTAACTTTTGTTTTTGTATTATAGAAACAACTATGGGAACAGAAACAAATTTCCTAGAAAATGATGAACACGAAATTGCTCAAACTTACAAAAAGTATAAACACAAGGACCATTTTCATTTTCAATCATATTCGTTCTTATTTATCTTTGCCATTGCTCTTCATTTTCTTCTCTTTGTAGGCTCTTGAGGATATCATCGATAAAAACAATCAAACCATGGTTACAAATTGATTTCCTGTTTCGAATGACTAAACTCTACAACACAGACATACAACTAAATAAAATGGCCGCAGATTTTGTTAAAGATGTGAGTATATACACAAAGGACATCACTCTAAGTAAATAGTATTATCGAATCTCTTCATTGAAAGATTGTAAGCAGAAAACACAACGAATGGAAAAAGAATAAACGTAACACAAGCACCATCGAGGAAGCCTTGTTGGAAGAAGAACAGGGAACGCAGCGTAGGAAAAGAAATTTCATCGAGCAAATTTTCCACTTGGCAGAAAATGGAGAAATCACGTTACAGGACATTATGGATGAATGCAATTCTATGGTTTTGGTTGTAAGTGCTTTGATTTATTTCCATAAAATGTTTGGTGAGATTTAAGTTCCCCCAGGCATTTGAGACGGTTTCCAACAGCATACTGCTGGCATTACTTTGTCTGGCTATGTATCCGGAAGTTCAGAAGAAGTTGCGCCAGGAAATACACTCAACATTCCCAGATGGTGATGTTTCCAGAATATCCGGCGATAACCTGAAGGACATGAAGTATCTGGATATGGTTATCAACGAGTCACTTCGACTGGTAACGACTATCCCGATGGCATTGCGAAGTGTCAGTGAGGATTTTGTGTTGAAGGACGATATTGTTATACCAAAAGGTACCTTCATCATATTGGATACGTTTAATATGCAACGAGACCCGATTCTCTGGGGTCCAATGGCAGAGGAGTTCTACCCAGAGCACTTTTCGTCAGAGAATGTAGCAAAACGCCATCCATACGCATACATTCCATTCATGAAAGGGTTGCGGTTCTGCATAGGTTAGTAATCCCACAAGGATCTCTTTCGTCCTATGTAAATTAATACGTTTTACTCATTTATTCACATGCTTATAGGATGGCGCTACAGTCTAATGCTAACTAAGGTTATAATAGCCAAACTCATTCACACATACATTTTTGAGACTGAAACGAAGCTGAAGGACTTAAGGTTCATTGAAGGGATTTCGTTGAAACTAAAGCACAGCGATAAAATTAAATTTACTTTGAAAAGGGTTACGAATTAATTCAGCTATTGTCTATTTGGGTATGTTAAGGTTTGTTAATAAATTGTAAAATAGATTGGAAGCGTTTACATTAATGGTTAACTTAAAGTGTTTGAAGCTGTGGTCGATCGTGGACTGTAAGGAGTAGCTAACTAAAAGTATAATACGAAAGAGGGTTAGCTTATGATTAAAAGAAGTTTTCGATATTATAATCTGGAGTACCTTTCTGTGAAAGTAGCCACGCTCAATGTTCGATAATTGAAATAATAATAAAAAATAAAAGTTTAAATTGAAAACACTGGTCGACAATAATTTTGCACCCAAAAGCGAACTATATTTTTCAAAGGTTTTTAGCTCGCTGAACTCTAATCTGTCCTCAGAATTGCTCTGTCACATCACATTTTCAAAATATTAAGCATTCAAGATCGGAAAAATCCAGTTTTTCCTATTTTCGAGCCTATGTTTTAACATAAAAGAAATTTTAACCCAAAAACAAACCATTGCTTTTCCGATGATTTGCTATCCGCTGAATCCAAATCTGGTCTCAAAATGGCTCTATTACATCAAGTTACTGAGATATCTGTTCCTGTACATTAAAATTTTTTTTTTTACTGAAAATTCAATTCTGTTTTCACTTCTGTCGGCACTCCCGGAGTGCTTCTTTTTTTTTTTATGTTAAAACATAGGCTCAAAAATAGCAAAAACTGGATTTTTCCGATCTTGAATGCGTAATATTTTGAGAACGTGATGTGACAGAGCAATTCTGAGGCCAGATTTGAGTTCAGCGAGCCAAAAACCTTTAAAAAATATAGTTCGCTTTTGTGTGCATTCAAAAATGTGAAATTTTGTAGACCAGTGATATCAATAGCACTGAAACGTCAACACCAAAACAAAGGCAATTGGTACTTCGAACAGGTCTCGTGTGGCAAAAAGGAATACCAACCAGCTTTAGTGCCCTGAAAGAGCTTAGAAACATTGAGTACGCATCTCAGCAATCATAAATAAAATTATGACACATAGAAAAAACGCTGAACTCGTTTCACTTTTCTGTAAACATTTGTGGCGACAGATTTATCTTTGTAGCGCCTCTCCTATTTTTGTTCACATCCCTGCTAATCCATATAGGATGTAACCCATTTGTCAAAAGTGGGTGAAAAATTAATACTTTGTAACAACAGTGTTTTGTTAAATCTTTGAGTTTGAGTATTCGGAAAATAAATTCAAATTCAATATTTTCTTATGTGCTGCCTACGCTATGTGGATGCTTTCACCTTCATCAATTGAGAACTTAAAATGCTCAGTAGGTATTGATTTTTTGTGGTAAAGTGCTTAAGTGCATTGCAGAGCTTACTGAGTTGCAGCAAAAACCTACTTGATTATTACAAAATATCAGATATCAGAAAACCCTCTAAAGGATGTTGATAAAAAACTTTGCCATTGGAAAAAAATGGATGGAAAAGTTACTCAGTGAATGTCTGTGAATATCGATTTGGGATTTCGTGCAGCTAAATTCATTTTGGAAAATGCTATGAAGCATTTAACATCAAATTTTTTGTTTGATATCCTAACGAAGATCCCACCCTTAAGCTCCCAGATGACGACGTCATATTAAAAGCTGATGAAGCATTTAAACAAAAAAAAAAATCAAAAAGGCCGAAAGATTTGAAAAAAGTTCGAAATGTCCAAAAAACTCTAAGACTAAATAAATATTTTTGTACTGAATCTTAAATAAATGACCTTCGAGGTTTTTAAACGAAAATTGTTTCAGTATTCTCTTTCTGAACACATTTTTGCTGTAGTTTAGAAAGTTATCAATAGCACGAGAGCTACGAAAAATAGTTGCATCATATTTTCAAAAGGTAAAAAATTTAGTGTGTACTCCAAATATTTTTCGAAAAGTTTGCAAAGACGGCATTGTGTATTCCATTTATACTCATCAGATTTTGAAAATATGGCGAGCTCGTCAGATCACCGTTGATGTTCTTCACACTCGCCTTCCTGTGATCTGTGAAAGTGATTTCGTGAAAAATGGAAGCACTCGTTCTCATTCTAGTGTTCGTTGATTAGGTACCCGTGGCGTGATGGTTAGCATCTCTACCTGATTACCCAAAGGTTCGAGGTTCGAGTCCCAGCAGAGGCAAAAATGTTTTTTCACGGGTATCGCGAGGAATTGGCAAGTCCTCCGTTAGTAAATTCATTGCCATGAAAGCGCTTTCTCAATTAGCCGTTCGGAACCGGCAGAAAATTGTAGGTCCCCTCCATTTCCTCACAAGGCATGGTTGTGAGTAATGCGCTAGGCCCAGGGGCCCCTCGCTCTGTTGCGCCACCCTATTTATTTATTTTATTTGATAAGGAATCTGTACAAAACGTTTACAATTTCATCGTGAAATGTTTTTGTTTATTTCGGCAACTTCGAAGTCATTCGAACATGGCAGTAAATTATCATGGTCCGACATCCTGAGTATAAATTACCATGGATTTTATTGTGCTACCAATTCTGCTATAGGCAAGTTTTGAAAACGTTCTGTGCCTGTTCGTATTTGGATTTACAGCATTGCTGATTTTCTTTAAAATTTGCAGTTAGGATCTTTGGGGCAGTCCACAAGGTCTCTAGGTCTTGAAATAACGGTACTTGCCCCACAACCTATATGATGTTAATTATTTTCTAGAAAACGGTTCTAACGATTTCAATTAAACTTTGGGTGAGAGATAAACATTTGGTTGTGTTTCCTATGATGTAAAAGAAATCTATGAAAAATTTCTAAAAACGGTACCTTCCGAGTACCTTTTTTTTCAAGCCCGACTATCTCGTTAATGGCTCACACGATTTCACAAAATTATATATTTAAAAAATTATAATAGGGCCCCTACACTACACAAACCGTTTGCGCAAACATATGTATTTTGTTTTTGTAAAAATGTTTGTGCAAACTGTTTGAGTAATGTGTAGCGATGTTGAGTGTTTGCGCAAACGGTTTGAAGAAATTCAAAAAATTTTGAATTTTCCGTGTTTGCACAAACATGTTTGAGTCGTGTGTGTTGAATTTTGCTCAAACAGATGTCAATTTTCAAGAAGTACGGATGAATATTTTTCGTTGCCAAGGCAATAATTAAAGCAGCACTTGCGAAATCGCTCATTGCTCAGTAGGTCTGTACTGCGTTCTTTTTTTCTTGGATGTTACGCGATGTAACATCGGGTAACATTATGTCGTTCCTAAATGCAAAAAAGTTACGATATGTAACATCGTGTCGTTCCTAAATGCAATGTTGAACTGTCAGAATGTTACGTTTCGTAACTTTTTCCAACTCATCTCTGGGACTTGAGTTTCGATGTTGATCTGTCAAACCCCTTTAAAATTGTTGTTGGTCAGAATTGTTTTGGTTTTTTTTTTTTTCATTAATCTTCCAAATTCTGTGAACAGTTATTGATTTTCAATCTTGTTCATTTCAGAATTCATTTTTTTTCATCAATAACAAGTTTCCTTTAGCTGGGTTCGTATTTTAAGAAATACTTTATTCATATTTTTGACAGACCAACAAAGTGTAACATCGAGTCGTTCCTAAATGCAATCACGATTTTGTAACAAAGTCAAACATACACAACAACAACGATGATTTTGACACTACAGCATCGCGTAACATCGAAGGATAAAAAGAACGCCCTACTGTGATATGAAAAACGTCAAGCAACTAATATCTCTCAAACATGTTTGTGTAGTGTGTGGCGAAACTATGTTTGCACAAACACACGTTTGTACAAACGTGTTTGCGTAGTGTAGGGGCCCTATTAGTTTCTTAAAAAAGTTTGATTTTTTGGAAAATGGTGTCTTTGATTTTATTCAAACCTATTGTCGAAACATATTCTGGGAAGAAAAACACGTTTTTTTCATAATTCTTGTGATTGTAATTTTCATAATTAATAGGCAGTTGGCAGCCCTGTAGCATCAAGTTTATTACGTAGATATATCGAATATCAAAACTTTGTACTCAATCTTCAAGGGTAACTTTAACTTTTCTATCAAACTATCTCGTGACAGCCATTGTTACTTTTCGATACGTTTTGCAATTTTTAAAGATGAGAATTTTGAGACGGGTGAAAATTGCGTTGTAAACAAATTATGATTGTCTGTCAAAAACTAAAAAGTCGCCAAGAGCTGGAATAATCAAGGTGCGTGTACTAACCAAGCCTAAATGTAGTTTTTTTTTGTACAAATTTGGAACAGAATTACAAGTAACTTATGATGGATTGGAAGCCTATATTCAAGCCGCTATTGACGCCATACGACCAGAGTTATTGGAAAAAGTAGTGAAAAATATGAATATGTTATTGGTGTTTTTTTTTTTTTCTTAAAGCCAGTAGATAGTAGGTACAGTAAAATTTTTCTTGGAGAACAACAGCAAAGCCTTTTACTGTCGTAATTTATCAAAAACATTGACTATGGACAAAATAATGCTGAAATGGGGATGACGCCGTAATTGATTTTTGAAACTAGTTTTTTTTTGTAAGAGTTAAAAGAGTTTTTTTTCGGGATGTGTTCATAAAAAATGTGATGTTTACTAAAGGCGTTTAGCGAGTACATACAACATTCGAGTTAAAAAACCGCTCTATCCACAGTTTTTCTATTACATTCCAAAGTTGGTACCAGTAGTTCCCAACGTTAAAATTTGCTTTTATATTTCAATGGTAGTGTGAAATGGAAAGAAAAAATAGAAGCTAATTTTTTGATAAAATGATTTTCGAATAGAATCAGATATGAATTTGGGATCTTTTATTACTATCTAATCTATGCTATCAGTATCATATTCTTTGTTAACAGCTCTCTTTACGATTTTTGGACTCAACGTCCAGCACTGAAGAAAGTCCTATGTCAAAGTCAGCTGTTCTGTTGGAAAAACTTTCGGGTGTATTCAGAAAGTATTTATAAAGATTGAAAAGTAATCTTTTGTAAAATTTTCCACTGGCAAATAGAATAAAGTTATCTTTGCGATCCTAATCTGTAACAAAGCTATTTCTCACTATTTACCTAAACCGTGAAATTGAATAATATTACCATACGTTAATAAATAAACACGTCAAAATGAATTAAGTGAAAATACGTACTCCTAATTCAAAATTTGAGTTTTTATGGTGGTATGTTTTATTTTCATGCATATATCTTTTACTTTTGATATTTTTCTAGTGTATCCACAATAAACAAAAAAGCAGTTTCAATTTATGAGATGGAAGTCAGTCCTCGGGACTAATTATTCTGGAAAAGTAAAAAATATGAGCCGTAATTATGAATACTGCAGGCTACCTATACTTTTCAGACAAATTGGTCATAATTAACAAAACACGCACAAGCCAGACCAGAACGTTTTTAACTTTTATAAACAAGAGCGAGAAGGCAAATATTCAATTTCTTTTATGCTTGCATTATATGATACTTTTTCAGTTAAATTTTTCCATGTATAAATTTATTTACGTCAGCAAAAAAGTATTGGTGCATAGTCCAGTGTGTCATATACAAGCATGTGAAGAGCAGGATAAAAGTTCAGTATGACAATAATTTTTATTTTTCTCATTTTTAAAGATCGAGAGAAAAAAATTCTTTGTGAATTTAACATTTTTTATGAACACATCTTTTCGAAAAAAAAATTTTGCCAACTCTTGAAAAAGAAAACCAGTTTCGAAATCTATGTCGGCACCAACTTCGTTTCAGAACAGCAAAAGCAAATTGCTATAAACAGTAATGCCATCCTTCTTTTTACTTGTCGTTGTTCGCCAATAGAAATTAAAGCCAACACACAATAGAGCGTCTCGCGCGCCGCGTTACTGCACGATCTACTGGCTTAAAAGAAGCATGGCTGACTAAATTTTTTCTCTCCATCTTTAAAATTTAAGAAATAAAAATTATATTCATATATTGAGTTTTCGTCCTTTTCTTCACCAAAGCAAAGAGCTTTTGCAGTTGCGGCAGAAACGCTATTGTCATTATTTTTCCCGTGCGTCGTGACTCGCGACAATGCAAATGTATGAAAACGCTATGCCTTTTTTGTCTCGTCGGTCGGTGGAGCATTCTCATATGACGATTTAATTTTGCAATCGCCGCTGTCGCACTTGCAAACACGTTTTGGTTTGGGAGGTCCTTTAAGTTATAACATTTCGGAAAGAAAACTTTAACGATGGCATTGAATTACCATGGAAGCATATCAAAATGACTCTCACGAATTAAGATTTATTCCATCGTTTATTTCTCTATCACATTATAATTTATGAATTCGAACGCGAAATCCAATCACAAATCTATCAGTTCATATCAAATACACAACGTGAGCGTTTTGTCTAAATCATTTCCATTTCCCCAAAGAATTGAAACAAAAATACATTCCAACACAATAAAAATAGAAAAAAAAAATACAAAACATATCATATAAGCCTCAAGGATAATATTCTATGGTTGGTCTACACTCTACACAAAACACAATACTTAGGCAAACATGAGCTCCGTCTCGACTTCTTATTAGGATATCCCCATGCCAACATATAACGACTCGTAAGTTATGTGTAAAAGAGTGGAATCCAAAAAGGATATCATAGAGATGATGATTTCTGCTATATCATTTCTCAAAGGCATCAAACTTTGTTCCATAAAGAAATCCGATATTCATTCCTTGGCTTTTATGCAGCAAAGAAATATGAAACACAAATAGCAAAAGAAAACATATAAACAGATTCCATCCAACATACACAATAGCTATTCTCTGTCTTCCCCTATCCCTATCATGGTTGTCATACTCATCCCTTGAAAAGAAATAAATGTATGAATACACGATGAATAGCATCCTCTTAACCCCGAATAAGAATCAACAAGCTTTAGAATGCCTTCACAGCCATATAGCTCTAGGCGAGTGTCTCAACGAACAAGCCAACACTATAGGCACCTGCATTAATTAAAGTGCTTAAGTGATATTTTAATGCATCCTACATAAAAATAAGAGAACGACACTCTTAGGACACATACGTACGACTCATAAGTAGGGCATCGTACCCAAGGACAACAACCCATCGCATTCAGTTATTCCCTCCGCAACTTTTGAGTCGAATAGAGCGTAAGGAAAAGTTTGCAAAATATTTGTGTCAAGTCTTGGCGGAGCAGTTAAAAACTGTGTGAGGTGTGGGTTGGATCTTGGTTGAGAAAGTATTTTCTAACTCGCGTACAATCTGCTTACATATCCGTGAGTAATTGAGTTGTTTCCCATAAAGTAAATTGCCAACATGCTCCCCATGATAAATGCCTCGTCCATCTGTAAGTTCTCCCTATCGCTACCCCCCTGTAATTCTTCATTATCAGCATCTCTTCATCATCATCACTTAGTCTGTTTTGAAATTCCTTTTAGTGTAATTCCAAGATGATCTCCCCAGAGATGGCATCTAAAGAATTCAGCGCTTCTTTGCAATCTCCTTAAATTTTCACTCCCCAGTCGTCTATAAGAGTCGAGTAGGTCTATATGAGAGTATGTCTATTCGATAGGAAATATGCTACGCGGGGGCGGGGGTAGTATGGAGAACGACGAGCAGCAAACAAAAAAATTATTCTTATGAAGGAACGGCATGGAATTTTAGAATTTCATAAAGACGATGATGGCGATGGCGCCCATTGCCATTTAAATAAATGCACAGAAAACTTAACCGTAAAACGAAGAAAATAAGGACATTCTTGGGAGTCTCAAACGTGACATTCAATGTCATCGTTATGAGGACATTCAATGATAAGCACAACCCATCTATGTCATTTGCTAGCTATGTCTTTGTCTCTTCAGCACTTCGACGACCTCATCAAACTTGCTTTTATTTCGATTAGATCGAATCCTGGAATGGAATGATGGTACTTGTTGATGGAAAAAGAAGAATCTTCAACTTGTTTTATTATCAACACGCACACACATACTCACAGTTCACACAATGTTCGTACTTAATCGACCTTTCCTGCTTCGCTTAATGAAATTCCTTTGATGCAGTTCGAGGATAGCATTTCCGGTGGAGGAGGCAAAAACGACTCTTTGGCACGTCTTGCAATTTTACACACTATGCAGACCTACTGCATAATTGAATGCGAACCGGAATTCATGATTGGATTGTGGGATGTGGGTGCCAATGCCAAATGGTGGAGGCTTATTTCTTACAAATTTATCCCACACACTCTGGCCGATCCACGCCGGCCGACAATCGTAAGCCGGGTCTGGTCGAGCTCTTATAATTTCTTTATTTATTTGCTTCAAGGAAGACAGGAAGGTATTGGTTTCGAGGAATTTTCGTAGCATGAAGGTCGAATTTACATAATGAACAGTGAAGTGAAGTGAATCAACATCAACGGCAGCAGCAGTCGGTTATGGAAACGCACCTTCTGTAAGTACACAGATATATGAACGACCTGGGGATACCTACTTTGTTTGAGATTTCAACTGGAAAATTCCAAATGAAATGAAATACCTACGTTGGTTTATTTCAACTTGAAATTCATAGTTATTTGTTTGCATTTCGGGGGAGAACAAAACCATGAAGTAACTTTCAGAGAAATCACCTACCAGCTTAGGCTTCATTGTGGCCGCAATGCTGGAGAATTTGAAGTTGTCTGTTAGCACCAACCTCCTTGCTCTGTGAAAGTAAGAGTTGGTTTTGAGAAAGAATGTTGATGAATAATATTCCCAAAGGCGAAGTTGGCTTGAAATTTATTCCCATGTCTCTTTTAATAGGAGACACTAGTTCTGTCTGTTTTAAGCCAATGGACTTATATCATCTACATCCACAATTATGCTCCTAATTAATTCGACGGTTTAAGGAAGAGCCCTAACCAAAATTGAGGAAGACCACATCAAAGTCAAAGTCTTAAGGAAGGCGTCCTTGATTATAGTCTTGACAAATTCAACTGAGCAAACTAAGTTGTCTTACTGTGTTCAGTGAGTTTTCTTATTTATAGTTTATGGTTTGGGCTTTCAGGATTGATAAAAGTCTTTCTGGATGTCGCCGCAGAAGCAAACTGTCCTCACTTTCTTCTTTGCTGGTGAATAGGAAGAAAGAATGCTGTTCCAAAAGCGCTACCTTGCGGTACCCATATGGAAAGTTTGCTGATGTGTATTTATTACTTCACTGGCTGTGAGTAAATTCAAAGTCCACGACATATTCCCTTATCTTCTCATATTCAACCCAAAAATACAAACAGGCAAAGCCACGCAACCTAGTTGTACGTATTTCCTAAACTGTCTCATTTCGGTTTGCAATAAAAAATTTATGATTCAATTTCAATCGGGTTGAGTTTCCAGCCCAAGAAAAGAAAAAAAGACGGATAAAAATGATAATAAAATAAATTTGATGTATGGTATGTCATAATTCTTCTTCGTCGACTGTCTCTACTACTTGTAGGTTGGCTTCTGGTAATGGTCGTAAACATCATCAACCATGGTGCTCCCAATGCATCCTTGACATGGTAAAACGTATTGATTTGACTTTGTTACTTGAAGGGTCACAATTGCTCAAAGTTTCATGTATACAAATACAAGTATACAAGTATAAGCTTTGCGGCACTGATATGTGGGGTTAAAATGTTACAAATTGCTGTCACTTATGTGTTCAACATTTTCTGACATCGTATCGTTCATTGCTGAGTAAAGAGAAGTCGTTCTGTTGATAGGTAGTATATTCACTTGACAGTAGGAATGTGGGTGGGATAAATGTGTATATTCAGATATAAGAGAAGATGATTAAATTCGGAATGAAGATATAAACTTCTCATCGCAGCTGTCATCAATTATTTCCGTCGTATTCATTTTTAATCGAGAATGAGAGTATGAGAGAGAAAAGTTCCAACAGATGCCTCAAGAAAGTCTATTTTTTGTGGTAAAGGATAAGCAGAAGACACATAAACTATGTGAGGAACTTTGTGGTAAACTTTGTTTAATGTCTTGGAACACTGAATACAAAATGAAAATTGGCTGTACTTAAACAAGATGGAATTTTTCTCTCTTGCAGGTTGCAGCTGCACATTAACTGTGTGTAGAGGAAGATGTAAAATATCCTTTCTAAGGGATGATGAGATCTTTTGTGATCCGGAATTTCATTAAGATCAATTTGACTGGGAAACTAATGCAACGTTGAGTTTTACTTTTGAGATGTAAATTGCCTTGGATCGAGGAATCTCTCTCCTTTTATTTCAAATCGATGTTTTAGATTAGGATAGAAATTTGTCAAGAACCCGATGGGAATGAATAAAAGACTTCATTTAGTCGTATGCAATCATAAAGTAGGTTGGTACTTTTTTTTTAAATAAAAGGAGGGGATGCTACAGCTAAACTGGAGAACTCAGTCAGATTACGTGTCTATAAAATGCATAGTTAAGAGACATTCTTGGCGCAGTAGAAATAAATAAATAAGATGTTTGTAATTTCGAGTAGATTTCATTCAAGGGCATATGAAACTGGAATACTGAACAAAAAATATTTAGACACAGATACAGAATGAATGAATCGGTTGTGTCCGTCATTAGTAACATAATGTTTTCATTTTTCAAAATTTATTTATTGAGACCCAAGCATATTAGAAATACAGAACCGAAACGATCTCGCAATAACGATGGTGGCATAAACGATGTTGATAGCATTTTTGTCGTCGCGACAACTGCAAATGTATGAAAACGCTGTGTCGTTCTTGTCGCGTCATTGTATAGGCATAGGCACTCTTATATACCGCTATCTAAACATAATTTGACAGCTTAAGTTGTCGCTGTCGCAACTGCAAAATCGCTTTGGTTTGGGTGAAGCTTAAGTCATTGGAGTAACTATTTTGTTTTACTTCTATTAAATGTATTTTATATTTGCTGACTATAACTGTAGTACGAGAACAAGTTGACAACAGCTGAGAGGAGGATGCTCCGCGTATAACAGCTACATAGATCGTATTTAAAGAACAAAGGTAAAATAATTTTAGTATACGATCGACACAGTTGTGTTCAAAAGGAGAGATCCAGAGAGTCCCATCAAAAAGGCAATATTATACAACCTTCAAATCGCAAAGAAATAAAAAGAAAGACTGCGGCCGAGGCTCTTCTGGTACAGAGAAATACCACGACATCAGCATTTGTTTGGCCTTCGACATGGAACAATCCAGGCTTATGCTGAAGTTCTTAGAATAGTGTGGCGCACCCCACAGACGGACGTATTTATATGCACCCAACACGAGCCATTTTAGGGTTCTTTAAACAACACATTTTTGAGTAATTCAGGAAGGGAGAAAAAGTCGGGTGATCGGTGTTTGTTAGTTTAAAACGAAACCACTTAGTCATTTTTGATAAAGAAAAGTTTCGTATTCATCAATCTAAAATGAGCTCATTCTAGTCGTTTGAGTTGAAAATCTCCGGGTGTTGCCACTTGCCAGAGCTCGTGTGAATTTGAAGACGTTATTAGGTTTACCATTGAAATTTTTTTATAACTAAAAGTAATGTGATTGAAAAATAAAAATAATAATTTATCTTTTCATTTCAATGACAAAACTAATGACACCCAAAAAATGTGTGAATTTTGGTAGTGCTACGAGATTTCTGATTTTAAAGACTGCAAAAAGGTTGACCAATAAGAAACCTTTTCCATCAGAGATGACTTAAACATGGTCGTGTAACCTAATGCGAGCCTCACCTTATTTGTATAAAGACACATTCCCCTTAGTGGAGCATAAAGGCCGTATGAGAAGAAGAAGAAGAAAAACATCAACCATATGTAATTACTGTGAATAACCTTAACTTATTAAATGCTGGCATTAAGAAATGTTCAACCTCTACGTTACTACTACGTTACTTTTAGAAGGGACAGTCCCTTTTTCATAACAAAGTCGTGGTTGTTTTTTACTCTGGTGTAAGATCTATGAACACATCCCTTTTGTAGAACACATTCCCTCACTCTTTTCTTATTTTTCATCTGGCAACCCTTACTTGCCCACAACATATATCAGTCCTTATTCGAGTATGCTAGTCGAATATGGAAGTTGTGCAACGAAGGTTTCATAGATAAGCTTTGAGTATAATTTATAGAATCCTAATCGAAAGCCTAGACAATGAAATTTCCGCATCTAACTGAGTTTATGAAAAAATGGAAAGCATATATCTGCACATGAGACATGAGAGTGCAAGCAGTGTACCCAAACCAAGACTACAACAACGCCGAACACTCGCGGCACAAAGTGTAGCTTTTGCGGACGCAGTGAAGTTGACTAAGTAAGTTATTTATCATAAAAGAGGCCAAGGGCGCTCATTAAGATGGTACTTTAAAATGTAATCCAAGCCGTATTCAATCAAAACTTGCCGGGTTTACGGTATTTAAAAGAAAAAAATCCTCAAGTTACGACCAAAGCACATCGAATGAACAAAAATTCATTGGGGCCTTTAGGAACCATTGAGCAATGAAGATGTAGTTTCTTAAAAAGCATTGTGTAAACATGACATTGTTTCCCTACCAACCATAAAGCTTTGTTAAAAACTGTTTAGTTTTTGGTCCTGTCCGCAAGAGGCAGTAGGCTCCATGGAAACTCTGACAACAACTACAACTACAGCTCGAAGTCTATTGCAAAATAAACATTTATACTAAAGTTATATGAATACCAAAGCAGTCCTTTTTTGAGTAAAACCATAGCCCTCTCTTTTAAGGGTTAACACCACTGTAACAGCCTGTAAGAAACGTGTTTTTTGTAATTTTTTTTAGATAAAAATATAATATTGAAGGAAGGTATTTAGCGTATATTTAAGTAACAAAATAGAAAATTATTATAAAAAAGTTTTCGAAGATGACGGCACTACAGCCATTTTCGCAAGGCACGTAGAATTTGAGGAATCTGCGGCACGCAGTGTAGCTACCTCAAATTTGGAACTATAAATAAATAAAAAACACTTATTGTAAATGCTTATAGCTAGAGAAATACGAAGGGAACTTTAAAAATATTGACTTTTGCGTGATTGGCGAGTACATAATTGAATTAAATCGTTTAATTTTCAACAGAAAAAAAGATAATCATTTTTAAATAATTAATGATGAAATTAACTAATCGAAAATCAACTACGTATTTCTCGTCAAAATCTTATTTTCAAGATATTGTAAGAAACTGGAATGAAAAGAACGAATACTGTTGGAACTATGCTGCGCACTGTTTTCAAAAGTCGTATTTCGAGAAAAACGAATTCAAATTTTTGAAATGCATTTTTTGTGCACGTGTTGACACGTACTACATACACTAACGTAGGTACTATTGATTAGAATTAGAAATGCTTCTACCTAAATATACATATATGCCTTATAATGACATCTGTTAGTGTATTTGAGAAGATAGAAATCATAATGTAGGACATGTGACGCAAGTGTCATTTCGGAGTAGTCCGATGCGATTGAGGAAGAGCTTAACATTACAAGAAAAAAAAATTCTTTGAGGCATGAAATATTTTTTTCCATATTCTAAAAGGTTCAAAGTATTTCTTAAGCCTAAAAAAACAAAATTAATTTTTTGAAAAATTTACCGTGGTGTACCTCTTAGTTTATGTCCATAGATGGGTGTGATGAATTGGCAAGTTCTCCGATATTAAATTTTTTCATGACAAGTGCTTTCTCGAATAGCCGTTCAAAATCGGTAGAAATATAGGTCCCCTCCTTTCCCTAACAAGGCAATGCTTGTGAGAAATGCAATAGGCCCCGAGGATCCTCCTTCTGTTGCGCCACAGTATTTATTTAGCACATTTCATGGCGAGTTCCCCGCGAAAAACCAAACCCGTGGAAAAACATTTATGTCTTCTGTTGGGATTCGAACCACGAACCTCCTGGTTAATAGGCAGACATGCTAACCATCGCACCACTAATACCGCAGGACTATTTTTGTGTGGTTATGTTTGGTTATGTATCTACGCAGATAAGCCCGAGACGATTGACGCGTTTGAAGAGAAAAATTGACGCGTTTTTGCTGACATACGAAATGGGCCTTTCGGCTGCAGTTTATTAGAGCCAACCGCAGTGGTCACTTGCCCGAAATCAGTTGCAAAACATTTTGACATACCCTCATCTTTATAACTAAACAAAATTCGTGGTCATAGCATTATATTCTAGGCGTTTCATTTTTCCTTAAAACTATACATCTAAAAAAATTCCCTTCTGTTAGCTACAATAAATTAAACAATAATAGAGACATTTTGTCCAGCATTCCAATAAACATAAAACTGACTAGTTTGAACAATGACACCAGAATCTTCTACCTCAAATTACGTTTCGGCTCCACAAAATTAAATCAACGAAAATAATGCAAAATAAAAACCGCCATTTTCCGAATAAATTGATACCAAAAGAAATTAAAATTAATGTCTACATAAAATTAACTCATGTCTGAATAAAATTTGCATGCATTTTGCTTTTTTATAGTAAATACCCTGGATTATGTTATTTGAATTGTCGATTTAACAACATCAGCACAGAAAACCTTTACTGTTTGTTCTCTTAAAACTTATTGTTACTATGGGTAGCGAACGAGTTTTAAAGGTTTGAATATTGAAAGGTTAATTTGTTAATTATTTTCACAAAATGTCTTTTTGGGGTTGAAAAGAAAAGAAAATAAGTGACCAATGAACTGCCAAGTTGTGCCAATTCATACGGAAATGTAAATATGCTTTCATTTCCACTAGTGGCACCACAAAAGTGATAAAGAGGGTAGCGCAACAAAGCTTTGGAGACCTTCCTGAACCTATAATTCTATGCCGATTCCAAATGGCTAGGTTGGAAAGCACTGTAAATAGCGTGGTATAACAAAGCTATGGAAACTTCCCGGCCTAATGCATTTTAAAGACCAACAGTTTTGTGCCAATTTCGAACGACCGAATGAGCAAAGCGCTTTTCATGGCAGTGGATTTGCCAATTCGTGGGGGATTGCTGAGAAACAGTAAGATGTTTCTGGAATTTGAACTTCGAGCTACAAAATAACAGGCAGACACCACTGGCACCACTGAAACATTAGTTACTCTATTATAATACTTTTAAGGAAATTTCCTTAAATTTTTGTTTTGTTTTTCAATTACATATTTGCAGAGTGTATGTATGTATTTGGAAAAGTTAATACAATTTCTTAAATAATCAAAATTCTTAAGCCAACCACATTGCAACAGGAGGATACTAGGAAGTCTGAATAAATCCTTAACAAAACACAGTTTAGCATTAAATTAAAATTAAGTAGGAGCCCAAAAAGCTACACACGATCAAGTCAGGCAATACATTAATTCTTACAAATGCCTAAAAGAGTTTTGATTAGATTTAATTTGCCACTGAGATAAAGAAGACCTTAGGCTAGATACATAACATTATTATGTTTAGGAGCTTTTTGGAAACAGAATCATATAAGAAGGAAATAAGTCTACCAGCTCTTTTGAATAATTTGATACCTCTTCATGCTATGCCATGTTGTGATGTAAGACTTCTTTACGCCTATTTCTCAAAGCCCATTTATAATTTCCTCTCTCAAAAACTGCCGATGGCAAAAATGTTAATTTGGTATGTCGCACTAAACTTAACCTTATTTACGTTTGTTCCTTTTAAGGAAAACATGTCTAAAACAGAGCCCTTGGAAAGCAAATATGGATCCCAAACAGATATGAAGAATATTCTAACCCACTTTAAGGTATGGGCTAATTTCACGCTAATTTCTATGTATACAGAGGAGGCATACATATAACCGCTTTTACTCATCCCCATTGAAGTGCCATTCTTCAGTGGATTTAAAAACGATAACTTATCCTAACCTTTTAATGTTTACAATGACATCAAAAGAGCATTCTTCTTCAATAGAAACATGCAAATTAATTTGTGTTATCCTAACAAGGATAATCGCAGACACATTTACATGGACATTTCACCACAAAGCCTACGGCAAAAAAAGGAGGGAGGGGGGAGAAAAAAACCAACCAAAAGGGTCCACAAAATTATTATCATGCTTAAAATTCATAACATTGCCGCCCAAACTTTGCAAGCATTAAAGGATTCCCTAATTAACCCCGCCAGAGCGAAAAGCCTGATAAATATTTTTAAATCTGCCTCATGGACTCATCAAAGTAGGGTTTTGCTTTGCATGTTTGTTCATTACATTTGTACTATTTTCGTATGAAAGTCTCTTTGCCATAACAATGCATTTTGTTCCAATGAACAAGTCATTAATTGACAATCATTCCGCTTTAATTGCATTTTACAACAATTTAACGAAATTTGTAATTATCCAAAGCACACCTTGAAATTGGAATTGTTTCGCTCATTAAGTTTTCCACCCTTTCAAAAGTCAAAGGATACTTCTACACCCTCAACTATAGAAATATAAAACTGCTATTACCAACAGAAAATCTATATTTGCGTGTGTGGGTTTGGTCTTTGGTGCAAGAATGAATTTTGATATAAATTAAGTTTGTTTATTCAGAAAGGACGTTGGGATGTTTTTGAACAACAAACGGTGCTATTAAACGAGTGTTCGTTTAAGGTAAATTACTGATAAACAAGTCTTGCGCCATATCGCTGTGGCAACCTCAATCCTCATACCTAAAACTTCTTCGTCACTTTACAGGGATTTAATTATAATTTCAATCTTAAAAACACCCAAAGCACTTTGCCAACACAACAGGTTGTCAGCCTCAGCATGGTGTTCAAATTTGACCCGAAAATAGCCATAAACTTTTTATTGGCAAAATATTGCTAAAGACGGATCGAGGGTGTAAAGGAGAAGGCAGAATGTAGGTTGGTCGGTAGGTACTAGAAGTCATCTGTTGTTAGTTGAAAGAACACACAATCTGAAAGTTGAACTGCCATCGTTGTCGGTTGGCTCTTGGTACACATCTGTTGGGCTGATGAGGTGGCTCTTGCCTGATGGTGAATCCGGACGACGGCTATAGTGTTTTGCTTTGGATTTCATCAAAATTTAATCACCTCCATGCGATGGGCAAAAACTGCGGTCGAACTTGGCGGTTGAATCATGATACCAGCAACTGAATTGAAGCAGACCATCACTATGTTGTTAAGGATTGGTTTAATCAATCTCATATATTTTTCATCCTGTCTGTCTTACATCAATGTTGCAGTGGCTGACCGGGTATGTGATAACCCAGATTATATTCTATAGGGGAGTTGAGTTTTTTCCTTCTTTTTTTATATTTGGACACCGGAAGGGTTTTGTCAAGAGTGTAGTTTTTTTTTAGTTTGGTCAAAATGGCACTGCAGGGATTTTTTCTGATGAAGTGGATATTTCTGCACAGTTCTTTCCATAGAAAAATGACTGGATGATGGCTCCTGGGACTTACGGGACAGCTCCGGCAAAAATCCTTATTCTTGCTTTCATTTTTCAATTGCCTTTTAGTCTTGCTGTTTTACTACTTTAAGAACTAAAGTTTGTGTACGGTTTTTTGGACATATCTCTCTTTCTATGTATAGTTCACAACTTGTGCAGATGTGTAGAGTTAGTAGAATGTGTAGAGAAAAAAAAAACTGCGCTAGAACCAATCTACCCCGAGTCTTTCGTAAGCTTTAAGAACAAATTTAAGAATCCTTATTCATTTTGATACCAAAGTTTGACTCGATTAAACAAACTTCCACGGTAGGTGATTTGTTTTCAGATTTGAGAAATTGGTTTGAAAAAAACAATTATTCGATAATTGAATAAAGTTGAGATCTTCTAAGGCTGTGGGATGAGAACTTATAATAAGAATGACCCTGTGCATTTTGCATTCTAATCTATTTATTAAAGGTCTACCTTGTGCGTTTCAAACAATTGATTGAGAGCTATGAGTATTTTAGGAAATAGTTGTATCAGGATTCATTCGAAGTACCTATCAGGAGGTATTTTAAAAACCTCCAACTGAAAAAAAAACCTATCAGGAGTATAAAAGAAGAGCTCATTGAAGCTTGGGATTTCTCATAAACATGCTTGGCAACCATGAATAAGCTATTCCGATTCTACAAGGTGTCCCGTAGATCGTACATACTTTGGAATGTGATTCTTGGCCGTATTCTAAGAAAAAATTGTCTTACAGTAAAGTCTCTACTTAGACGTCACTTTTCGACAATTTAAAAATAGGCTACTTTTGATGTACCCTGATCTATGAAAAATTCGATTTCTCTGTCAATACAAGGTTCGTTCGTTGAAGACTTGGGGTCGCCCTGTGGTCGCTACAATGCGTTTTTTGAAAAACCTTAACTCGCCCTAAATGTCAAACTCAGTGTTTTTTGAGCCCGAGGTTGACCTGAGTTGCCCTCAATGGCATGTATTTTTATTCAAAGGACAGGGATGTGTGGTGATTTTGTGGAAAACCCGCAAGTTCTTTTGACATGTCAAGGAAACCTTGGTCAACCCTGGGTAAAATTCAACGATGATGGTAGAGACCTTATTTTGGACTTTATGCTTAGAAAAAATATTAATTCTTGAAACTCTATTTGACTTGAGCTCATATGGTTTAAGGGTTGCCAGATCTTCAATTTTAAATGATGTTGAAATTTTGACTTTGTGATATTGTTTTTTTTTTTTTTCATAAAATGCCTGACAAAGATAAAGTTTCTTTATTTGACTCTGATAAAAAAAACTGTTAAAAAAACTCGTGCTCACTCAAAAACCCACACATTTTATGATATTTTCAAAAATCTAAGAGAGGTACTGTAAGAGATATATTTTAATCATTTACGATCTTAGAAATCCCAAGTAATATTCATCTGCCAGTACTCTTTTTTACGATCACATGCATGCTAACATAAAAGCTTTTTGCTGTTCGTTTGTATTAATGCAATTACATTCATGTTTATAGTGTTTATCGGTAAAACATAACCGAAAGATCGTATGATCACCCGGGACAGTAAACTTAAGTAATATTTTACAGTATTGTTAAACTTCTTGAAAAGCTCTGCCCAATTTGTAACATTATCGATCAGTCTAATTAAAGCAGTCTTAAGCGGGAAATACACGATACAATTATCGTATACAACTTGGATCGAGTTTGGTTTTGAGTTCAAGGCATTCGACATTGCGACATCGGTACAGCGGTTCACTTCATGCACACACACGATACAATCATACCATGCGATGTACGATTATCGGTACGATAATTGTATCGTGTATTCCCCGCTTTACGTTGAAGATCTATGGTTTTGTTTTCTTTTTGCACGTTATTAAATTAAATTAAATTATTTTTTGTATGTCATTTAGTTTTTTACATGTTAAAGATTTGGATTTTGAATCGGGCGCTTACAGTTCAAAATCTAATTTTGTTTTTTTTCCATTTTTTATTGCAGCACCTGGCAATTGGAGTAGTTTTGCGAGAATTGGTAGTTTTCCTAGAATTGATAGTTTCAAAGTAATTTTTATGAATGTAAACTGATGAAAACGGTTAAAGGTGTATATACTTGGCCTGCAATCAATATCAAAATTGGTTTACCTTTACCTCTTCGCAGGGAGATTTAAATTGTGTGAGACTCACAATTGGGTGTGAGAATGTTCAATTTGTAAAAAAGTGGTACAAAAGAATAAGAAAAAGAATTTGTTCTTCAGTTTATCATGTTTAGTCTCGATTGCAGTTGGATAAGAGCGCTTTTTGAAATGACTTCATTTACAAAAGAAGAATAAGCAGACACTTTATTTGTTTATAGGTTGTGCAATGGAAATTCAAGAACAGCACAACGAAGGTACCAGGAAATTTATCCTAACAGGCGACTTCCTTATCAAAATGTTTTTGGAAATACCTTTCGAAGGGATCGACAAACTGGATCAGTATTAACTTTAAGACCTAACGAAGGAAACGATGAAAGAATACTGGCAGCTATTGAAATTAACCCTTCCATCATCATAAAGCGCTTGGCTTTACAGTTTTATGTTTCCAAACAAAGAGTTTCCAGAATACTGCATTCGGAAAATATGCATCCATATCACCATACTGCAAGATCTGCTTCCGAATGATTTTGAAATGAGACTCGAATTTTGTAACTGGTAGCTAGAGAGAAGCTAGGATGACAACCAGTATATAAACATAATTGCTTAGACATATGAATCTCAATTCACAAGAAATGGTATTACGAATTTGCATAATCTCCATACATGGGCTTCAAGTAATCCATATTCAAGACGGCAAAGATTGCTTCAGCACAGATATCGTGTCGAAATGTGGGTACCACCCCAACTTAATTCTACTAACTATCTGGAGTTTTTACAAAACGATCTACCAGACCAATTCACTGCTTCATTTAGTTTCATCATATTTCCAACAAGATGGTGCTGCGACTCACTATGGTCGTGAAGTTAAGGATTGGCTGGATGAAAAATACGGTGCTCAATGGACAGACAGAAATGGACCAATTCATTGGCCTGCACGATGTACCGATCTCACTGTACTCGAAATTTTTGTATTGTGACTAATGAAAGAAATTGTTTACTCATCTGGAATAACTACCTAAACTGAATTTGTTACCACCACTAAGATTACCCTATTACACTTGTTACGAGTCTTCTAGTACTTTTGAATCTTACAACCTTACCTATATGTAACAACTGTCACTTCATTTCCGACTTCTCACTCTTTACCCCTCAATTGAATAATTGTTGAAGATATAGTAATCAAATAAATTTATAATAATCATTTGGTTTTTATACCATAAAGTAAGTATCCGAAATAATATTTGAACTAGTTTAAAAAATAATAACTCTTTCAGGAATTTTTATCCTATCTACTTTATAACGAATTAAAATAAGAAACATTTGTGCATCAGAAAAATGTTATATTTTAAGTAAAAAGTAAAATTGTTTATAAAAAACAAAATGTAGGAAGTAATTTTGCCAACCGAGTTGACGGCAATGCCATATAGCTTTTCAAATTCATAAAAATGATTCAATGTATCCTTAATTAGAAAAAATAAAATGAATACTTACTACTTACTACTTACTACTACTACTAGTTATGTTTATCATATTTTATGAGAAAAAAAACCTCAATGTCAAAATTTTGCTCGGGGAAGAACATTTGAACCAGATTTGAAATTGAAAATGTGGCAACCTCAAAACCATATGCTCCCAACTTAAATACAGTTATAAAGATTAGTATTTCTGCTTGATTGAAGTCCGAAACTAGGTCTCTACCATCAGCATTGACAGAGAAATCGAATTTAACACAGGTCAGGGTACAACTAAGTTAGCATTTTCTTAAATCGTCGAAAAGTGACGTAAAAGTACAAAAGTGAACTTTACTGTAGAACAATGTTTTTCTTAGAATATGACCAAACTCACATCCCAAAGTATGTACCACGAATTACGGGACAGAGAAGATTGTGTAGTGCTGTTCGTATGGTTAGCATAAATGGTTACAGTAAAAAGTTAAATGGACAAATATGTGAACAGGACATGGAGACAAAATTCTCTTTCATTGATTAAAACACCGAAGGTACGTCTTTTTTATCATCGATTCCCGATGGAAATTAGGTTACATGAGAAGTTTATGTACAAATTTATATCTTCAGCACTGCACACATAAAATTTAATCAAAACGTTTAGAGCCACTACAAAATCGATATAAATTTCAACAGTTTATTGCGTATAGCAAGCATCTCACACACGGCTGTGGACATAAAAACAGGAATATAAATGTACTAGTAGCCATTTGGCATCAAATATTTTTGGAATGGAATGGAGTCTGTAACGAGAGCTGGACTGAATATAAACTTACTTCAATCTGTAAAATAAAATTCTTTTGTGAATATTAAAAGTAGAATCACCTATCCTGAAACACACCACAAAAAGGCAAGGAATCAAGCTTCCAAACCGGAAAGCGGAAACCTTTATTCAGTTAAGTTCAGAACACCGGAAAGTTAAAGTGCCTTTTGCAATTTTCGAGACATTAAAAGTTTTAGTGAAATTATTTACTGTTCAAAAGTATTAAGATAAGGTAACACAAAGAAGAATAACCATAAAAGGATTAGCTTATTTTTACTTGTAGTCATTATTTATGGGCAGTTCCTTAATACCAGTATGAGGGGTAAGTATCTACTTTTTAGTATTAAATAATTAGGTATGTATTAGACAAGATTGTTTTGATGAGAAGGTACTTCTTCCCCGCAGTACTTCTTCTAACTTTTAGCAAACAGTTCTATCACACTGATATAACACTCACATCAACACTGATGACGTTCACATGTTTTACAGTCGAAAGGGCAAACGACTTCATAGTCAAAGTAAATTAAAACTTTTTTTCCACCGTTCCATTTTCCGACCGTAATGAACTATAGTCTTGAATCTAGACATAGATTAATTACTACCCATTTAAGAAAGTAGCATTCCTACTTTCAATCTAATACTGATTACATTACAGGGTTGCGTACGTTTCTCAAGACAAATATGTAGGTGTTAGCTTTAATAGTTGTCTAACACGAAATTATCACATTATAAGCGTTATTGTCATATATAGGTATGGTTCACCTGATTCACCCCATTTCTTGTGGTTTATTCAGAGTCGTAACGCATTTTATTGTTTTGCATACCGTTTTTAATGTTTCGTTTGTTTGGTTTATTTTTATTTCGATGAAGCTTTTCAATGTGTAATTTCTTTTCAAGTTCATTTCGGCTTTGATTGCTTTCGGTATGGGTCATTTCGTTTTGGAGTCAATTCGTCTTTAGTTCATTTTGTTTCTCCGTTTTTCGGATGTTTTGCATTATTTGCTCACTTAGACTTTGTTTATTTTGCTACTGTTTGTTTACTTGTTTCTTGTATGCAAAGGGACTAACGATGTTAGAGTTCAATTCAATTCAATTAAATTTTTATTAAATAGAGGTGTACAAGTAAGACATACATACATATGTATGCACATAAGTCTTTTATAAGTCTTATATAGAAGGATATTAAAAATAACAATAATAGTAATTACTTGAAATTAACAGCAACTAGTTTTAAGCAATTTTTGTGGTAGGCATATTCAAATAGTACAAATTTACGTTAATTTGATACCAATTACATATATAGAATGAAAGTAAAGAGAAGAAGAATAACATTTTTTTAACTTTTGGTTAAAAAAAAAGAACGTTGACAAAAAAATAAAGACATGCTTAGATCCCCAGTCAATTTTTTTTTTAACAATCTGTTTGAAGTTTGTATCTGTTATTTCAATATCATTTTCAATATTCTGATTTGCACATAAAATTGGTGGACGACTGGATTCGTTACGTTGAAAGATTCACCGAAAATCATACATGAAATTTTATTTTCTTCCACGTCAGACTTTTGCTGTACTAAATGTTCTTAGCTTAGTTTAAGAAAAAAAAAAGAGTTTAGCGATTTATGTGAAACCTATGACAACAGCAATTAACAAACAAATACACCAAATGGGAATTCTGGAAAGTAGAAATACATTTTTTGCCCAACGCAATAGCAGTAGATGACCGAAGACAGATGACAAAAGCCGCGTTTTGTTATCAAAATGATCCGGATCGGATCATGAAAATAAAAGATTATCATATATTTTTAAATTTACATTAACATTTACATGAATCTTACTCCACATATAAATCTGCGGAGTAGGGGGTAATTAATTAAAAAATTAAGAAAAAAATATTTTCATTTTTCAAAATTTTGACTTTGAAGCTTGATTAAAAAAAAAAAATTAAAAATTTACTCAAATTAAAATTTTTATTTAAGAACAAAGCATTTGCTTTCAAAAACATTAAAGTATGACAAAGTAAGTGGTTTAGTTGATTTTTAATAATTTTAAAAAAAAATTTAATCAATTTTTTATGAAATTGCCCTCGCGCCTACACATAGGTATATAGAACCCCTCCCATACAATTTTTTTCTTCTCTTGACCCAACCTATCTATCCTGAGCCTTTGGCAACGGTATCTTAAACACCCTACATAAATAAAATAAAATTCTAAAAGTTTGTAATTAATTATAAAAATAATTAAAAAATTGAGAGCGGTGAGCATTTTTTTTTAACTTTTTTCTATACCTACGCTATTTAAAACACATTTCCAAAAATTTCATGAAAATCCATGGACTGGCCCTGGATTTCTAGGTATAAAGCTTACGGCACTCCACTATAATTAAATATGAAGCTTCTCGCTATCTATTTAAAATATGTTTCATTTCACACAGATAAAAATATTCATGTGGTAATACTGTTGTTATTGGAAATAGTGGAAATGATACCAACGTTTTTAATGGAAAATCTCCTCTTTTGTGAAATAGAAGAACTAATTTTTCGATCACAAAAATAGATCCAACCAAAAAAAAGGATCTCGCTTTGTTGTTTTAATGCAAGTAAATCAATGATCCGATTTGGATCATCGCGATAATAAAGTACGGCTAAAATTAGTGATCCCAGATGCCACACGATAGATAACTGAGGACAGATGACATACAACAAGTGAAAAATGTCGGATGATAGATGCCAGATGATTTTCCATGTCTTTACTGAGGAGAAAGATCTATTTTTTATACTAAACCTAAAAAAGAAGTTCGATTCTTGATTAAAATAAGGGTTTTGTTTCCCAAAAAAATTGTTGAACAATGAACATCCTACAAAAGTGTGATAAAGGTTGAAACATGTTGAAATCGAATTAGTTTATAGGAATTGGTTCGTACTTGTGTACTCGTGGTACCCGTGGCGTAGTGGTTGGCATGCTTGGCTATTACGCGGGAGGTAGGTGGTTCTAGTCCCAACAAAAAAGAAATATTTTTTTCCATGGGTATCGCCTTTCACGAGGATCTATCTAGTCCTCCGTTGGTTAATTCATTTTCCATGAAAGGCAATTTCTCGATTAGCCGTTTGGAACCGGCAGAAATTTGTAGGTCCCCTCCATTCCGTTGTGAGAAATGTATTAGACCCTGGGGCACACCGTTCTGTTGCGCCACCCTATTTATTTATTTTGGTTTTAAAAAAGAACTTCGTTCCACATATTTGATCTATGACACAACCCTTCAATGTTAATTGTTTTACTTATTGGCGATAGCAAATTTTATCTATGAATTGTTTTTGTAAAATTTACTGCACTCAAAAAAATATCCTGGTTCTATTTATTAGATTTCTTGTTAGAATCTATCGGAAAAACTGATAACGAGATTCTCCCAGGTCGTCTGATAGAATATATCGGTCTCTCCTGGTAGCCCGTACCAGGAAAAATATTTCCCCTTCCGACAGAATATTATCAGAGTTCCTGATAACATGTACCAGTTGCCTGATACAATCTAACAGGAAAAGATAATCATTTTCCTGATACTTGCTAACAGGATACTGGTAGTATTTACCAGGAATATTATTTTTTTCCTGATAGAATGTACCTGTATTCTGGTACAATTTACCAGGACTCCGGGTAATTTTCCTGGTACCTGCTACCAGTATACTGGTAGTATTTAGTAGGAATATTACTTTTTTCCTGGTAAAATTTACCTGTGTTCTGGTAAAATTTACCAATATATCGGGTAGTTTTCCTGGTACCTGCTACCAGTATACTGGTAGTATTTAGTAGGAATATTATTTTTTTCCTGGTAAAATTTACCTGTGTTCTGGTAAAATCTACCAATATATCGGGTAGTTTTCCTGGTACCTGCTACCAGTATACTGGTAGTATTTAGTAGGAATATTATTTTTTTCCTGGTAAAATTTACCTGTGTTCTGGTAAAATCTACCAATATATCGGGTAGTTTTCCTGGTACCTGCTACCAGTATACTGGTAGTATTTAGTAGGAATATTATTTTTTTCCTGGTAAAATTTACCTGTGTTCTGGTAAAATCTACCAATATATCGGGTAGTTTTCCTGGTACCTGCTACCAGTATACTGGTAGTATTTAGTAGGAATATTATTTTTTTCCTGGTAAAATTTACCTGTGTTCTGGTAAAATCTACCAATATATCGGGTAGTTTTCCTGGTACCTGCTACCAGTATACTGGTAGTATTTAGTAGGAATATTATTTTTTTCCTGGTAAAATTTACCAATATATCGGGTAGTTTTCCTGGTACCTGCTACCAGTATACTGGTAGTATTTAGTAGGAATATTATTTTTTTCCTGGTAAAATTTACCTGTGTTCTGGTAAAATTTACCAATATATCGGGTAGTTTTCCTGGTACCTGCTACCAGTATACTGGTAGTATTTAGTAGGAATATTATTTTTTTCCTGGTAAAATTTACCTGTGTTCTGGTAAAATTTACCAATATATCGGGTAGTTTTCCTGGTACCTGCTACCAGTCTACTGGTAGTATTTACTAGGAATATTCGTTTTTCCTATACTACCTATAAACTGAAAAATAAACTAAATATTTTGATATCTGTGTAGTAAACATTACCGATCATATTTATCAGCCTTCGATACACTTTTTTTTGTCAGAAAAACGAAAACATTTACCAGAAAACTGGTATTATATACCATGATTCCTGTTAGAATATTTTGTATCAGAAATGTCATATAATAGTTATCAGTATGTTTACTACCTATCAAGAAATTTAGTATGCAAATATATGTTCTATGTGTCTAATATTCCAGCTAAAGTAGATCGTAGATGCATTTTGGTTAGGTACATAATAAATATAAACAAAATTTATTTGTGAAATTGTAAATTTGTCATAATACCTTAGTATAGTTGCATAAAATTTAAGCATTAAAGGGGGTACAAAATTACAAAAAATGTAATAAACTATTGTATAAAACCTGTGAGTTTGTGTTCTTAAAAAAATAACTCAAGAATTGAATGCTTATCTATTAATTAGATTATCAGAAAAACAAAATGTTGTTTTTATTGATATAAGCAACCAGATTACAGGTTAACTTTACTTTACAAGAAAAACTTATAACATTGATCAGGAAAATGGTTCTATTTTCCAGGATTTGTGTTGTTGCATTTTATATCAGAAGCTTCTGGTAATATGTATCATAAAATCAGATAGACGAGTTTTTAGCCGGGCTCGATACCGGTTATCAGGATACAGATAAAATATACTTTACCAGTAAAACCGATAAAATATATCAGAAATGTGGTATTACCTACCATTATTTCTCCTTATTTTTCCTGGTAAAAGTTTTATTAGGAAATCTGGTAAAAAATTTACTTTCCTGGTTCTAGTACCGGTTACCAGGATCCAGATAAATAAAGGTTTACCATGAAAAAAGATAACATTTATCAGGAAAACGATAGCATTTATCAGTTTTTCTTCTGGTATATGTTATCAGTAAATCTGGTAGAAAAATGTGTCTTCCTGGTCCTGGTACCGGCTACCAAGATCCAGATAAATAAAGGTTTACCATGAAAAACGATAACATTTATCACGAAAACGATAGTATCTACCAGTTTTTTTCCTGGTGTATTTTATCAGAATACCAGAACCAGGAATATTTTTTGAGTGTGGGCAATGCCTCGTGGGGTTCAATTGGCTGCAGAAGAAAGAACCAAGCCTCTTGACCTCAAGCAATAAAAAAAACTATTCTGGTAGCTGAATGCTGGTCAAATACACCACAAATTGGATCACCTAGTGACAGAGTTAGACAAGAGAGGGGCAGTGGTTTGAGAAAAATCATAACGGTGGCGTAGTAAAGAAGTGACTTTAGATCTGCAAGTAGTCTGAAATTGAAAATGAGCGGTCACTGTATATGGCGCTTGTAGGTAAAAAATATTAAATATATAAAAATATTATGGTACCCGTGGCATGATGGTTAGCATGTCCACCTCCTAACCCAGAGGTTCGAGGTTCGAATCCCAGCAGAGGCAAAAATGTTTTTCCACGGGTATCGCCTTTCGCGAGGAATTGGCAAGTCCTCCGTTAGTAAATTCTTTGCCATGAAAAGTGCTATCTCAATTAGCCATTCGGAACCGGAAGACAATTGTAGGTCCCCTCCATTCCCTCACAAGGCATGGTTGTGAGAAATGCGCTAGGCCCAGGGGCTCCTCGTTCTGTTGAGTCACCCTATTTATTTTTTTATTTATTAAATAAAAATATTAAACTCGTCGTAAACAAAACGTCTTTTTAACGAGGTGATGAAATTATTGTACATGGCATTTTAAGGGCCATTGTTTCTATATATTAGAGTGGCGATAAAACGTAATAGTGAAACGCTAAGAAGAAATTCTTTTTGCAAAAGGAAATTATGACGTCAGCAAATATTACTGATCCTGTAAAGTTATGTTAAAGTAAAATTATTTCAAAATCTAAAAGTTTCATCCGAGAAACAAAATGAGAAATTGTTTTATTTTCAAATCACCTGAATGTACATATGCCTATCACTTTGGAAAGCGAATGTAAATGTATGTGGTGCTTTTATACACATATAAACAAACCGAGTGAGTTATAAACATGTAATCTTATAGATGAAAGCTTAAGGGTAAAATTTATCAACCAAGCCTTATCTCGCACCCTCTTCAATTTAGTATGCATGTTTTATACCACTATCTGCTATCTGTGGTTGTGGTCTTGTTACATGCAAATTTTTTTATTAAGCTCATATACCTACGCATGCAAAAAACACACCTAATGTTTTATATCCAATAAAAACCATTTGAACTACTTCTTTCATTACAAGAACATAATTGAAAGGGATACCCATTTAACCCAAGTTTCAACCTAAAAGCATCGTTAATCATTTGTATGAAGAACGTGCTAATGCGCTTTTTGCTCGTATGTTAAAATTGCTTACCATAACCACCCAAATACACAAACATCCAAAAAGCCATAATGAATCATCGTTTTTTCCCATCTTCATTCCGCAATCCGCATGTGCTCCCACTTAGTATTCCTGTTAAAACATAGTATTTTTTCCTATACATCTGGTAGTCTGCTTGAATGGGTTTCTTTTTTACACGATTCACGAAAGCAAACAGGTCCTGTTAACAGCACGCCCGCTTAACTTCCCCATAACAAAACTGTTACACATAGTACATTAATAAAGTGGCAATAACAATAAATGTTAAATGCTTCGAGATGGGTACTTAAATGCACAGACCTTTAGTTCATATAAGAAGGATGTATAGACGTAGATAGGTAGGTTAGGTGCCTATACAAATACAGCCAACATTTTTAAATTGGCAATATCCGCTTAAGTGGCAATTACGGCCCTGACTTAATTAGATGCCAACAGGGAAAATATTTTCAATTTTTGCGAGTTTCGGTGGTTGACCGAAAAACACATTATCCCGATTGGAAAATGTCAAACCACATGTCCAATTTTGTTTTGGGGGCCAAATAGATGTTGTGGTCGATAGCTGACTGACTTATATCCCAAACCCAAATCCTATTTTTTGCTAATTATATTTGTATAAATAGCACATGTTCTTTTATGCCATCCATTCGAAAACAGAGTGCCACTATTACTTTAGTGGTGAAATGAAGTGGGAAGGACCCAAATGTTGTAAGTGTGTTCGTTTTCGTTTTCGTTTTTTATTGCGGCCTGAAGATGAATCGATGTCATCGTCTGAATCACATGGAACACATGCTCGCGCCAGAAAAGGGTTAACAAGGATTATGTACGCCACATTTACATACGGAGATGGATAATGTGAAAATTTTCTTGGCTATTCGTATATGAACGCGGGCCGGGTTGTTTCTTCCATGACCTTTATTTTCTTCTCTTTCTTTTCTTCTTTTTAGGATCCCTTGGGCCAAGAAATTGAAACCATGTCTATAGAGTGTTGGGCCTTAATCGATAGTTTGAAGGACGAAAATAATAACAGAGGGTGGCGGGCGAAATACGAAATAAGGCATCTCTCTTGTCGACCAATTTAATGACCAAATAAATCTGGTGAACTTTTACAAGGTGACAACATGTTGTTTGTCTACCTACATACAGCCTACACTATACGAAGATTCCCAATGTGGATCACGTTCGAAAAATCGTTTTATGGAAATTATAGGCCTGATTGTGTTCAAGTTAGTTAATGTCATGATCGATTGGTTTCAAAATCTCAAGACAGGTTGTAGACATTTTCTTCAAACTTACAAGTGTGTATACAGTTCATTGAAATGAACCAATCATCATGAAACATTTACATTTGTCATGTAAATTATTTGGGTCTAACGAACACGTGTCACGCTATTATTGGTTTTCGTCACACAGTTTTGAATTTGAGGTAAGTAGGTTGTACATGGGAGGAAGAGCCGTTTGGAAATACATATATTAAAAGGATTCAAAAACGGGAAATGAATCGGGGAGTTCTTGGTAATCGAGAGTTCGGGTTTAAACTGGGTTCAAGAGACTTTATGAAGTCAACTACACAAATGCGAATTTCGAGGGAAGTTACGTAGCGAATTTTATCTGTCCGTATAACCAAGAGGCTTCTTGGCTGTTTAAGGTATTAACCTGAGCTGTATTTTGAGATGTGCTTGGCTGATGGTATCCATTCCCAGGTAGCGACCCGTACGATGGTGAGGATACAACAGAATCTAATCAACCATCAGAGAAGAAAATTCCGAAAATTACTTATATACGCAACCACAGTTAGTTTGAGGCCTATCTATCGACTGACCCACTCCTTTGCTAATTCGAGACCGTAAAACCAGCTCAATTGTGAACTCAACCGACTTTTTTCATTTAAAACTTATTCTGTAGTCTCATTCCCAAAAAATTGCATTTTAGACACTCTGCTGATATTTCTACTAAAAATCCTTGTGGGCTTTTGGTTTTAAGCGCCATTTTAATTAGGCTTACTGTAGCAAATTACACATATCAACAATCAATCAATTCAATATGAAGCGCTGATATTTCTTACTGAAACGAAGAATTATTGTCTTGGAAGAGTAAATGAGACCAACTATGACTAGCTAAACTCACTTTTTTGTTGAAAAATGTAAACGACTGTAATACCAGGATGGTTTATATTTATATGATATAATATTAGATTATTCAAAAGTAAATATTCAAAGGGGTAGCAAAAACTGTCTGAGGACTCATTCATATCTTTTTCCTAAAAAATTTCAAAAGGATTCCAATGTTTCTCTTTGCGACGTATGGCTTCAATATTCAAAGAATTTTTGAAACATCTTGTGAGTGAGTTAAACAGGTTAATACCAGGAATCGCTGAACTCAGCAAATATTTTCTTGTTCGCAAGTCTTTTTGATGTGGATGTGGATATTCTTGGAATTCAAATCGATTTGAAGGGAAATCAAATACTTGCAAAGTAAAGTCAGTTGAAAATCGCTGACAGAACATCAAAAGCAATGTAAAGATGCTTCTCTGCTTAAAAAGTGATGTAAAAACAACAACAAATAATTGATGAAATCACGCAACTACATACACACTTGTGTGGTTGTGACGTGTTTTTTTTCGGTTGGCCTTTAGGGAAGATTTGAACATAAGCATTAAGATTGCAGAGATTATAAATGCCGACGAAGAGCAAGGTACACACGCGTTCAAAGAACGACTAGTCTGTGTATTAGTGGCGCACTGAGGACAACCCCATCGGACGCCCAAGATATCTTCAGTAAACAAGTCGCAGCTAGCTCAGCTTATCGAATCAGAGCTACATCACAATGGACCAATAATCAAATCGGCCACACTACCATTCTAGATAACTTTAGATTCCTACCGAATCGATCCGACTACACCACCCCCAAGTTGGTGTTTGATAATAATTTCTAAGTAACCATACCTTCAAGAGAGGCTTGGGACAATGGCACTCTCTTAGAAAATGAAGCAATACACTTCTATACCGATGGTTCAAAAAACAGCGAAGGTGTAGGAAGTGGAATCAACACAGAAAAACTGAATCTCAGTCTTTTCTTCCGCCTACCCGATCATTGTAGTGTGTTCCAAGTGGAAATTCTGGCGATTAAGGAGGTGCTGTCTTGTTTCTTGCCTCTGTCTCTACAAAATCCATCACGGTCCAAAATTCTAAAATGTCTCTGAGAAGGATGGGTGCCGGGGCACAGGGACATACCAGGCAACTGTATGGCAGATGAACTAGCCAAAAAGGGCACGACCACTTCCCTACGCTCAGAATGGAACAACATAGGTGTACCTATCGCCGCATGTAAACTTCTACTAAGACAAGACGCTTCGAGGATAACAAACACTAGATGTTGTTAGCCCTGAACCGCCTGTATCTAGGTTCTACCATAGGTATTCTTATGGGACACTGTCTAATAGGAAGACACGCCAAAAGACTTGGTGTGTTTTCCAATGATTTCTGCAGAAGCTGCATGGACGAAGAAGAGGAAGAAACCGTTCAGCACCTTCTTTGCTCATTCCCTGCACTACTTCATAATAGGAAAACTCATCTCGGTGAATTCTTCTTCAATGATACTATAGCGACTTAGCTTACATAGACCCTAAAAGTCTCTGGAAATACATTAAAAATTCCGCGTTCGACTAGCAGGTGATTAACCGGCTAGTCCCGTAATGGAAGATAAATGGGTGATCTACTCGTTAATCTTACATCGGGTTTCTGAGATCAGTAGGTGATTAGCTTCCTGATCTCTGTGGTATCACAATGGGCCCTTGCGGCGTAAGCGTGTCATGCAATGTACTCATTGGCTGACGGCCACTTCCACCTAACCTAAGGTACACTTCATTTTGGTTAATCAAACATGGTCGTAAATGAGTCGGTGGTTGAAACCGTGTCGACCCCATTGATATTTAAACTTATCAAAATCGTTGCAGCTGTTTCTACTTTCGATTATTCCAACATGAGTTGGAACATGACTTTTATTCTTTTTGGGTAGGGGGTGGTGGCTTAATACTACAGCTTTAAAATATTGCAGTGAGGAAACACCGGTGAATTGATTTAAAAAATGTTTTAGTTTTCCATTTTCACCTTATAAAGTTACCCCTTGAAGTATGCAACATTTTCAAAAAATGATGGAAATACGTACGAATTCAAAATGAAGTTAGGAAATTGAGTAGTGAATGTATAAAAATTCATCAGGCAGGTGCTTATGTGCGATTGATTTCCGTATGCCACAACTTTCCGCATGGCCCACTTCGCGAGGGTTCATTGATTTAACTCTTTTTCCGCAGGGTTAAGCTGCTCACACTAAACATGAAAATAGCAATTGTTTTTCTAACTGCAAGTTATTTGATTGAAAAATAAAATTATTTTACTTTGCATTTTCCTACTATGAGCCAAGCTAGGACACTCACAGAGGAAGTGGAATGATCCTTCCTCTGTCTCTTACTCTCTTAGTCTTGGCATCCTCTACATAAGTCGGATGTGCTGATGCCGATTCTCATCATGTGGGTACCCAATGAGTTATATGACACGCCAGAATGCTCATCAACAGAGAGAGAGAGAGTCGATCCCTGCTGAGCTGGAGGAAAAATTTTGTTTTTTTTTTCGGAAATATCTTTCCATAGGTTTCTGGAAACCCGGTGTGTTTCTAAAGATGACCAACTGTCGTTGGCGGTTTTAGAAAATTTTGTTTAATTCTGGGGCTAGATTCCGCAAGAGTGAGTATAAAAAACTCACACTCACGGCCCTCTGAAAACTCACGCTCTGAAAGAATGTGAATAAATTTGAAAGATAGTGTACACGTCTTCTGTCAAAAAAACTCCACTTCACCCTTGCGGAATCCAAATTAGAGAGTGTGCACACACTTTTGTGTACACAATAAAAATTCACTCTTGCGGAATCTAGCCCCAGGTTTTTTTTTTTTTCTTATTCTAGTGGCTTGAGAACTGTGTTGTTCGTTTCACTGGATTCGAGTGCTGATCCGATTTTATCAAGCTTATCCGCCATTTCGTTTCCTGTTATGTCACGATGTCCTGGGACCGAAAATAAATTTACGATGTTGCTTAAGCTGAGCAGTCTTAGATTACTGTGACAGCTTTCTACTACTTTGGATTGTGACAATAGATAAGATAGCTTTAATCGCCGCCTGGCCGTCTATGAAGATGTCAATATTTTTGTTGATCAAGTTTTGCGAAGCCAGGTGTTTTGCGCCTTCACGGGTTGCAAGTACTTCTGCTTCGAAGATACTGCAAAAGTCAGGGAGCTTTTTAGATCTGTTCACATGATTGTGTTCTGACCTGAGAAAATGCCTAATTCTACCCTCTCGTCCGTTTTGGAAGACGGAAATGTGGCTTTCTTTTACAACCCAGTTTTCCTCCCACCATTCTCTCGTCGGACTGACTGTTAGGGCCACTCGATTGAAATCAGTATACAGAGGTAGGAGGCGGGGGTGTAGTCGGTTTGAATATCTGTATCAGTATGGTTCAGAATGGTTCTGTTGCCTGATGTACCTGTTTTCCAATTATTGCATTGTTTGAGTCGCAGTGCGCTTTTGGCCGCAGTCTTTTTAGTGAAAAAGTCTAGGGCGGGCAGCTAGCGACAGGAAGGTTTCCAGCGCTGCTGTTGGTGTCTTTCTCATGGCGCTGGTCATAGTCTTTAGGCTTGACTTCTTCTCTAATGATGACTATCAAACAGGCATATGTGAAAATTGGTCTTATTATGGATGTGTATTATTAAAATGTATTTTTTTGGGACCCCATTTTTTCTTCAAAACTCTACTGCAGGTGTAGAATGCGATTTGAGCTTTCCTTTCTCTTTCTTTTAAATTTTCCTTCCTGATCCGTGTTCTTTCCAGTTCCAGTTCAAAGTTTACTCTGTTTAGGGCTAACATCTATTCATGTTTAAGTAATTATCAAAATCTGAAGAAATTAAAACTGAGATTCCTTAGAAACGGAAGTGGAAAGCTGTCAAGATTTTTGCTTATGGAAATACAACTAATTTTTCGGTGGTAATTCTACCAATTCGATTGCGATAGGACGTCAAAACGAAAAAAAGTTTGGAGGCGGAAGAAATTTGGGATTTGTATTTCCAACAAATAACTGGACAAAAGTTTTCTCCAATGCAAATTCCGATGAAATGTATCCGAATAAATTTTTGACACAACCTCGTGATAGATTCAACTTTGTTTGTATTTAAACGAATATATCACCTACCAACTCATATCCAAAAACATCTAAGTCTCTACGGTAAAAAGAGGAAAGGTTAAATTTTGAAAACTTAATCTTCTCTTGTAGAACCCAAACAATAAAGGATATCTTCACAAATTTCCATTTCGTCCAATATTCCTCTATCAAATTTAATTAAAAAAAAGGCAAGTGTAAACCATACTTTTCAATTCCCTAACTTCAAATACAATTTAGAAGAAGTATACAAACGAAAGAGAGAAAACAATCAATTGTGTGAGCTGTTCCATGTTGTCATGCATTCACTGAAGAACTTTTGAAATCCACAAAAGCAAAAGAGAATGTTTGCAATCCAGTTACACAATTGCCATGTGCAAAAACAGAAAAAATGTGTGTCAAAAGAAATGAAAACAAATTGAAGGGAATAGAAAAAAAATAAAAAAAATAGGGAGCAGCTAGGAGCAGTTTAACATCTCTACTAGAGGCATTCTGTCCATTTCTCGTTCCTCTATTCGATAACCCTTTTTACAATTAAATGAACAAAAAATAGAAACAGCGACAACAACAACATAAGAGAATTGCTTTAACCGAAGGGCCTTTAAAAACTCCAGGAAAGGTAGGTATGGGAGGAAAAAGGGTTTGAAAGCGTGTTGGCATAGTCTTCCATTAATTAAACAGTGTCGCTGACATAAAGGTGAGCTAAATACACACACATCTAGTGTGTTTTCATTGGAAACTATTACTTTTAGTGAAAGCTTTTAGATTTGAAAGCGAGAACATTGACATTTCAACTGGGAAAGTTCACTTTTAAATCGGTTTGAACGGCAGGGGGTTTTAAGTTGAATGGTTTTCATTAAAAGAGTTGGTGTAACAACTGATTTTAGTCAGCTCATTGTATAAAAGGAGGAACACACATGCACAGAGGGTGCTTTTTATTTAGTGACTGTTTTGTTTTTTTTTTTTTTGTCAACTCCGATATCGACGTTTTGTCGGAAATGAAATAAATAAAAATAATCAAGTGAAAAGGGTGGCGCAACAGAGCGAGGAGCTCCAGGGCCTACTGCATTGTCTTGTGAAGGAATGGAGTGAAACTACAATTTTATGCCGACTCCGATCGGCTAAACGAGAAATTGCTTTTCATTGCAATGAATTTACTAACGGAGGACTTGTTAATTCCTCGCGAAAGACGATACCCCTGAAAAACATTTTTACCGCTGTTGGGATACGAACCATGAACCTCTGGATAAATAGGCAGACATGCTAACCACGCCGGGTTTTACTTTTTTGTCAGAAATATCTTACAGAAAAAAATCAATAAAAAATGTTGGCTTTTACTATAAACACTTAGAACTCCACTAAAACGTTCAAAGACAACTTATAAAAATTTCGAGTGTTCTTTGAATTTTATTCTTCAATGCTCTTCCGGCATTTTACTGTACAGTCCATGTCGAAAGTGGCAATCGGAATTGAATGATCTACAAAAAAGTCAACTGCGGCGTTACTCGAACCTGGAAAGTAGTAAAATTCATTTCCTCTCTTTCATTAATCTCTCGTTTTTTTTGTCCCTACCTGATAAGCAAGAAGATTTAGAGAAAAATATAAATAAAAAATTTGTAGGAAATTCAATTTTTTATTTAAAAATGTCACGGCTATTAAACTGGTAACATCGATATTTTCGAGATATTAGACTTTTAAGTTGTGGTAAATTTATTTGTTTATTTTATGTTTTATTGTATTGATTATAATAGAGCCGCTCTCGCCACTGAGGACCTGGAAATACCACTTCTGCAGACTGCGTAACGGCGATGAAGACACTAATTCCGCTGTGAGGCAGAATACCCCAATCAACTTTGACGATGATCGAAAATGCCATCCTCCCGACATAGAAGGAGTTAAGCTTGCCATATGCAAACTTAAATAAACAAAAACGCATGTGCTAGTGGCCCTGATGAAGAACTTTTCACGGTAGCTGGAGATCAGTTGGAAAGGAGCATGCACCAGCTGATCTGCATGACATGGTCGGAGGAAAGCATGCCCGATGAATACAACGTATGCCCGATCCTATATATGAAAGCGAGGGAGCCCTATTAATGTGGTTTTAGACCAAAAAAAGCCCACAATAGACCAAAATTTCACATAACGGCAGATCTTGGAAAAATCCCGAGATAGAATATCGATATACACCATCTTTTTATCGAGTTCAAGGCCGCGTATGACAGACAGTATGTACAAAGACGAGCTGTACAGAGCCATGTCTAGTTTCGGCATCCCTGCAAAACTCGTACGACTATGCAGGATAGCTTTGGAGAATTCACGCTGCTCCGTCTAAGTCGCGAACGAACTAACCGAGACCTTTGATCATTTGTTTAACATCATATTTGAAAAGATTTTGCAGAACTCAATTATCATAACACCAAAGGAATAATCTTTCAAAAGTCTGTACAGTTACTCGCTTACGCAGACAATATTGACGTAATAAGGAGAAGCAACGTGATAGGTGCTTTTGCGAGTATTGAAACAGAAACGACAAAAATGTGTGTGTTTTCTTTTTAACACGAACATCAAGGGGTTATTACTACCCTTATAATATTATGAAAACACAGTGCTTTTAAGGAAATAGGAGAGTATTAACCAGGAGATACCTATGCACACTGCTTTTATATTTTTGTGAGTCGTAATGTAGGGGAAAAACAGAGTCAGGTAAAGCATTTCGCATTTTCACAAATCACAAAACAGTGCGATTAAAAAATGAATCTCTATACTTAACTGTACGACCGAAGTTGGGCTCAAGGTAGAACTGATGAACATTCATAGCGAGGCGGATGTTGCGTCTGAACTGTGTCAGGGGAGGAATGCAACTGGCAATTTCAATAGAGTTTGTTTGTAAAAAAAGCGATAAAAAAGAGTTAGGCAGCTAACGTTTTCGACCATGTTCAAGACAATCAAGCGAGCTGGATGAGCTTTACCACGAAATTGGCTTAGGTAGAAGAGCACGTATCGCGAGACCACGTTGGCTGACATGTGGAGCGGATGGATATCAATGCTTCGGCTCGACGGGCACTTTGCAGGGAAATTCCGGAATAGGAATACCTCGTCTTAAGTGGCGCATCCAGAGAAAGAAGACCTTAACCGACTTTGAATACAAAGCTGTAGAGAACTGGTCAAAAATCGAAATGGTTGCCGAAAGATGTTGGTTGAGGCCCATGTTCACCCCGAACTAAATAGGTAAGTGTTTTGATTGCTTACATTAAGTTGAGGTAGTATAGAATTTTCATGAACTATTAATTTGTATGTTTTGAGTTACCATACTGCCACTTTTGTTAAGCATTCAATTCTGAATAAATCCCACCATCGACAAAGATTCTAGCTGTAGAGATTTGAATAAAATCTTGTATTTTATATGGGACGTCTTTGAACGCCGTGATCGGGTTTTAAATGATATTATTAAGGGGTGAGATTCTCAGCAATTTTTTCCCCAGCTATTTTCAACATTATTTCGAGTCGCAAAATAAATAGCTCTTTATGATACACACACTCTGATGCACGTGGCGTAACAATTGGCATCCGGTGCGAAATAGTTCGACTCTCTGGCTATTAAGTCACAAACTACAGGCTCACAGATAGCTATCTCTTAAAAAGTCATTTCTTTGTGGACTCTATGGACCTCAGAACGTGCAACCAACCACATAAACAACAACCAAAAAACCGCACCGGTGAGAAGTGAAATATTTTCATACGACTACGGAAAAATATGAAAGCCTCTAAAATTCATTTTATACAAAATACTTGCAGCCATAAGTCATACTTCAATTACCAAGGACTCAAGTTCACCCCATGATCTCTCTCGCGTACACCACCTAATTAAAATTTGTTTATTTTCCCCACTTAATTAATTTCCACATGTCTAAATTTCCTTATTAGTCAACTCCCATCGGTGTATAAGCAAACATGTTTACGCTTTCTAACCAGTCGCACGTATCGTATAATGTCCCAAAAAGCTGCACACTTAATAATGTATCCTCAATTATCGCATTCGAGTTATCGACTAATAGAATCCGTCAACCCAAGTGTTTTGTATAATCCTTCTAACATTCATTCATTCATAGTTGAATAACATTTCATAGCCTCACAACCATATGAAGCAGATTTATACACTTCAATATTGAATGAATGTTGACATTAATTTATTTATTGCAAAAGTTGTTGTCGTTGTTACTGCTACCAGCAGTGTTTGTAACCATCAAGTTAATGGATTCTCATGTCCTCCGAATTCCGAATTCCCTTCGATTTCCATTGGTACACACTTAACAAGTATAATTTTCGCTAAGGCGAACTACATTTTTATGTAGCTGAAGAAAAATAACATCGCTATAAGGACATCATAATGGGATAAGAAGTTGTCAAGGCTGTTGTGGACTTGTTGGTGGATTTGCTGAGAGAATATAACACAAAAGGAATCCCAATAAAAAGTAATTTAGTCAATATTTCTTTGCCTAGACAAAATCATCGTTACATTGTGCAAAAAAAAGAAAAAAGTAAATTGGTTCCTGTTCATTAGAATTTAAAATTTGAGGGAAGCTGTACAAGAAGTGTACTCGTTCATGTACATGTTTGTATTTTCAAGTGGATGAAGTCCAAAAGAACAGCAGGGGAATTCAAGTTTTTTCCAATTTTATTTATTAATGTTTCAAGCATGAAGATAATTTTAAATTTTTAAGCCTGATGGGTGTTTTCGACCTCAATGGTGATACTTTGGGAAATTGTTCTTGAATAGAATGCTTTAAGAAAATAATTGTTTTTGGGAGAGGTCGGCCGATTTCATTGTTTTTAGGAGCGATGAATGTGGTGAACGATTTTAAAAAGAAGGCTCCCTCATCAGACATCTCTACTCCATTCCAAAGCATGCATAATGGGAGCTGTACGTTTTCAACAAATTTAGTAAAATACATATACACAAATAAAAAAGAGATTGCCTTCTACTCGTCTGGTAAGGTTAATGAATACAATTTTAGGAGCTTGAGACCCCAATACTTGCAATCAGGACATTTGTTAATTTTTTAAAGTTTTTTTTAAGAATCTTTCGTGTGAAATACTCAACCTGAAACTGAAAGTTTACTGCTATGTACTCGGTTTCAATTTTGTGTGCAGCTGTGTTGGACCTACAAATTTTTGCCAACTTCAAAGGCCAAAGTGGGAAAGCCCTATTCACGACAGTGAATTTACTATCGGAGGACTTGCGAAAAATGGCGTTCAAATTAATAGAATGTAATTATTACAGAACATTTTAAAAGAAAAAAGAAAAAATTTTTATTAAAAAATGTATGTTGAAGATCGAAAGATCACCTCAACTCCATGTTGCGTTTCGCCCAGGCACGGCAATTGGGCTCATCAGTTAGATGATTGCCGTACCCTTCTAAGACGCAAATTTATAGAATGTGTCTGTGACTCGAACCTCGAGCTTACTCGTAAAAGGTGTACATGCTAACCATTTGGAGCTACGGGCACTATTTGTTCTTGAATTCACGTCAGATAAACGGTTGTATTATTTGGATATGGATCAAATAACTTCGGAATCTCCCACGGGTGAATAAGTAGTCTAAAGCAGATAAGTGAGAGCCGTGACCTTTTTGTGATCACGATGCTCGAAATGCCGAAAAGAATAAGATTTTTCAAACAATTAAAATGATTCTGATTATCAATTTGAAATACAGTTGACTTTAACTTTTTTTTTTTTTTGAAAATGGGCGCAGAACATCGAGTGCAGCTTCGGCTGTGTGGCACGTTCACATAGCGCCGTTGAAACCAAATGTTGCCAATATTCTCCTCTTCAGTTTTTGTGAACAAAAATTCGTTCAACGTGGCCCGATAACTATCGACATTGACTGTAACAGCCACTCCTTACTCATTTTCGAAAAATGGCCCAATTAAGCCACTGGACCAAAGTCCGCACCAAACAGTGACTCTTTTTGGGTGTATCGGCTTTTCAATGTATGCGTGCGGGTTTTCTGTGCCCCAAATACGACAATTTCGCTTGTTTACATACCTGCCCACTGCCCAGATCAAAATGAGTTTCATCTGAAAAGATGATTTTTTTTTGGAAAAATCGGCATCTTCTCTAAGTCGATCGCAGGCCCACTTAGCGAAGCGAAAACGCAACATATTCGTTCAGCGAAAGGATAAAACTAATTATCTGTTAAATCAGACATGACTTAAGTGTTACCATTCACGAAATAAGCACTAGTTGAAAAAAAACGTTAGATGGCGGACCCTTTATATAACAGAATTCTTAATTCATAAAAGAATTTTTTTTTTATTTATTTATTTATTTCAAATGCCTTATGAGACGAAATCTCCTAACAGGCTATATGGTAACATGAAGTTTTTTACAGAAATGTTAATTTTTATAATTAAAAAGTAGGTATTAAAATGTTTGTACAATATATATCTTGGCAAGTACAACTCAAATGAGAAAACAAAAATGGAAAGAAAAAGTAAAATTACGCATAATAACAATGAAAGAATCACAACAATGAGACTCCAAAAAGTACAATATAAAACATTTAGTATTGAACATTATACATACATATAAAAAAGAGAAATAAGCACAAAAGAAAAAAAAAAAATAATAATTGCATTAGACTCATTTAACACTGCTATTATTCTGATTTGTATTTGCTAAGAAGCTTTTTTTAACCTGGGCTTTAAACTTTATAATATCACTATTTTGTTTGATTTCGTTAGGATATTTATTGTAATACTGAATCGACTGATATAGTGTAGATTTGATTCCGAAATTTGTTGAGTGGGTTGTGGCTTGATGGATGTTATTTCGACTTCTCACTTGGTGGTTATGATGGCTACTTCTTGAAGATAAATCGGTGTTAGAAAATACTGCTGCACGTACAATTTTGTGAATGTGGAGCACCATGTTCATTTCAGCTTCATCCTTAACCATTAGAATTTGGAGCTGGTTATAAATCCAACGAGTGTTTGTATACCATCCAAATCCGAATAAGTTTTTTAATGCCTTATTTTGTGCAACTTGTAGACTTTGAATTAGGCTGTGAACTGCTGTACCCCATACGTTGATTCCATACGTCAGATGACTATGAAAAAGGGCAAAGTTTTTTGAAAGTTTTGATATGTGGTAATTCCAGTTCAGTGATGAGTCCACCCAAAGTCCAAGATATTTAAACTGACCAACTTGTTCCACAGTTGCGCCTTGGTAGACAATGTTTAGTGGTGTGTTCGATTTGCTGAAGACGATATATTTGGTTTTTTTGGCATTTACACATAGTTTTTGGGCATTCATCCAAGATTGAATCTTATTAATGAATGAAGCTCAACTTAATTCTTATATGGCATAAGATTTTTATATAGTAAGAAGAGTTTTTCTAAAGATTTGGTTTAAAATTGGCAGCTTTGTTCCTAGTGATTGTCAATTTAAAAATGGCGGTATTTTAGTAGCCAGAAGCCATGTTGGCAAACTGTAAATTATTGCACAATGCGACTAGATTCTCATAAAACCCTTCAATTCCTGTTCCAGTAGAGCGGTTAACTAAATATCAAGTGCCAACACAGGTTATTCTCTTCTCAATATGTATGTCTCTTTCTGAGAAAATTTTACCCCCACTCCTGAAAAAAATTGCAGGTTGTAAATTTTTGTGCACAAAGTAAAGAAACGAACCAAATACGTTCTCCCATTTCACAATGAATACACTTCCGAAGAACGCTTGCAAATTGCGGATGTATACGCACCCAGTTGCTCAAAATGTTTTCGAAAACTGGACTTCCCGATCATACATCATTTGAGCCGGTTGTGGAGCTCATATGCCCGGAATCGTCGTCTTATTCATTACGTTCACCTTTTTAAAAAAAATACTTGTGATGAGACAAGAAAACTGCACACAGAGATCTCATTTATTCAAAGAGGAAACTGAAAAAATATCCCTGTGCTTTCGTTCGAAACACTGAGAGCAAGAATGAGAAGAATACTGCAATGAGAATCAAACCAGCGGCAGCGATTGCATATTGGCAAAATGCGTATCCTCTGCGCATGTCAATCTGCCAAATAGATTCAGTAAAAAGAATCATTCCGAGAACGATCATAGGATTAAGGAACATCACGATGTATGTCTCGATGACTAGTTGACCATGAGAAGAACCGCATGAATGTATGCCTGTTCACCATTTTGGCTTCTGTTCAAGTTATGACAACCAACGGTACCCGAGTAGTTTGGTGGTCGGAATGCACGGATCTGTGTGTCGGTGCGTTCAAAAACGAATTCGGCAATCGATTCAGCAGCAAATTCAACTCATGGATGTCCATGGCTTCGGCACCTTTTGGCTTTCTTTTCGCTGGAAAATGCGTGAACACCGGGAAATTATTAAGTTGAAGCATTTCGAACACATCTGATTATTATGGTCGAAGTCAACCTATGCAAAAAAAAAGGTTTATCCGAATAAATCTGTGAGATGCGGTAGGAGTTGGTAACTATGTTAAATTCATCATTTGCTTGACTATAAATTCGACACTGACGGAACGGTATAGTGCCAAAGCGGCGTACATCAAAACCAAAGACAGTTGCGTGATGATTGCTTTATGTCCCGAAATCATTTACCCTTGAAGCGAAGACGATTTCTTCAAATTCATGTCCAGGAGCTTTTGAAAGCTCTCAGAGATTGTTACGCCAGCCTTTCGCTTGCTCTAAGCGCCTGTTATCAATTTTTCGATATTGTTTTTAGCACACAATTGCAAGCTCGTGCGATCCAGTGGGCACATTTTGTATGCTTAATTTGTGTAGCAATACCTATGTTAATGTAAGTTGAAATTGTTTCCTTAGTCCTCCACCATACATACACACCATGGCCAAAAGAACAGTGCCTGACTTTTGTACTCGATATAAGGACGCTGGATGAGAGGTTTGTGCCGTATTTGTTGGCATGTCGACTTATTACGTTCCAACCCCAGAAACATAAGATTGTTCCTACATGGGTAGGTATCGCCATTCACGAGAATTTGGCAAAGTCGTCGGAGAGAAATTAAACACTGCCATGAGAAGCTTTCGGAATCAGCAGAAAGTCGGGGCTGTTTTCATACTTCTGTGGCAATAACACATAACAGCATAAGTCGACTTATGCTCAAATTGAGTTAATGATGCAGTTTTTTTCACATTTTCTTGGTGCTTCAGTCTGTGAAATTTTCATTTTGATATCTTTGTCCGTTACAAAGATAGAAAAACACAAGTTAGGAAATTCCAAACTATAGCAAAAGGAAAAACAGGACAAGTCACTGCTTATGCCTTTAAAGCAATTTCGTAATTAGATAGTTCACAGGTATAAGTCAACTTATGCTTTTTTCACCTAAATTTTTTCATTCATTCCTGTAAGAACATGTCTATTTATGCTTTTCTTTTAATTATTCATGCAAGCACAAGTCTTACTTGTGCTTTTTTTCTATTTGAGTAAAGAACACAGTTGCTAGACCTAACTGCACTAATGTTGTTTTTCCATATTAAGAAATCATCACACATCTGCAGTTAAGTAACACAAGTCGGTTTTTGCTCAAAATTACAGTATAATAAAAGAATTTTAAAGAAAATTTAAACTTCAAAACAAGCAAACTTCTATTTTCTATCACTTAACAACATAATAACTTTGCTTATGGTAATATTTTCGTCTATAAAAGCGCTTCAACTGATGACAAAAACTTCAAATGCTTCTCCTGAAAAGTAGCGAAATTTGACTTACGCTGTTATGGGTTATTGCCACAGACTTACCAATGTACAGTTGAGAGAAATTTGCTAGGTTTCGGGGCCTGCCGAGATCTCTTGTGTAACTTTAACAAAAGATTTTTTCGGGGGTACATATAAAAAAATAAGTGAATAAAAAATGTATTCTTGTTTCATTGCTTATAAACGATAAAAGGCATATGGGCTCGGATGGTAAGCTTCATCTGGAAGTCCAATTTTCGTCAACAGCCTCACTCGAAAAGGCTATATATAAGAACTTGCAATCGATGTTCTGAAGTAAGTTTATTAATTGTCAAATGGCAAACCCACAAACCCACCCGCCAACTGTCAAACGAACAACCACTAGCAACAGTGTTGCCAATTTAAAAAAAATCGAAAAAACAGCTGTAAGCTTTCGGTTAACCTATGTTTTTAGGACTTCACTGTTAAACAAAAGTATACTTCACAGAAGGGTTGTTATTTATAATTTGTTTTTCTAGAAGGCATCTGTTGAAGCTTCACTTAACGTAAGAAGCAAGTTGTTTATTGTAAGGCTTTCATACTCGTGTCCATGTTTTTGAAATTAACGAACTGTAGTTCAATTGATAAGGTTTTTTTTTTAATTGGTTTCAAAGCGGGGAGGAAACAAAAACCTTTTTTCCCACTAACAATATTTTGTTAAAAATGCACATCTGTTCTGCAGCGACTCTATCAGATCTCCAACTTTACGGAAACCTACATGTATCTACCACCCTTAAAAAAAACTGAGTTTGGAGCTGAACTTTATTCGAATCAAATTAAAGTCGGCTCTTCGCTTGCTAACTTCAATGTTTTAATTGACTAAGCACAGAAAAGTAAGGTAAAAACCGAATTGAAAGCCAGAAATTGAAGTACCTCAAGGCATGTAGGACAAGTTTCTATTTTCCCACAGCAATCTGCAATTGCAATGATTTTTACTTTGAAAGGCAGCTACCAGCTGCCAAACACCTTCAGAAATTTACCTTCAAAGTTTCGAATTGTTTTACTATCTAGGTCTAGTAGTTTCTCAAAAAACTCGCCTCTCCCCTTTTTATATTGACTGACTTCTATGAAATTGAAAAAGTTCACACGCATTAGCCATTGTGCCCCAAAAAAATAAAAATAAAATAAAAAATAAATTTAAAACAAATACAAATTGCTTTCCTCGACTATGTACAAGCATGTTGTTTCGAGCCGATATAATTTGAGTGAGAAATAAAGTTTGATCCTTGTCCTTTATTTTATAGCCATGGCTTCCAGCCTCAGTTAAGCGCAAATAAATTGACAAGGATTTTATCATTGGCTGAGACGACGAGTATGTATTGTATATATGTATGTGTAATAGATTTCGTATATCTTTCTCCCTGGTTGCCCACAAAACTGGAGGCATCCTCTTAAATTTATTATGGTTGGTCGATATCTCAAAAAAAAGGATATAGTTGCTCTGTACAGCAGCTAGTTTTCTTGCCAATATAGAGCCACCTTTGCGTGATAATATGTGCCGTGTGTGATATTGGTGCGGTGCAAAAGGCAGAGAGGTTAATTGGAACTAACGTCATGTTACCAGCTTAGGTAGTCAAGGAATGAAACTTTTAGAACGGGACTTTGACACGAATATCTAACGCCAATAACAACCTTGCTGATGGGGTGGTATATTTATATAAATATGTGTTGTAATATGGCATAGTAGCTCGTTGAAGATATTTCAGAGAAGTTTTCTCGTTTCACACTGTGCGGAGATGAATAGATCAAATGTTAAGCTCTGAATGAATACATCCTCATGCCCGAAGGGATGCACAAGTTTTTTCTTTGTAGCTACCTTTAGCTCTGTATAGAAAACTTTATGATTTTTTTTATCTAGTTTTGGGTATGAGTAGCTGTGGAGGAAGTGTTTGAAGGAGACTTCAAAGCAAATTTATTCATTACATTTGGTCATAAGAGTTTCCAATGGGGAAATAAGTTTTCTTAGCGAAGAAGATTAGTTACCCAATTATGGGACCCTATTGAGTTCTCTATATAGCATCATCCTTGATGAACGGCTTAAGGTCACGAAATGGATTCTGTAATTGTTTTTTGTTTTTGTGAAGCGTTGAAACTAGGTGACTAGGAAATATAGATCTTAGATGTTAATGCCCTGTATGCTTTCATCACCACTTCCATAAATTAAAGAAAAAGTGGTTTGGCTATTAGCATTAAAGGAAAATTTTTACAAAATTGTTAAAGAAAATCCTTAATGAATGTCTCGTCTGTCCTTCTGTATGTAAGCGCTTATTTAATAAAACGCGGAATCGTTCTAAAGCTGAAAAATTGTATGTACATTGGCATGTAAAAGAATGTTCAGTAGTTGGTATCTGTAAAACTGTTATTGGTAAGGTGAAATGGAATTCAACCTAAGCGACGAGATTTTATGCAAGTAAAACCGATACAATTATGGTGAGCTGTCATTTATACCTACTTCAGTAAAAGCTGTTGACTTACTTAAGCCCGACTAAAATTTCAAAAGCAATCAAATGAATGCGTTAAAAAATACGTTCAAACAACATATAGTTTTGGGAAGTGTAGATAAGTTCGCACTGAAAAACTATGATCAAAAATTAATTACACATTTTAAGTTAACTAAATATTCAATTCAAATGTGGACTTTTTTTTATAAAAAGAGGAGACTTATGCTAATTTGGATTTGGAGCACTCAGACCTAATTACCGATCAATTGTACTGCCATGGTAGAAGCTTTCCATTTTTTGTGGTGCAGTAGATGAAAATAATATGCTGTATTTTCACATATATCCTCAAGGGCGGCGTCCAGATGAGACTGGGAGGCTGAAAGAAAAGTAGAAACCCAGATCGGGACTCAAACCCATGCGTCCGGCGTATCTATTTAACACTGTACCACTTCACCACACCTACCCTGTTTTAATGGTCATAATTCGTTGTCATCAGTAAATCACCGTTTTCATTTTGGTTTAATCTTTTTAACCTTATCCTCAATCCAGGTCAATTAATGAAATTATACAGGCATGTTATTATGTGGTACACCCGTGGTGTGATAGTTAGCATGTCCGCCTGTTAACCCAGAGGTTCGTGGTTTGAATCCCATCAGAAGCAAAAATATTTTTCCACGGGTATCGCCTTTCGCGAGGAATCGGCATGTCCTCCGTTAATAAATTCATTGTCATGAACAGCGCTTTCTCGATTTCGGAGCCGGCAAAAATTGTAGTTCCCCTTCATTTCCTTACAAAGTATGGTTGTGAGAAAGGCGTTAGGCCTTGGGGCTCCTCGCTCTGTTGCGCCACCCTATTTATTTATTTTATTAATGTAATCTAAAGGTATGTCCACACCAAAGAAACATTTTTGAAACATTTCAGAAACATTCCAAAAACATTTCAGAAACATTTCAGAAACAAAAAAACATTTCAGAAATGTTTCAGAAATGTTTCTGAAATGTTTTAGAAATATTTCTATAAAGTTGTTTTGGTCTGGACGCTTCGTGAAACATTTCTGAAATGTTTCTGAAATGTTTTTTGTTTCCCATTCTGAATGGAAAACTTTCTTTGTTTTTCTGAAACATTTGCGAATGAAGAGACGGATCTACAAGATGAAGGCTGTAAAAATAAAAACATAAAGCTCATGCTTTAAGTGAAATTTGTGAAAGCCTAAATTGCAAAAAGGATGAAATAAAAAAAAAAATAAAAAAAAATTTTTTATAACCTTTTTTGCCACTGTCACTGGTTTTTTAAAAAATTTTAATGATTATAAAACACGACGCTATAATTGTAATTTCTTTACAATCCATATTCAAGCATTGAACTGAACTCGAGAAACAATAAAAAGTTCCCATTAAAAATGGGAAACAAAAAACATTTCAGAAACATTTCACAAATGTTTCACGAAACGTCCACACCAAAAAAACATTTCAGAAATATTTCTCAAATGTTTCTGAAATGTTGCTGAAATGTTTCAGAAATGTTTTTTATACAAATGGGAAACATTTTAGAAACGTTTTTGAAACAATGTTTCCTGAAATGTTTCTCTGGTGTGGACACACCTTAAGGCTTCGCTACGTTTCTTATTTTTGTTCAAAGCTGTAAGTCTCACATGAGCTTATGATTTTAGCATTTAAATAATTTTTTTTCAGCAAAATTCGCCATGTTGCTGAAACGTGACTAATATGGTGAGAATTGAATCTATTTATAAACAATAAAAACAAATTAATGGTGTCCGTTGCGTTGTAGCAGGAATTTGGGGTTCCAACCCCAGAACCACCAAATTGTTTTTCCACAGATGTAGTCAATCGTCAGGAACAGACAGTTCCTTTGGACGAAATCGGACCACAAATGCCTCTGCCATTGTATTCTCGAGGTGTGTACTCTTCTGTCTCTGCTCATGTTGATGCACCGCTCATACAGTTCGCTCTAGAATCTTCTTCTCCACACATCGACTTCACGAACGGAACTAAATACCACTCGAAGAATGTATTTTTGTTTAAAAATAACCTCAACCTCTTGGGATAATGTCCATGCTTCTTCGTCGTATAGCAGGACTAGAAAAACGTACTTCTTTCTAATCACCCTCATTAACCATTCAACTCATTCTCTCCGCTTCGGTGTCAATGCTAGCAATTGAACCTTCAACATCACACTTGCTTCTTCTGATTACATCAAAATCGTCTACACAAGCGAACAATACCACAGATTTGAAATAAGCCTCTGGTGCTAACATTGGAGTTTTAGACAATCTTCAAGGTCAAAAACCTCGGAGACTTCTCTGACGACTTTTACGGAGCAGCGAGGGCTCCGCGAAGTCATTTTTTAGTGCACGAATTTTGCAGCGATGCTTAAACTAATTTTTGATTCGATTTTTATTTGGATTACCATAAAGCAGTCTGCAGAAGTGGTCTTTTTAGATCCTCGATAGCGACAACGATTCTACCACTTTTTTACTAACTTCGGCACTTACGACTGAATTTTTGAGAGTGATCGGAACTTAAAAAAAAGAGAACACATCATATTCAAAGAAATGTATGAAATGCTTTATTTGAATAGACAAAACGGTCGATATAATTTAATTTTATTCCAATTTTGTCATAATCTTTCTAACATTTTGGCCGGTATCTCACTAACAAAAGCTTCAATGCTGACTTCTGTGTCAATCGAAGCCCCACTGTCTTGTTGAGACCACATGCCATGCAAGTAGAGCTCTTCTATTTTGCGCAAGAAAATTGATATCATCGCACGGTAGTTCTCACTATTCACAATTTCGGCACCGATTCGATAATTTACGGTCATCACTAACACTGGCCGATACAGCTGCGCAAGCGTATTGGTGGTTTACTGACCAAGAATGTAAATTTGGTACGAAATTAAGTCAAAATAGCCGGAATAGGTCGATTGAGCTGACCATAAAATGGAAGAATCGAGCGATGAACTTTCTCAACATAGCACGTATTTTGACAATAAAATTCGATAATTTGCAAGCTTCAGTGTCGTTCGTTTGCAAGACATATTCATGGTTAAATTGTAGAGCAAACTGAACGTGTTTGACCAGCGAGGCAGCGATACAAAACACGAAACATGCGCGAGCTGACAAACTCCAACAGCTGCCTGAAGTCTAACAGCTCCTTTGGATTTCACTGCAGGAGATTAATTGCTAGTCAATTTCAATTTTTCTCGCTCGTTTAGTGATAGAAACACCAGCTTCGTCTTAAATTGATCGTATCAGTGAGCTGCACATGCAGCATGTTAAGAGATAAGCATTTGACACTATATAAAAAGGAGTCCTTTACGCATTCGGTACGTTGTGACATTGGACGTTTTAAAGAACAATCGCTACCTTGTGTCCAAGCTTGTTGCACTTACTACATCGAAAAGGATACCTTTTCTTGTTCTGTATATTTTCCAATATTCATTGATTCGAAGTAAGACTTTTAGTTGCAACCATCGCTCCATTTCTCGACTCCTTTGATTTATGATTGGGTGCTTCGGCTTTTTTCAAGAATTTATAGTATATTTCGCCCTTCAGAATCGGCAAGAACATCCTGAGTCTCAAAAGTGCATACAAAAACATTATGCTCAGTAAATCTTTGTGAACTTTAGTATACGTTGCATCGAGTTTGTCGTCTGCAATAAAAAAAACATGTTCACGTCCTCTCCTCACGGATTTCATCTCCTTCCTTAATTTTTTGAATCTGAGTTGCTTAAGTGAAGTGGCTTTTCCCTTCTATTGTTTTTGGTTGTTTAGGGTTTTCACCAGACACATACTCCAATGTGTCGTTTTTCACGAGTAAATGCCTCTACTTGAAGACACCATATGTAGTTGTTATTTGTCAATGGACCGACTCTCTGAGAACTTGATTGCGCCTTTATCAGCAGAAAACGAAAATTCGGAATGAGGTTAAGTTTCTTCAATTAAGCGGCAACACCTCACGCGGAACTCAAGGATTCGTTGTGCTCCCCGGATAACAAAGGATGAGAAGGTGGAGGTGGGATATTGGAGTAGTGAGCCCTTACTGAACCATTTGCGTCCCAGTATGAATTTTATGATAATGAAGTAAAAGATGTCGCCCAGTTCGTCAAAGAAGTATTCTCTGAAGGCTTTCTTCTTGTGGAGGCCAAGCTAGAGCACTCACGGAGGAGATGGAATAATCTTTTCTCTGCTTCTCAGTTTTGGCATCCTCTACACTAAACTTTTTCCCTCCCCGGCGTGATCTCTTCACCTTTTAGTATAACTTTTGAAACTCTTTCTTGTCATGACATCTTTCAATTTCCTCAAAACCCTATATTTTCTTTCTTCTTTTTGAGAATACCAATATCTTCAATTTGCTTAATTCAACATCCTAGAAATATACAGAAATATATACGAAAATAACAGTTGTTAACTTATGTCAAATTAATAACATTAATATATGTGTGGTGTTTCTACTTTTCGCTTCCCCCTCATCATAAAGTGCTGTAGAAACAAAACGGAAGAATTTCTGGAAGCATCTTTCATAGCAAATGCATAAATTATCATGCACAGGCCAACAAGTTGTAATTTCGTGTAACAAAGTTATCAGTGTAAGCCTCTTAGCAGTTCGTTCAAAGCACAACATTCGTATTTCCCAAACTCATCTTACAAACTATAAGTTTTAGAGAAGGTGCTTAAAAAACTCGTGTTAAATTCAACTACCAAAGAGACTTACTTTAGTTTCTCTTGCCTTTAAGACTTATAGGTAAGACAAAATAACAACAACACAAGTCGAAGACTTACCCAACTTTAGTTCCATGCAAAAAGGCATGCCACATGGTAATTAAGAAAAAGTAATGTATTAGGGGCGGAAACCCTTACAACTGAAGGACTTTATATATGAAGTTCCATGGTATATTCCAATGAATAATAAAGTAAAAGTTAATTACAGTGATGAACTGCATATAACATCCTTGCTATAAAAAACAAAACAGCAAAGTATGCACTCAATACGTCCACATTTGTTACTTCTTGTATTTGAACAACCAAATTTTATTCAGACATTATCATGTCAGCTCAGCATCTTTGATACTACAACTGTGTAGCACACCACACAAAAAGATATAAAGTAAACTCTTTGGCTTGAGGCAATAAATGTTTTCTTGGAATTTTATAATTTCCCTTTTCTCTTCACCATAAATATGACCTTTACAAAATCTTTTGAAATCAGTAACAATTCTCATGGAATTAATTTTTTCTTTTAAGTTTTTGAATTCAGCTGTCTTGATAAAAATGTTGCTACAAGTGTTTTTGAGACGAGCAGATATAAATCCGAGAACTTGAACTACAGTTCTTTTCCCTCTTTGGTGGCAGGATAAAGTTGTGCGAGCCTTTATAAGCAGTGGGTTCTTTTTTTCTCTGTTTTTGTTTGTAAGTTCACTCTTTAGTTGGATCCAGTGAGTTGCAGCAGTCCACTTTGGTATAGTGGAAAAAGTTTTTCAAACTCAAACTGTAGTTGATGTCATAGTTTGGGTAGGATTTTTTATTTCTTAATATGCAAGCATCGGTGCATAAAATTAAAATGGTTGCAAAGGTAGGGGATTCAGATGATAATAAAATCAAAATTACTTTAAAGTTTCATTAGAGCGAAGCAAACAGTTTTTTGTATTAAATTTTTGATAGACGGAATACGCATGCAGCTTTGCAAATTAAATTACTCGTACTATGCATGTAAGCTTCTGTATAAAAAGGAAACTATCTCTGCCAATATGCCACAAATTTGTGGCTTAGTGCACTGCTTACATGATTCCATGGAAATGCACTCAGTGTTGGCTTAAGGTCGCTATCCCTTTTCACTGGAAATGGTTTAAAAAAGAAAAGAGTTTGCGTTGCACTGCCGGTACTAGCATACGTGTCTGCTGTTCTTTGAGAAAAAAAATGTAACTTTAAACAACGATGGGGCTGCTTACAACCAAGTTAAGTAGTAGTTTCCACATTCTTCGATGTTTTTGTTTTGCAGGTGAAGATAATTGAAACACACCGAAGAGTCAGTAAACTTTAAGAAGTTGGACTCCTCTTAAGGTGTTTGTATAACTTTGCAAAAAACAACATAATTCTTAAATTTAAATGTTTTAAAAAAGATCCAAGGGCTGCGTCTTAGAAATTTTACTTCTTTGGCGTAGCATTGCATAATTGGCTAAGATTTTATACTTGATTCCAAAATAAGAATCGTAACGTATGTGTATATGAATTTCAACCAACATTTTAGTTAAAAAATTGTACTGCTGTTATCTTCCTTTCATCAAACCATGCAAATTGGTCTTACTGAATGTGCAGAAATGAACTCTAAATCATTTACCACCCTATATGGTATAATATAAAATCAAGGCTAGCTTCATTATGTCGCTTTTTGGCTGTCGATGTATTCTAAAGTCAAAGCTTTTTTTTATAATTAACGCGCAGATCAAGGGGTTATGACTACCCTTATAATGTTATAAGACCACGGTGCGATCATTTAGGAAAATAGGAGAAGATCTGAAAGGAAACACCGATGTATGTTGCTTTTGAATCTTTGTAAATCGCAATGTAGGGGAAAAACAGGGCCAGGTAGAGCATTCCACATTCGGATGGTGCGACTAAAATATGAATCTCTATACTTGACTGTACGTCCGAAGTTTGGCTCAATGTAAAACTGATGATGATGGTTCCTAGCGAAGCGGGTGTTGCCAAACTGTTTCAAGGGAGGAATACAGCTGGCTATTTCACTAAAGCACTGTTTGTGACAAAAGCGATAAAAGAGAGAGACAGGTGACGTTTCGACGATGTCCAAGAGAATCAATCGATTCTACGATTGAATTATCACCTATCAATCTTAACGCTCTATTTTTTTTTCCTATCCAGTAGGCGCAAAGATGTTTGAGAAGCACCTGACCAGATATGGGAGTTATACTCCAGTTTTGGGCGGATGAAGGTCTTGTAAATTGTAGCCGGATCAGAGGGGGTGAAGAACTTCCTGCATCGTCTCAAGCAGCCTAAGTATTTAGCACCGTTTTTGGCGACTTCAAATATGTGGTCATTCCAACGAAGATCATCGTTTACACACACATACCAAGTACTGACAGCTTTGCGGTTTCTTTGATGCAGGTACCATTCATGGATAATGGCAATGGGGAAATGTTAAGCTTTAACGACAAGAGACAGCATTGAGTTCTACTCGGCTTTTATGACCCCATGTAACAATGCTGTCAAGGTCAGAATTCAATGAGCTTATCATACGCAACCGTTCCAGTTCCACATCCGTCGTCAGCAAAACAGTTAAGCGGATTAGAAGTTTCAGACAAGAGGTCATTTATGAAAATGAGGAAGACAGTCGGAGACAAAACGGAACCCTGGGGCACACCAGCCATCCAATACAACTTGTATTGAACGGTCAGAAAGGTAGTTTCTAATCCAGCGAAGAAGAGACTCATCGATACCAAAAGCACGCATTTTCGATAAAAGAGCCTGATGCCAGACTCTATCAAATGCTTTAGAAATATCAAGCGCAATAATCTTACTCTCTCCAAAACAATGTAAAGATTGGTTCCACTTTTCGGTGAGATAAGCCATCAAATCGCCAGTGGACCGTTTGCTACGAAAGCCGTACTGACGGTCATTGAGAAGCTTTTGTTCTTCAAGATAGTTCATAAGTTGATGGTTTATCACCTTGGAAAGAAGGGACGTAAGTGCAATTCGACGGTAATTGGAAGGTGAGGAAGATTCGCCTTTTTTGGGACAGGCTGGACAAATGCTGTTTTCCATCTGCTCGGAAAAATCCCAGCAGAATAGGAAAGATGAAAAAGTTTACGCAGTGGTTTTGCTAGCGTAGAAGAACACCTCCTTAGAATAACGGCGGGGATACCATCTGGACCAGCGGATTTATGTACCTATATTAAGATCTTTGAGGACTCTCGCAACCGAGCGAGTTCGAAAAAAAATCTGCTTCATCACAGAATCTACAGACTCAAGCTCAGGTGGAGCCAATATGCTATCAGGAAGTCTCGAGTTAGCAGCAAATTGAGCTGCTAGCAAATTGGCTTTATCGATGGAACTGACATACGGAGAGTCATTGAAAACGAGCGTTGGGACCGATGATGTGGTCGAGTTCTTTACGTTCTTAACAAAAGACCATACATTTTTGCTTCCTTTTGATCACAACAGTATTTTTTGCCTTACTTTTTGGTCATGCAAAGCTTGGCCTTTAGTAATCTGGCCCGTTTGAACAAATTTCGGTTTTCTACTGTAGGGATGTAAATAAAAAGATTAATATAATTTTCAAAAGTTAAAAACACTTATTATATTTCCTCAAGTGCACATTTCAGAAGCAATGCTTCCATCGTCAGTGAGATTTATAAATCTATCGATGACAAGACATGGTTGTGAGAAATGCGCTAGGCGTTTCGCTCTGTTGGGCCACCCTGCTTATTTTATTTTTATTTATTTATTTTTTTTTTTTTGCCTTTCAGTGAAGCTTAACCATTTAATTTTTTGGCTGTCTGTGTATCTTCATTATGTTGCTTTTCAGCTGTCGGTGTACCTCAACATGTTGCTTTGTGGCTCTCGGTGGGATTTAATCGTGTCGCTTTATGGCTATCGGTGTGTTTTCTTCCTGTCACTATTGCAAGTGAATTCGCATTCATCATGTCACTTTTGGCAGTAAGTTTGCCTTTATCATGTCATTTTTTGGCTGTCAATATGCCTTCATTATGTGGCTTTCTGACTGTCTGCGTAGCTTCATCATATCGTTTAACGGCTGTTGGTGTGGCTCTTTTTTACGCATTTTGACTGCCGGTGTAGATTTATAATGTCGCTTTATGTCTGTCGGTGTTCTTTCCTACTGTCGCTTTTTGGCTGTCGAGATGGTACATCGAAAAATTTGGTATCTAAATTTTTTCCCGCCGAAAGAAGTATGTATTACTTTAAAAATAAATGCTTTAAATTATTTGTAAATCCACAAAAAAACTTTATGGCTGTCAAAAATTTACTCTACTTGGCCCACCAGCAAATTATTACTTTATACGAACGAAGCTTAATGCTTAGTAAATAGAGCCGTTCACACTGTACAATTAGTTGCACAACTTTGGCTTGAACGACCAATGCTTGATAATGTGAACCCTCAGACGACCGCTTGACCAACTTGTTGGAAGATTTCCAAATATTTTTGAAAACTTCGAAGTTGGATGGAGCGGAGGAACATACGACATAAAGTTGGACGACAAGCTTGATAGTCTGAACGCAAACTGCGTCCGACTTGGATATCATCTGTCAAACGAGGTCTGTCCAACTTATTGTATAGAGTGTACTCGGCTAATTTCATTTTATTAGTAAAAAATTAGAATACCTATTCGTTTTGAATGTGGAAGACAAAAAAAACACTTGCGAAATAGTAAACGTTCGATTAACGATTTTCAGATAGTGACCATAAGCCATATGATATCTTGGTGTCTTTGATTTAGGAGGAAAATGTTAGCAAAGTTTGAAAATCCATAGCCTGCACTTTATTACTAAACTTTAAATGAAAAGAGCAAACGACGACGCCGACGATTGTTTTGGTTTTGCTATTCACCAGGCGGGAATGGTTGTGCTGATTTATTTTAACTTGTACATTTACGTTTCATTTTTCTCCTTCCTTTCACAAAAAGAGGACAAATATTTGTGTCAGGATTTTTAGATTTTCATAACATTGGCTTTTTCTTTCACCAGTTTGTAGGGATTACATTGCGACAAAAAGCAGACACAGTGTTTTAAAAGTGAAGAAAGTTCTTTTCGTTGGAAAATTGTAGGTACGATTAACATTGCTAGTGCTTCTTCATACGAGATGAAAATTGTGTTGTCATGAGCTTTTCTCTTCCATTTGTGATGGTGAGATGCAGGGTGTTTGGTGAAAACGTAACGGTGGCAGATCTTAGTAAACAAATAATTATGGAAACAAATCAGAGCTGTGGAAGCATGGAGCCCACCCCAATTCCCCTCACGATGCGAAGTGAAGTAATCGAAGTTAGCTAAAAATTTTCAAAAGCTGTGGTTATTTATTCCTTGTACGACCATTTTCTCCTGAAATACAGTCTATTAAAAATCGCAAAAAAAAATTCGAAAACTTTTTTGTTTTCCTAAGTTGTGCGAGAGGTGTAATATTTACAATAATATAACATTCAAGCTCAAATGTTTGGTTGTTCCGACTAGGTTTTAATTTAGACTTGAAAAAACTGGGAAAAAAGTAGTTTAAATGAAACACACAACTTCACTTTTCACCTTCAAAATTGCTTGTATTTCTTTCTAAGACTTTAGTCATATGACTTTAGGTGTGTTAAGTTCATTACTTTTGTAAACATTCCATGTTTTTGTTATGACATTTATGTTGTGGAATGCATGTTTTAGTATTGTTTATTTGACTAGTATTTGCTTCCATTCAGTTTTAAACATTGGTGCACATTCGAACCCTTCGTCCCGAAAATTTTTAATTTGAAGTTCAATACAATGCGGGTTTAAAGCGAGTTTTTTCTTTGTGAAATTTCCTTCATTTTATTCCAAACTCTAAAACCAAAAATAACATGAAACTCAAATCACATTTTACAACAGCTTCAATTAAAAGCAAGTTCATAATTTTATTTCATTAGATGCTTTGCTTGCAATTGCTATTTTGGCTTCTCTGAGTACCCTAACTACAACACAACTCCCAGGTGTGGCATTTAAGCAAAGTTTCATTCGCAACGCACAAACCTTGCCAATTTAATTTTGTATTAATTTGAAATACTTTGCTCTGTATCATCCTATCGTGTTTATCGCTGCTAGTCATTTTTAGCAGATGGAACCAGGCAATCAAAAATGTTAGCGAATTACATTGATTACAGTTGAGCTGAGCACTTCCCTTCAATTGTGATGCATTAAAATAATGTTGTATGAAATAAACTTGCTCATTATGCAAATGTCTTTTCATTTACAATAAATTTTCTGGGGCTGGGATGTTTTTTTTTCGTTTTTTTGCTAATGACGATATCCGCACAGTTCAGGATTTGTTAAATTAACATAGAAACTATATTATGTTAGCTAAGTTGACCTTAAAATTTAACAGCCATCGACCACATCCAATTAAAATTCAGGAAATTACTTAACGTGCAGTGCATGTAATTAAAACAAGTGCCTCGCCATGATAACCAGAAACGTTTAGCAAGAATATCACGTTTTTTTTTTGATTGAATAACGGAACTCTCTATATTTTTTATTTTTTTTTTTTGTTTTTTATAAAAACACTCATTTCAAATAAAAAGAGGTAGCATCAGATACATAGTGTTTATTTAAAAATGGAAAGAAAATTATCATTCTGAGAATGGAAACGGAGTAAGACCAATTGATTTCCATAATTTATTTTAATGAATTCTTGTGTTTCTAAATGTTTTTCTTGCAAATGTTCGTCTATAAAACAACTTCTATTTAGTGAACAAAGCAGAGTCAGATTATAAAAACTCAAAACATTGTTCGAACATTCGGCATACAAAACAAATCAATTGATTTCAGTAAACTATCCATCGCCATTTAGACATTAAAAATGTTGTGATTTCTTAAACTGAGCATTTAATTAATTCCTTTCTTGTTATTCCTTAAAGTTTTTTCTTTTATGAAATTGAAAGAATATAGGTATACTGTTAAATTGCAACAAAAAGTAGATTTTCTTTACAATTTTCATAATCACGCAATGACATTTTCTTTCATCGCCAGGCAAATAAAAGTTTAAACTTACATTTTATTGCACCTCACATGTGACATGTGTATAATTTTTAGTATTTCAAACATTTTCCATTAAATAGATTCTTTTAAGCTGGGAAAGCGTTGCATGACTTCCAGCTGCGTGTCGCTAGTATTTCTGGTAAGTGTATTGTCCTTCAAATAAGGCGCGTGATGATGTCTTAATTCAAAGTCATCACCGTATTTTCTAACGCTGCATGTCTGCAGTGCATAGTCGCCCTGTCATAAAGAAACATTTATTTTACCTCATCCCAAACTGCGTAAAATTATATCCATTTCACAATGGAAAATTTACGCGTGAGAAAAACGTGTGTAGCGTTCATAAATGTACATTGTACCCATACACAGTGAGTGTTCTAATTTAATTTTTGAAGTTAGTTAGTTAGTTTATTGCCTCAATTTAAAAAAATTTATATGAGTCAGCAATCTAAAGGTACCTAGTATCGGCTGCTTTTAGAGGTTGGTTTTTTTTGAATAGGAATAAGACAAACATCTTGTGGTCTAATCGGCCAATTCTAGTATCATTTATGTTTAGTTTGGTTAGCCATTTTTTTATAAACTGTAGGGCTATTCCAGAAAGCGCGGCGGATCGTATTTAAAGCGATAACTCAATTGCGAAGCGCTTCGCTTTAGGTTATTCTGAAAAGCGATCATGGTTGGAGATTAAACTTCCAATATTTCCATTTGGAAGTCTTATCCATCCACGCAAATGTCATCTATTTCCAAGTTTTTACAATAAGAATTCCAAGTTTTCCCTAGGTATCAGCTGTTTCAGCGAATTCAAAGAAAGCTAATCAGAATTCAGAAGTGGTTCTTCTCCACTCGATGTAAATTTGAATCATTTTTGTTTGTTTATTACTTCAAAAATATTTTCTATACGTTTGTAAAATTATTTCGACTTTCAAAAGAAGCGTTTTGCTTTTGCTATATTTTAGATGGAACAAATGGACATTTTAAACCTCAAAATAGAAACTCATTGACTCCTATTCTGAAGCTCGCTGGTTGCTGCTACTCTTCGTTTCTTAGCGGAGGGTTCAAGCATAAAAAATTGTTGTGTTGTAGTGTGTTTTTGACTCCTTTAATAAAATAAAAAAGAAAATTACTCTCAATTCAATTGATGATAGTTAATTGTTTCATTATTTACATTTTTCTATCAATCCGCTTGCAATTCGACACTACAACACCTATCGCTTTTGAAAACGAAATGAATTATGTCAAAAAGGTATAGTTTCTACGAAAAAAAAGAGTGACGTTTGGAAAGCGCTTTCGCTTTCCATGGGAAAAAAAAATTAAAAGCGATTCGCTTTTGAGAATACGAAAATTCATTTCCGCCACCAAAAGCGATCAGCCGCGCTTTCTGGAATAGCCCTACTGGTTGATAAAAGAAATTTATTTCGAAAATAATGATTCAGTTTGCCAAATTTACCGCAAGCTCCATCCATATTACGGTCGACATAATCGTCCATCAAAGCAAATAATTCGGTTAGCCATGGATCGTTTTCACTACGTTTACCTACTTTATGTGATAATACGCATCCGCCAAGACATCGAACAGTGCGCACCGAAAAAACAATTATCGCTGTAGAAGAAAGTGTTGAAGAGGACCTGAATGAATATTGAAGGAAACATTCGATGAGCGCATAATTTCGCGGAATGGACCAGACAATTGGCCACCATGATCGTGACACCATTCACATTTTCCGTAGGGATATGTGAAGTCGCTCGTCTACGTCAACAGACCAGTAACGTAAGGGGGCTTGGAATCCAACAGTCGAGGTGTTATTGCCAACATACGGCCTCAAATGCTCGAGAAAGTGGTTGAAAATTGGACCTCTATACTTGGCTTTAGTCTAACCATAGTCGCGGCGGCCATCATATTATGGTATAAAAGTCAAATTGATGGACACGAAAATGATTTTCTTGAGTTTTATTCCAACTCGAAGTTCTACACCTCTAAAAAATAACACCCTTTACATAGTGTAATATCACTTTCCATACATAGAGAAAATCAGTCATATACATTACATGACAGTATTGTCCATATGTATATGATATATATGATAGTGTAAAACGACCTTAAGTAATTTATTCCTGCTGCCTACTAGGTTGCAAAATGGTCCCTCACTTGTGATCTTCAATCTGGCAATACTTTTCACAAAGTTGGTTTTGTTAGCTGTCATTTGGGATCGTGTTCAATTTGGTGGGCTATTTCATCGTAAATTGAAGCTGCACGACCACTGAACCCTGCGTACGTTCGGTAAACTAGAAACGAAATCGCTGTTTACGCCAATTTTTACATAATTTCGACTTTCGAGTTTTAAATCTGTGAGTTAGTTTCAAGATCGGGGGATTCGACCACCTTTTAGTGGTGATTATGATTGATGAAGTAACATTTTACTGTTAAAAACTGATTTTATTTGAGGATTGATTCAAAAAACAAAAAAAAATACAAAACATCAATGGACTCTAATGAATCAAGGTTCTTTTCTTCCATAAATCCAAAAAAAGTTCCTTAGTAAGAGCTGCAGTGTAGACTTCCTTAGCAAAAGCCTTGGGAATACTCCAGAATATGAAACTTTTCTATGGAATTGATAATCTACAGCCATAGCCACAGTATAAAGTATCCCTGAAAACTGACCAAAGTTTAAAAAGAAAGTTTGATGAAAAAAAATGAAGTGCGAAGAAACCTAAGGAACTCATTTTTATATAAGAAAATTATTGTTTCCATCCTTTTTACTTGCGATTATAGGTACTATAAGGCAAGTTTTGCAATCGTGCAGAAAAAAAATTTTGAAATAACAATTAAACATGACATTACGATGATAGAGAATACGAAAAAAGTGGGTCCTACAATTCTGTCTGTCTGTCTGTCTGTCTGTGTGTCTGTCTGTCTGTCTGTCTGTATGTCCGTATATGGATCTACAGCCTGAACCGCTTGACCTATTTTCTTCAAAATTTGCAGTCAGGGTCTATTTGGCATTCTACAGAGGAGTTTTTGGAATTGGGTCTCTAGGTCTTGAAATAACGGTACCTGCCATACAACCTATATGATAATACTTAGTTTTCTCGAAAACGGCTCTAACGATTTTGATAAAATTTTATTTGAAAGATTATTTTTCAATTGTCTTTCTTATGATGCAAAAATTTTTTTTGGGAAAAGTCTAAAAACGGTACCCCTCATAGTACCGTTTTTTTCAAAACCGACTTCCTCGTTAATGGCTCACACGATTTTGATGAAATTTCATATTTAAGAAGTCGTAGATGACATTAAAAATATTGCATATTAACATTTGGAAAATTCTAAATTTTGAAATTTTTATTAATTTTTTTAAAATAATTTTGTTTTTTTGAATATTTTCAAAACGGTATTGCTGATTTATTTCAATTTTCTTGTCAAAACATCTTCTGGCAAGATCTTAAGACTTGCATGCCTAGATCTTAAAAAACTTTTTTTATTAAAAAATGAAAAATAAAAAACCGATTTTTTAAAAAACTGCTCAAACGATTTTGGTTAAATATTCAACGTTTATAAGTACTAGCAATTGCAAAAGAATGGCGTTTTTGGATTTTCGATTGAAACTTTTGGAATATTTAATTTTAATTTTTTTCAATATTTTGCGTGATTTAATTCAATTTTCATTATTAAAATGTAGCTGGCAACCCTGAGCCCACCAAAAATATTTTGAGCGAATACTAAAACCTTTTACTCAGCCTTAAGTTTTTGGTATTGGTATTGTGCACACAATCGCAAGTTCGTGCGACCCAGTCGTGCCCATTTTTTCAGTAAGTATTGCTATTTTTAGACACAGGTCTAACCAATTTCATTTTACCATTCAAACATACTTCTCTCCGCTTTTTGTTTAAAAAATATTTTTGGAATTTTTTCGATGTTGAAGGGAGACTTATTGGCAGGAACAAAAGATTCAAGTCTAAGAGCCTAATGCCTTTGGCCGTGGCCTTATGCTCCTTCTGATTCAAGTAAAAGTTGCAAAATGTGGTTGAATTAATGTCACTTCACATAACATTTGCAAAAAGTAGTTGAAGTGTTGTCATATACGCATTTGAAAAATGCTGAAGTAAAATTTAAAGAGTTTTCGAAATTTTCAAATACGATGAAGTGAAACGTTGTAAAATAACAGCCTAGGAGTTGACAGAAAACCAGAAAGTAATAGTGAGATGAACGTTTCTCTTTTTGTCTGATTTATTGAGCGAAGCAGAGGCTTTTGTACTGCGAAAAAGATCTGAATGGCATTCAAAAACCATTTTACTAAATAGCCAACGTTATAAATTTTACTGCTCTAACCTCTTCAAAATTGAAATGAAATAAATTTCTTAAAAATCGATGCCATTGTCAGAGTCGGCCACTAAAATGTTTTTTACCCAACTACGATTAACTCAAATAGTGATCTTGCTACACTGAAACTATATGGGGATTAAATAAAATGTATGGTAGAGAGGCATATCGTTGCATCCTAGTTTTGAAAGATTTTCGGAAGTCTGTTCAGTATTTTCAACGTTCTCGGACATATTCTCGTTCCCGTCCGATTCACGTGGGTGTTTGGGAATGAAATTTAGTCTCTGCTATTCTCATTTCTCAGGCTTTAGACCATCTTTGTTCCGAATTTCATTCAAATCAGTGTTGTGGAACGTATTTAATGCGAACGATCAAAAAATCGTTTCCTCCTTATATAGAACTAGATAGATGAGATAATCGCTTTGAGGAGAGAATTTTTTGGCCAGCTTTTTTCCTGCTTTCGACTTTCGCTTACTGAACGATATGTTTTTTCTTTTAATTGCCCTAAGCTTATACTTATTAGATTCCGCAAATGGTCTGTATAATTTATTTGTGATAATTGAATGGTTCTTGCTAGTTTTCCCAAAACAAAATTCTTTATTTGATTGCTGATTAACGATTACGGTTACATACATTGCCCTCTCTAACATCAATAAAGATTAACCGCTACAAAAATGTTCATTAATAAGTATTAATGACTGCAATTATTGTAATCATTTATTTGTAGTCGTATATCAGATTACTTTTTTGACAAAATTGGCAAATCAAACCTCGGGTCGGGCAATTATACTTCATGTTCATCTTCTTAATTCTATCTTAAGTTTACCCATGGGGTTGAGATTTCCTCTTTCTTCTATGTAGTGTCATGTAAAATTTTTTCTTCTTTCATCCCTTCTTCTATTTATTTCTAAGTTGTGGTACGAAAGTTGCAGCCTAAGCAATGAATACACACATATCCAATAAAATATCATTTAAAAGCATTGCAATCAATATTTTTCAAAACTAAATGTAAATATTCAACAAAACGAAATATCCAAAAAACGGAAAAGAGGTAAACAATTGCCTAGCAGCTTAAACGTGAAGTCAAACCTCATAAAAAATCCAGAAATTCATTCAGTTTTATGTACCATTTAGGCCACCCAAAGATATCAATATATGCAGCAAAGTTTGTTGACGTCTTTTTCGCAATTCAAGGTCAAAGGCTTATTGGAACTGGATTGGCCGCAAACAATTGAAGTAGTTGTTGGCCTTGTAACTTCATAATTAAACATCAATTCTTTCAATTTCAAGGCCCTAACTTCTTCCCTCATTTTATTCAGCTTTGTTTTCTAATTGATTGTACTGATTGTATTGATTCTGTTGGTTCCTATGCAGCTACATTTACTTCTATCACAAGACCATTTTTGTTTATAAGTTTTAAAACCCTATCTTCTATTCTGTTTCTATAAACATCGAAATGAATATGCAATTCATCAACTATTATTTTTCTGCCCAAACATTTAAAGAAACATTGTCTTTCAAAAGTAGGTATTGATTTAAGGATCCTTGAACGATTCCGAAGTAGAACAGATTAAGTTGGCAGCAGTAGTATAATTCTAAATTTTGAACCTTGATATGATGATGTTTCTGTGTTCACATAAACAAATCGATATACTATCCACTCTCTTGGAGTTACTCAAGAAATGTTTTGGCAATTGTGACTACCTGTTGGAATCTCTTCGATGGTTCTTTCGAATGTAATCAGAACAGGGGTTTTGAGAAGGATATTTACATCTCAAGTTGAATTTATGAATTTCGAAAATGTAGGGCGGCCTTACTTTTAAGTATGACGGATAACCTTTATTCAGCTAAGTTATGAATATCTACCAAACATTTAAATCTTCCGCAAGTTTATTTGCGAAAAAAAAATTGTGTTAAAATGTAACTAAGATTCTAGTATTTACATATATAGATTTGCAGTCCTGCATGCTTATAGATGGCGCTGTAGCATATCAACTTCAATAATATTTGACAAATCACCACGAAAGTTCTTAGAATGAAATCTAAATAAAACTTCAAGTGACCTCAACTCCGAAATAAGTTTTGCCCAGGAATGAAAGTATGGTCTCAACTGTACATGTCACTGTATTATAATAAGTATAATGCAAATTTTATTCTAAGTTTTATGACTCGAATGACAGCATATAAATGGTGTGAATTTTATATAATAAGTGTCTAGAGGAAACTGATTTCGGAGTTGAAAATCTTTATTTGAAACTGGCGCAGATATTGAATTTTTTAATCGCGAACTTTAATTATGTAACTTATTTTTCTTCATTTATAACTCAAGCTCTCCTCAAGCGGTTGCAACTACCCTTAAAATGTTGGGAAGCACGGGAAGTGCGGGTGTTAGGAAATAGGAAGCGGATAAGAAAGGAAATGCCGATGCACATTATTCTTCAAATTCTGCGCATACTACAGTGATTGGGGAAAATTCAGATGGGTAAAGCATTCCAAATCCGTATTGAGCGGCTAAAATGTGAATCTCTGAACTGAATTGCACGACTTAAGTAGAGCTGAGGGGAGAACTGATGGCACTGTCTGTAAAAATAGCGATAAAAAAATAGAGAAATAGATTAAGCTGCTGCATATTACTCAGCTTGTATTGTCTTACAAATTGGTATGGCAGTTCTTTAAAATACGTGAAGCTTTCCATAAAGCATATATGCTATGAATCACTAAGCTAATGAAGCTAATATTTCCACACAATGCATTACGGCCGATGTTTTGGTATTACAGTGATTTTTTCCAATAATTTTAGTACAAATATCTTAACTTCTCTTCCATTTTTTTATGTCAAAGATCTTCGACTTTTTAACTTTTCTCTGTTTTTCGTTAAACTCTTTGAAATTTTTATAATATCGATTTTTATATCCAATTTCGAGTAGTTAAACAGATACAGTTTGTGAAATACTCGCTTACAGAAACATTGTGATTTGTCCTAATAAAACACTACCATAAAAAAGGCTCTCGGAATCAGCAGCAAAAAGTTGTACGCACTAGAAATGCTTTAAAAGGAGGTTTCCATATAGCTTTCCTGTGCTACCTATTTTGATTTGTTTCACTTTAGTTTTAAATTTTTGGAAGACTGGTAGTAGCGAATTTATGAAAGCATTACGACAGCCAAAAATCGACATGATGAATTTGATTATAATTTTAACCAAACTTTGGAAGCGGAACGAAAACAGTTCAAGAGTTCCCTATATTTACAACATGCCGCTCACAGCAGTGGATGAGATTGTTTAATTTTGCGCTAAGATCTTAAATTGGTGAAAGAATATTTGAAAATGGTCTAGAAGCTTTTGGGATCCTGCTCCTGTGGCAATATGGGTATGAAATAAAGGCCGTATTTTTTTAATCAAAATGAAAATACTAAACCAAAAGAAGTGTAACTTCAAACTATTCACCACAATGTGTAATTTAAAAAACCATCATGTCACTTTTTGGCTGTCACAGTCATAAAATATTTTTTCAAAAACGCCCAAAGAAAGTGTTCGAAATAATGAATCAAAAGGCGAACATCATGTCTTTTATTGCTCTGAAGGCCTTTAAATACCCGCAATTTTTTTACCTCAACTCTTGCAGAACTTAGCCATACAGCGTACATAGTCAGATCCACTTATTCTTACAATGATCCATGGACAGCAATGAAAGCATTTGCTTGGTATTTTAATTTTCATTAATTGTTTGAAGTGACTATATATAAAAGTGGATGTGAGTTTCTTTGCTTTTTTTGTCCATTATAGACTTAACCACCCAACGGATTCTTATGAATTTTTTAAGGTAAATATAGTTTAATCCTAGTTTAATCCCTGTCAAGGTTTGATCCCCTTGTGGTACCCGTGTTGTGATGGATAGCATGTCCGCCTGTTAATCCAGAGGTTCGAGTTCGAATCCCACCAGAGGCAAAAATGTTTTTTCTACGGGTATCGCCTTTCGCGAGGAATTGGCAAGTCCTCCGTTAGTATTCATTGCCATGAAAAGCGCTTTCTCGATTAGCCGTTCGGAACCGGCAGAAAATTGTAGGTCTCCTCCATTCCCTCACAAGGGATGGTTATGAGAAATGCGCTAGGCCCATTTTATTTATTTATTTATTTAAGGTTTGATCCCCATATTCCTTATAAACTTGTAAACTACTTGACTAATTTAAAATGTCTTTTGGCATTAGGATGCTACATTATCCTTCAATCTTATATTTCCTCAAAACCAGTAACGGGAAAGTTAAAACTGCTTGATCGATTTCAAAAATTCTTTCAGATTTAGGATGTTACATTATCCCTCAGTATCATGGGCTATATTTCCATGGAAACTGAAGAACGAAAACTAAAACCTTAAAACTTTGGACCCGAGCAACGCTCAGCTAGTTTGATATAATTTTTTGGCAATTGCCATTCTTTATTTGACTGATCATTGATGGACATAATAAATTTGCAAAAAAAAAAATATTTTAAAAAATAAAGCATTGAATGCAAGAATTGACGGTCTTTTTCGTTTGAAATTCTTAAGTTTTCGGAGTCTTCGTGAGCATACATCTGTTAATCGTCTTAAACCAAATATGGCACCCATTAGACCACAAAATTAGTTATTTATTTAATATTCAACACAAAGGTACAACACTCAAAGACACGTCTTGGGAATAAAAGAAAAGCCTGTTTCGTCTCAAATTATTGAAATCAACAAGAATCTTCGTGAAATTAATTTAACGCCTTCAAAGTTTTATTTACAATACCACCCACAAAAATATTTTTCTCTTCTGAGTTTGAACCCTAAATTTATACACCTTTTGCCAAAGCCATCGTATAATTGGATGTTCTAATTAAGCAATCTACCAGCACATGTATTTCAAAAACAACACTGATGAATAATTCACAGAGATATCTAAAAAAAACAAACTGTGATAATTTCCAAACACCTGACACACACGTTCATCATATGGGTGTTGGTATTAAAATCTCTTTTAGGAAAGAGAGACATTATTTTATTTTCGTATTAAATAAAGACTTTCAAGTAAGGAATTTTCAGGACCCTTCAAAGTCTTTGTGAATACAAGCAAAATACATACGAAAACTCATTTAAAAACAGATTTTTCAACACAAAGTGTTCTTAAACGCTTTTTTGACTGCTGAAATGAAATCTAATAAAATCGGGCTCAGAGATAAATTGTCTTGAATGTCTTTGCACCGGTTTAAATGTGAAGAAATTTTCCTATTAACCCTAAAATAACAGACATTTTCACTCTGGCAAACTGGCAACCTGAAGATGGTGCGGCTGAGACACCATTCCCAAAAAGAAACTGACTATACACCCTATACACTGCCTGAGCCAACATTTAAGTGCTTTTTATATTTGATGTCATTAAATAATATTCCCTTGCATAATAAGCAACTGGTTCTGCCACAAAATAACGAAAGCACCAAGATATCGTTATTGCGGGTGGTGTGGCTTTTTAGAAGACAGGTGGGTAGGAGGTATAAGTAGTTAAGGCAGGTACCTCCAAAAGTTATGTGCACCAGAGAAGTACGCGAACAAATTAATTTTTCACTCCACGGTCGGTTATAGAGAATCATCCATGGCTTTTCAAAGACCAAGAAGATACAATTCAAGCAGCTTGAGATTATTTCTTTTGTCGAGTGGAGATACTTAAGTTAACGGCCTCGACGCCGCCGGAGGAGGTTTCTCGTATAGGTATGGAAATTATCATTTTGCAATAAAGTTCTTGGGGGTTTTTTATCATGCAGCTTTTTAAATGGTGACATAAACATCTTTTTGTCCTCAAACACAAAGGCAGAGTTCAAAGACGAATCGTGTGTGTTCCCAAAAAATAAAACTTACTGTTTGCTCCATTTATGTACGGCATGCATCCGATTACAACCGCGATAACAAGCACTCCCAACCAAAGCATGTGACGTGCCATCGTAGAGGATTTTCAGGATGTCGCTTCAATTCAACCGAATTAAGGAGCTCTTAGCATAAGCACTTATCTTTACTTTTATCCACTCAACTAACAAACAGAACCCATAAACGACCAACTAAGCCTACAATCAAGCAGAATCGACAAATCGACAATTGTTTTGATCTTCGCTTTTCCCTCAAGATTACTCTGAATGGCACACTTCTTTTTCTTTTTATTCTGTTTTGTTTCCTTTTTAACACTTTTTTTTTTGTTTGATTTATTTACGTTAGCGACACGCGAGAACAAGGCTATTTCGCACTCGAACCCAAGACACAACACACAACAGCAAAAATAACATTCAAGTTAATAATAATGAATTACACCCGAAGGATGAACAAGCGCGAAACACAAAGCGAACAAAATTGAACGGAACCTAAGCTCGTAGAATGAAATTAGGATATCCTTCCATCCAGAACGACACGGATGGTCTGGCTGGTGTGAATGAATGCTGTGTGCTGCTATGTGGTATTTCTCCGACGGTTCACAGTAGAGTCGACGTTGTCGTTATCCTTGCACGCTTGCTATTCGAGTGCGATTAAGAATGATTCTGAAATGTTCACTGCCATTTATATCTTCATCCGATGTGCGCTTCCTGTTTTCCTGCCCGTTGTTTACATTTTTTTGTTTTTGTGTGTGTTTTGTTTTTGTGGGGGTGGTTGTTTTTTGTGTCGTTTGCCAATTGGGGGTGATTTCTTGAATCTGTTTTTGTGGTTGCCGCCTTTGTTTCGGGGAAATGTATAATTTTGTCTTTGGAGTCACTTTGTTTGATTTTAACTGTGCTCTCTGGAAGTAAACTTACACGTTGAACTATGTGCAGAAGGAATGAAAAAGGTTTGTTTGACTCAATTCGAAAAAAACAGGCTTGTCTGTAACTGCCATAGAAACGATTGAACATGGCACGATTTTGAAAAGAGCTGAGCTCTTATAGTTGGTGATAGTTTAGTCTTCTCTGAATCATCTATCGGAAAACAATTTTTTCAGTTGGAGAAGGCATTTTGCTATGAAATTTAGATCTCCGATGAAAATCATAAAAATCTGTGAAAAGTCTTGTCATATTTCCGAGTGATTATTGCCATTACGTAAAAAAAAAGCTCTTACCGGAAAATAATCTTATCCATTTGAGAAACCATTCCCACAAAGAAATTCCAGTGGCCGACGAAAGTGAAAGAAATCCGATCGTATTAAGTTAGCAAGACAAGCAAAGCAAAGCAAGTTAATAAAGCGTAATGATTTCAATCATAATGTCGACCAACAGAAAATGAGGCTAACCACTTAAAAATACCTTTTCCAAAAGAGGGTCGATTATCGATTGAAATGAAAGAAATCCGATCACATTGAATGTTCAAAAATCATCGGAAAAGCGAGACAGTTGTAGCAAATCTCTGGTTTCCTCGGCTAGATGAACGCAGATACTACTTGTACTACTTGCTCAACGTGGTGTAAAAGATGTTCTGGTAGCAAAAAATGCAAATCTGCCAAGAATGAATCCATTGAGCGATAAGGTCTAGAAAGAAGGAAACTGCTTTAAAAGGGGTACGAAAAACAGTTGAAGCGTCTGAATAATTATCGCGTGTTTTTTTAGATGTAGGTTTTTAATGGGGATAAGACTAACATTTTCTGGTCAAATAGGTCAATTTTAATGTTATTTATGTTTAGTTTAGTTTGCCATTTTATCATAAACAGGTTGTTTCTACTTTAGATTTAAGTTTGCTTGTACTAAGTGTAAAATAAATAAAAGAACAATGCTTGCAAATCGTGCAAATTTTATTTAAAATAATGGTTCAGTTTACCCCAAGCTCCGTCCATTTTATGGTCGACACAATCTTCCATCAGAGCAATTAATTCAGTAAACCATGGATCGTTTTCGCACTACGTTTACTTTACGAACAGTGCGCACCCAAGAAACAATTGCCGCCGTAGGGCAAAGTGTTGAAGAGGACCCGAATGAATCGATTTGCCACCATGCACAGCAATTGGAGTTTTGTCCGTCAACTTTATGGAAGATTTTGAGCAAAGATCTTGGCTTACGACCTTACAAGATCCAGCTTGTACAAGAATTAAAGCCACGAGACCACCCAATGCGTCGTGATTTGGTGTATGGGCCGATGCTGAATTTCATCGCAAAATTTTGTTCAGTGATAAGGCTCTTTTTTGGTTAGATGGTTACGTCAACAAACGAAATTGGAGCATTTGGAGTGAAGAGATTCCACATGAGTACCTTGAGACGCCATTACATCCACAACTGACTGTTTCGTGTGCTCTATGGGCTGGTGGAGTCATTGGGCCATACTTCTTCCGAAACGATACTGGCAAGCCAGTTACCGTAAATGGAGACCGGTGTAAAGCCATGATAACCAAATATTTTTTTCCCGAATCGGATGGCATGAATGTGGATGAGATGTGGTTCGAACAAGACGCAACACCACAGCACACTTCACAATCATACATAGTTTCGCGGAATTGATCTGTCAATTGGACACCAATTTCTCTGGGGATATGTGAAGTCACTCGTCTTTGGCAATAAACCAGAAACGTTAAGGGGTTTGGAAGCCAACATTCGTGGCGTTATTGCCGACGTACGTATTCAAATGCTCGAAAAAGTGGTTGAAAATTGGACCTCTAGACTTGGCTTTATTCGAGCCAACCGCGGCTACCACATGTCTGACCTCATATTTAAACATTAATGGCATAAAATTATCCTTCCAATATAAACTCAAATTGATGGACATGAAAATGATTTTCCTTTGTTTTATTTTAATTCAAAGTTTTATATACCTCCACTCCAAAAACACCCTTTAGTATTATAGTAATAGATCACAATCGGAAAGAGTTTAGATTAGAGCTTAGCTAACAGCTTAGTCAAGAGCTTAGGTAAGTACATGCAGTATGCATAGAACTTGGCAAGTTAACAAAAAAAGAAAACATTTGACAATCAAATAAACCGAAAAAAATATATAAATACATCAGCTGGCAACCATTAGGCCGTTGTCCTTTTCCAACTTTCACTTGTGTCTCTTTCGAATATTCATTCTGTTTGCCTCGTGCACTCTTGCATGTTGTGAAACGTTACTGTGCGGCTACCCAAAGAGCATTGGCATCCTTTTGCACAAGATCCTACTTCCTCTACACAAGGCGATTATTATTTATTTAACTGCTTTCTTTTTTGTTCATTCGCCTTCAAGTTATTGTGTTAGTTTTTTGAGTGTTTTTTCTTTTTTATCATTTTTATTTTTATTCTTAGATAGATTGTCGTCAATTGAACGTTTGCTCATTGACAGTTGTCGCAATATATGAACACGGCACACAGGACACCATTAGAACCCGAGGACGACACCTGACTTATAACCTAGATAACCTTCTTCTTCTTTTTTTTTTGTTACGTATACGTCATGTATGCCGGTGTTAATATTTTCTGTGTGGGGGTAGAAGATGGTGTCTAATTTGGTTGTGGATGGTAGACAATCTGTATAGGTCCTTCCCCTCTTGCCATCCTCACAGCCCTGTTGTCATCGTCGACGTAGTCGTCCTCCTCGTAGTCGTTTGTTGCTGTTTTGAATAGCTATTATGAATTCGAATATAAATTTATTAAATCGTTTAGACTTGTGTCTGTTTGCTCGGAGGGTTTGGCGGGTAAATGGGTTCGTTGTATATTTTTAAACTGGGAATTGGGAATTCGCATTTAAATGGTGGCGCAGGAATATTTTCGCTGAATGACATCGGCTAAGGGAAGTGCGACCGACCTGATGGTTTTATGTGGTGGTTGAGTGTTCTTTTTTCTTCACTTTTTTTATTTGCAACCGGTTTTGTAACATTCTCCGCTCATTTCGATTCGACCCCACCCACAGAGATACCCCCTTTGATTGTTGATACTGGTGTAGACCGGTGTCTCTTTTGCCAGCTTGTATCAACATGGGAATAACAATGTCCTTAATGAAGGATTTTTATTTTCTTCTTTTGCATTTCCGTAGAATTTAAGTCGTTGTTTTGAGATGTTTTTTTTTATTCTTGGTGCTCCTGTTGGTTGGTTGGTTTATTAGAATTTTTTGATTGCTTGTTGTGGAAGAAGGTAGAGTGTTCTAATGGATTCATTTTCCTGTCGTATGTTTTCATTTTTTATTTTTGTTTAATTTTATGGTGGGACCAATTTAAAATTCAATGATGCTGCGGTGATTTGTTTGGAAAAAGAAAATTACAATAATTAACCAGAATATAAATATAGAAATCAGAATTCAATGTAATTTTGAGGATTTCTTATTTAAATTGAAAGTCACGTTTTGGTGGCAAACGATTGATTTGCGTATGCTATTTTATGTATACACTTGCGAATAATTGGGTAAATGATGGATTTGCTATTGAAATCGTGGTTGGTTCTCAGGTTGGGGGAAAAAAATGAGTCCAGTTATGCAAGATTGGTACCTGATTGAAGTAAAAATGTTAAAGGGCCATTCTAGTCATGAAATATGCATTTTTCAAACCACCATAATAATGATTTACTATGCGGACATGATGGTTATACTTTAGATGCATTTTAAATTGGTGTCGCTTCATGACCCAGAATATGAGTATTTGAATCTGAATCACAATGAAGCTTTAAAAGCTCCTTTTTGGTTTTGTCCAGGATATGGTTGCTTTTAAAGCGGGTTAGGCCCCGAGGCTACCATAGCTTTGTTGCGGCACCCCACGTGTTCCCGGGACATATAAAAAGACAATTCTTATTACTTCGTTTGCTAGTCCAAAGTTAACTCAATACTGTTAATCCATAATTTTTTTATTGCAAGTGCTTTCTTATTGGTTAGTTAACCACACGCACAGCTTAGATCCAGAGGGCAAGGTAACATCAAAGCATGCCTGTTACGCGAGAGGTTCGTGGAAAAAGCAGAAAAACTAAAAATGTTTTTCACGGGTATAGCCTTTGGCGAAGAATTAGAAAATTCTCCGATAACCCAAGATAGGAAGATCATTAGCGCCATGAAAGCTCTTTCTCGATTAGCTGCTCGGAAATAAATTGTAGGTCCCCCCCCATTCCCTCACAATGCATGGGTGTAAGGAATGCGGTAGGACTTAGGGCTCTCTGCTCTGTTGCGCCACTCTATCGAGCCGAAAACTGCTAAGGTATACTGTCTATCTTCTGGCAATGTTAGGGAGCCTTTGGAAAGATATGGGGCCATGGCACAGAAAGGGGCCCTTTGAATAATGGCAACCCCAAATTATAATCAATCGTCTAATATGCGTCAATTGTTTGATGGAACATGCTCTCGCGTAAATAAATGACTACTTCGTTCGTCAAATTTCAAAAAATAATGTATCTTGGGCTATACCTACTGGGACTTTTTTTTGCGTCAAAAATGCACAGTCAACTTTCCTTCGGTTGGGGACTGGTTCACACTACAGTCTGAGTCGGAAAAGGATTGTAATCAAATTTCCACAGATGGTTTCAAGACCGACAACAGTGGATCAGGAGCTGACATATGACTCTGCCTGCCTTTTATGGCACATGCACATCCGTCTTCCTAGCGGAGGTGTATGCTATCCAAATGGCCTCAAGATTCGTTACAAGCAATGGTTGAATGGGGTGAAGTATTTATGTCCGCAGCAACAGCCATGCTCTATTAAACCCTATAACTACTTCGAAAGTGATTCAGGAATTCAAGACCTTTCCGAATACGGTCGGAAGACTAAATTCTTTAAGTCTCTTTTCGCATCCAGACCATCGTGGCATAACTAGAAACGAGATCGCCGATGAATTTTTAAAACAAGAATCTCAGACAGCTTTTTCAGGACATGAACCGGCGGGCGCTTATGGTCACCCAAGGTCCTCAGTGAGGGCTTCAACCAACGATTGGACCTTTCAAAAGCGCAATTGTAGATGGCATGCTTCCATTGGATGCAGGCAGACTAAACGTATGCTATACCCAACGTAAATAAGAAAACTGCAACATTTTAGCTATCCCGTTGCAGAAAAGATTGTAGACAGCTTTTTTGGGTTGCCACGGTGCACTTCACTTTTGTCAAGCAATTAAGAGTGTTAGGCTTAAGTGATTTCACACTCTGTTAATTTTTTAGGAGAAGATAATGGCACTTTTGCGAATGTCCTGCATTTTCTCATATCAGGTTACAGAAATTCTGTACAGACATAGTGAGAGCTGGTAATCTAGGCTCCTTGTCCTTATTATGGCAGCGTCATTTAGCTTTTCTTCGAACATCTGGAAAGTTATAACAAAGATGGTTGCTAACTGGTAGTACAATGGACCAGGTTTACGTCTGAGTATTTTAAAAACCACCAACAGAAAAAAAAATAAGATTAGTTTGAAAAAATTTGCCAACATGCTTCCGGCCAAATCGACATACAGACTGATCAACAGAGTTGTTCCACTTTTTCGAAAAAAATATTTTTGGATTTCTTGAGGATAACATTGGCAAACGTCTCGGAACACAGCCCAGTAAAACTTGTATTGGTTAACGATAGCCATAAGCGGTATTTGAGTTGGTATATTTCACAAGACGATTTCTTATTTGAAATAGTTCGTCAAATGACCTAGACATGGCAGATATTGTCAATAGAACAGAACTAAAGCATATTAAAAATAAGAAGCATCCAAACGGTATTTTTTTTTTATAATACATACATATTTTGGCTTTTACTTTCGACTACTTTTCGGTCAGATATAATTTTTTATGAGAAGAAAATCAATTTGCAATATTCAACAAAAAGCTGTTCAGTTTCTTTATAACTACATTTACTGTACAAACTCTTCACCACCTCATTCGGCTTCCTCTACGCATTTGTTGCATAAAACTTCTTTCAAAATTTCTAATTCATAAACGTACAAACAAGCCCATAAAAAAGATAATTTAAGTCAAATATTATTCAATGGCAAATGAGACGGGCGTTTACCTCACCAACCAGGAAATCAAAGAAAATGCTACAGCCTGTTTTCTATCCAGCCCATAACATATTAACTGGCTAACAAATCTGACAAAAATCCAATTATATGCAGCAAATAATAAATTAAAAGACATAAATCACTATTATTGAGCAGCTTTATGCAACGGACCTTTATCGATTGGAGTTTTTTTCCATATCAAATGTATAATGACCGGGAAATTTGTATCGCTCAGGGAGAAACAAGACATATAACGCAATTAAGAGAACAATGTTACATAACATTGTTATCAATCAGACTTAATCGAGCATAATAAGATGCCACACAACGGATTCTTAGTCGCAATCACAGGCGTATTCACTTCGGTTTGGTATTTCGCTTTTATAAAATGCGGATTTGGTGCATGAGACACACTTTTTTTCTTATAAGTATGTACATGCAAATAAAACGCATTTCTCATATAATATGAGTTTCAATGCGAACAATTGCACATAATATGCGAAAGTTCAAAAGGTAAATGAAATCATTCGAAGAATCTTAGAAAAGATTAATTTCACCAATTCACTGGGAATTAAATGCTGAATGACAAATTCATTTCACGTTCAGTGTGAAGAGTTAAGGTTACGCCACCATCACCACAAAAAAGACTTGAACGTGATGGCGCATCCAAAGCAGGTGCAATTGTTTCTGCTTATTTGGTTCACTTAATTTAAGTGTGTTTTTTTTTTATCTTAAGAAAACTCGATAAGGGAACTATTTCGCAATCTAGAGAAAGAAAGAGTATATATTTGTATGCGAAATCGATCCGCGCATAGAGACTTTAGTAAATAAAGTGAATTCCGTCAATTACAACTTGAGTAGAAGGTTGAAAACAGAGTTGAATCAAATTGGTAAAGTAGTAAACATGTAACATTTTCTAGTCTCGATATCAAAGTGAGGTCATCGCCATATTTTGAGGAAACAGATCAATCGTACATCAGCAGTTGTTTTCTTATTTTCCCTCATCAATGCGACTTGAGTCTCTAACGACTAGCATCTTGCCACCCACACAAAAAAGGAACTTGTTAGAAAACATTTTTATGCCTGTTTAGATGTCACTTATAAAATAAAAATGCTATAAAATAAAATAATATAATTTTCAATTACAGCCACAAGACGTTTGCATTCACTCACTCGAAATGGCAAGCAATCGCCCCGCCACGCGCACCGCAGTCATGTGCGCCTTCGATGTCACGATCAATTTTCTTTGTATCATTACCACCATCAGATGTTATGAACTACAATGCAAACGTGCAGAAATTACACCAGCACGCTGCAAACGGTGAATGAACAATGAGCCATGTATTCATTGTAATCTCTTTGGCATGAGCATCAGCCTCAGTAGCCGTGCCGTGCCGCAAGCATCGTCCAATGTGAAAAGTGAAATTTTGCAGCAAAATTCATCGAAAGAAAATTGCACTGTCGCTTTTGTTTGAAAAGTGACTGAGTCAGTGTCAGCTGATTGGAAGCTTTGATGATGAATCTGATATAGTTTGTTAAGATGATGATGTCGATAAGGAACTCGTTTGTCTGTGTGATCTCTGCTGATCTCTGTTACTGGCTCGCGTGGGATAATAGGAAAAGGCTTTTAAGTGATAATAGTGCTTGCCCCTTTGTAATGCTCCTTTATCATTACAATTTTGTACATAAACTTGGAGGCAACATTACTTTCGCTTTGCATCCAAAGATCATGAGGATGGAATAAGTCACAATATCTGCATACATGTTTGAACAGTGAAACATACAGAGTTAGCAAAATTTTTTCAGAGGCTTGTTGTCAAATTGAAAAATTAGATACATATAGGAAATATCAAAGAGGTGAACTGAGTTAGACTTGAAACGCTAATAAGTGCGAGTTTTGACAAAGAGACGAAAAAATATTCTGCGAGTAATGACTCACCTCTTCTCAGTGCCAGAGTTTGTGCAGAATGTCACAGCGGATTGATGAAACTTACAGAATCAAAGGTCGACTTAAGCACTAAGGAAGCAGAAACTCTTAAAGGGGTATTCTAGCCTAGAGACATGAATTTTAAGTAATTTTTAAAGTGTCGTAAAAAAGACAATCGTTATTTTAATATACATTTTTTTGCGAGTTATTTATTAATGTTAAAAGAGTACAGAAAAAAAATTGTTTAAAAAAAAGTTAAAAACTTTAAATTCTAGCAGGTGATGAAGTGGGGTATCTCAAAAAGTTGACACATGACCATACCCATGATTTCAACCCTCCTAGTCATCCGAATTATAAAAGAAAAAAAGATTCTTAGTCTGTAATGATGTCGCTTTCGCATGAACCAGCGATAACTGAAAAAAAAAATTTGAGAAAATGGTTTGAGAAAAATAACCATTTTTTTACCTTTTTTGAGTTTTTCGAATTTTTTAAAAATAGCAAAAATTTAAATTGGGAGATGAGGCTAGTTCATGCTTGAGATGGGTCTATAAAGAAGATTCTCTCAAAATTTCAAGTAAATCGGTCGAGTAGAACTCGAGGAGTCGTGGGTATCATATTGAAAAATTATGTCCTGAGAAAAACACATTTAAAGATTCGCGTTAAGTGAAATTCTAATCAGTTTCCATGTCAAAAGACGGCTAAAACTTCGGAAATAGTTGGAATTTTGAAAAATCTTTTTAGGGGAATATTTTTGAATATCTAAACTATCGAATTATGATAAAAAAAAAATTTCGATTTTTTCAAATTTCCTTAACCGTAGACCTACGTTTAAAAAAAACGACTAATCTTAAGTTGGTGGGTCGTTTTCTACCCTCATATTTTTCTTAGGAAAATATTAACAAAACTGAATATTTTATACAAAAACTGATAGTTTATATTTATTAATTCAATTGCCCTGGAAACAACAGAGAAAAAACACATGTATAAACATTTAAATGTGTTCAATGCATTTTACACATATATTCCGGTTATGTATTCTTGCAAACATTTTTATTGCAGAAGACGCAGACCAACTCACTTTTGTTGTCTTTGGATTTTGTTTTTTGCTTCTGTGTATAAAGCACATCTGCCTCGTTTCTTTGGCTGTGGTAAATTGATCTTGAGCCGTTTAGCTGCAGGACTGCAATCTCTTTGATTACAAGTTAGTGTGGGGGATGATGAGCCAACTAGTGTCGCATGAAGGGTAAGTGAGGATGATGCTCTAGGTGCTCTTGATTGGTAAGACATATACAGTCGTATTTATAAAATTTTCTAAGAACATCCTTAGACAGCAGTCCAGCTAGCCGTTGTCTAAAGAGTTGGACAAGCCTTAGCCAACTTCGTATTTATAAATACAACAGTTGTCTAAATAACCCCTCAAACTGTCAACTTTGAATGAAAAACTAAATGGTGGCTTTCATGATGTATGCGTGGAGTACCATTGTTTGTGTTTTGATATACGAGTACAACAACTAAAAGGCTTTGAAAGAGTGTCGCAGAGGGCTTGAACTAGACCAAAAAAACAGCTGATTTGACTTTGGGTTACAACTTTTGCAAGTCTCATAAAATAAATAATAAAGGCGTTCAATGCTGAAATGTCTATCATATTGACAAAGACGCACATTGGCCAACGGTTTGTTTGGCGTTCTAAGAGACAAACTGAGAATCACAACCCGCCGAAGCGACGGGTGATTCTTCACCTTCATTCTCGGATTCAGCCGAATCAAACTCGTCGGTGCTACCAACTTCAGGGCTATAATTTTCATCACTGCCCGCGGAAAAATCATTGTTACTTGATGAAAAACTTGACATTTTATCAAAACAATATGTTATTACTTATTGAAATAACAAGACACAACGATTCTCAAACGAATTTATCAATACAAAGTGATTTTTCATATAATGGGTCGAAATCGACCCAATCTGACAGAAAAAACTCAAAATCGAAAAAATCATACCCAACTATGTTTTAAATCGTAAAACAGTTTGAATTCGATGCATAAGGGTGCATGGAACAAAGTCATAAAAAACCAGCAAAATCCACAAACCAGTTATTATATTATTTTCGATAAAGCATAGCGAATGGGTAGAAAACGACCCAAACGTAGGTCTACGGTTAAATTAGTTTCTCTGTCATATTTGGTTTTATGGTCATTCAGAGCCTTTGAATACTGGGACAGGGTATAGACATACAGATGGTGGCGGGTGAGTACCTGGGAAGCCAACGGCAATTCTGAATCCCTTAAAGTGTCCCGTTCGGTTTCTTATTTCCAAGAGGATTACTAAGTAAATGACCCTTCAAGTCGGGGGTTGTATAAATGAAAAATAAAATAAATAGGGTGGCGCAACAGGGCGAATAGCCCCAGGGCCAACCGCATTTCTAAAAACCGTACCTTGTCTGGGAATGGAGGGGACCTGCAATTTTGTGCCGATTCCAAATGATTAATCGAGAACGCGCTTTTCATGACACTGAACTTACTATTGGAGGCTTGCCAATTCCTCGTGAAAAGTGATACTGGTGGAAAATGTTTTTGCTTCTGTTGGGATTCGAACCACTAACTTCTGATTAACAGGCGGACATGCTAACCATCACGCCACGGGTACCACCGGGGTTGTATGGAGTATACTACCCTACCTAGTAAAAATTTTATGTTTCCGAAACAACCATCGGCCTCGTATAGTCGTAATATTAATAACTTCACAGTAGATGGCCTCGATATAATTAAACATGGTAGCTCATTGCTCATGGTGGTCTTATAGCTGTCAACAAATGTGTGCCTCGATGACGTCATGTGCAGAACTAAAGTAAACGCCGCTATCTTTATTAGTTGTGTCGTCGTTAATGACCCTAGCAAACGAAATATAGACAAAGAACTTCAGATCTGCACGTGAAACGTATCAAACGTAATGTGCCTTACCGAACTACGTTCAAATGGAGAATCACCGATGGCTCTATAGACTGTGCCAAACCAGACAGAATTGCCATCCCAGAAGTGCAATGAAATGGGCTTGGTAGACACAGGAATATGGGTATCAGCCAAAATCTAGTAAATGGGCGTGTAATTACCATGCGCATCAGCACCATCATTAGCCTAATATGCGCCCACGACCTCGTAGAAGAAAAAGAGGAGAATTCGAAAGATTGATTCTGCGATAATCAAGAGGAAGCGCCCTAGTAGACATGACGTGAAAATCGATTTTGGTGATTTTAACGCAAAACTAGTGAATTAGGACATCTTTGGAAATACTATCGGTAAAATTGAACTCAGACTATTTGATTTCGCTGCCGGGCTAAATATTGTTGTTAGTTGTGTACGCTTCGCGCTTCTCAAAATTTATAAAATCACACGGCAAATGGCGATTCCCAGATCAACGAACGACGCAAGGTGCTTTTCCATTTTGCCTCGGACCACTAGTTTGTTGTAGCCAAGCTACGAATGAGGATATTCTATTCATGACAAAGATAAGCTACAATGGAAAGAAACTGCAAGAGCCTTCTTCAATCGAAAGCCCTTCTAACTATCCTTGAATCTAATGTCGCGAGAATTAATCACCAATTGGCACCAATGCCAAGAATCTACCAGGACCGCAATCTCTAATATTCTGGATTTCACTCGGCCTCCAAAGTGAAACCCATAGTTCGATTAAGAATGCAGGCAGGCAGATGCAGCCAAACATTGGGCAAATGTTGAAATGAGAAGTAGAAGCAGCATGAGATGCACTCCTTTGAGGAAACTTAGAGATACATTAAACAAAACCTCGTTATTTTCTGGGAATGCACATATTAAATTTTTTTTTTTAAAATTTATATCATTCGCCCTTTGTAGCACACATTTTTCGGTCTTCAAGTTCAAACTCCAATATTTCTAAATCCTGTATAGAAAAAATTCAAATAGATAGATAGATAGATTAGATAGATTGTTTTATTCATTCCTTAAACAAAGTTACATTTACATTTACAATTCAAATATTTACCTTGTTATTGTGTACCTCCTTTATGTAAATATTATTCCCATAATACAACAATACAATCAAATTTAATTTACATGAATTTATGTGCATCATTTAAATTTGATCACCATAAACATTCAATGAATATCCCATTCACTGGGCTAAATTATAATCAGCATGCAACACTTCGCAACACTTTCATTTAAATCTTTGGCTGCACTCTTGCGTATACGTAATTTTAATCATCAATAAACGCCCATTGAAAGTTTAATTTAATGTAACAGCTACCGACACCTCAGGAGCGAAAACTAAAGAAATTACTCTTCAACATTAATCTTTATTTCAAAACACTTAATGCGCATCGAGTAAAGTTATTGTCTTGACAGTGCCCAGCATCGAAGACTTCACATGCACCTGCAGCTACACCACAGACCGTTGGCGTTGCGACGCAAGACGCGACCACTTGACAAAATGTGAATAAAAACAAAACATTGATTCGTTGATTATGAAGCCAATATACGAGTATAGTCGGATCCATTCCAGCATTGAATGAAGTGGTGTTATAGCACTACGATGTTGAAGATCATTACTCATGTCTTCAATGTTGTGGCGCGGTGCCATCTCTTTTTTTGCCTCGGAATTTTTGGTTAAAACACGCCGCGCCGCAACTGAAGAACACTGCACAAACGGGGATCATTGGGTTCCGCTTAAGTTTTCTTTTAAACTAGCGACCGCTTCGAAGCCATGGTTAATAGATAATTCACTTTCAACGCGTTCGGTTCGGTGAGCGAAAGGTGACTTTTTGTGTCTTTGTTTTTATTTTTTGTTTTCGTTTTCATTTCCATTTTTGGAACAATTTTTGTAAACACGTTTAAGATTCACGTGAACATGAACTGGGCAAAGCTGTCGAATGTGATTGTTATAATCGGTGTTTTCACTGTTGTTATCGTTGAATGCCGATGGTATCAAAGCGGATTAGTTTTTTATGATATTTCAACAAAACAAATGATTCTACCACCAACGGTTTCTATACATCGTGCTCGGAGTATGCAATTAACGAATTTGCCAATTTTTTCTTCATTGGGGAAACCGTGCACTTGCAAAGGATTAAAGTGCGGATGCTGTGCGGGCTTGGAAGTTCGTGAATACAATTACAATGAAAAAAGTACGTGGGTAGTTTTGAAGTGATGTGAAAATTGGTAAAGCAATTTCAAAGTTTTTTTTTTTGTATTTTCGATTTATTTAATTATTTTGGCACAACTACGGTTCATGGTAGGCCCAGGGTGCAGGGTAGAGTGTATGCTCTGCCAACTAGTTCTATGAAGATGCGTTAGGGGAGGGGAAGGAACAAAAATGAGTCATTGACCTTTTCAAGTCCAGATTTAAAGTGCAATGGCTTCCAATGTGAAAGTAACGGTTAGCACAAAACCAACAAAAAAAGTTCACACGATTCAAATTCAATTCACGATTCAAAAATCACTCGTTTCATGGTTAACTATTTGCATTCCTGATCGCAAATTCAAAATTCTATGACACAATCTGAAGTGTGATGCAAACTTATAGAACAGATGTTGCTGTGAGTGAGCTTCTTGTACCTACTTAAAAAGGCTTAATTTCAACTCTCTCTGGAGTTCAATTATGAGTATATGGCTTGAGAAAACCATGAACATATCTTTTTAAATCAGCGGTTTTCTTGTACCTACTTCTTTACGGGTAATGGTGACTTATTCAACATAAGGATTTTAAATAATTTTTAACAGCCAGACAAATAAGGAAAGTGTTTGGCTATTGACCCCAGTGATATTCAGAATATTTTGTCATTTGAAAAACCTTGCAGGAGTTATTAGTCATATATTTATGTTTTTCTCTTACAATTTATTCAACTTTGAATTTCAGAGAGTTCAGAGTGATTTGAATATTGCCTTTCAAAACTCAAGCATGAGAAATTCATACCGTGACACCCGTTTTTTTACTAGTGGTTTTCATAATTCCCACTTTGTTTATAACGGTCACCTTAGTTCGTATTGGATACGCACAATTTAGCACAAAAGCTCTGAGAACAAATTTGAAAATTGTCAAAAGAATACGATGTTTCTTGATGAGTAACATCCCTGGGGGCTTCTTCAACAACTTTGTATACCGGCGAAACTGCAATACGAAAAATACAAGTGGGGACGACTGGGTCGCACGAACATGTGATTGTATGCTAAATACAATAACAAAATGTTAAGGCTGAGTTCGAGATTTTCGTTTATGATATTTATTATATATTTGGTGGTACAGGACTGCCAAGTGCACACCAAATATGAATATTAAAAAAAGAAATTAATAAAATATTAAAAAAGGTTTTAAGCGAAAATCTGAAAACGCCATTCTTTTGCAGTTTCTAGTACTTATAAACGATGAAATTTTTATCAAAATCGTAGGACCAGTTTAAGAAAACCGGTTTTTTTACTTTTCACCTTTTTTAAAAATGGATTTCTTAAGAAATCAAGTAAGCAAGGTTCAAGATCTTGTCAGAAGTTGTTTTAACAAAATATTTGAAAAAGTCAAAGATGCTAGAAACCGCAGCAGTTATTTCAAAAAATCAAAATTTTTTTCATAAAATTTATAAAAATTTCAAAGACTAAAATTTTTTCACATCTTTTTCAAACCATCTATGATTTCTAAAATATAGCATTTCGTCAAAATTGTGCTCGCCATTAACCAGAAAGTCGGTTTTTAAAATAGCGGTGCTGTCTGAGGTACCAGTTTTAAACTTTTTCTCCAAATATTTTTTAGCATCATAAGAAAGATAACTTTAAATTCATCTTTCACACAAAATCTAATCGAATTCGTTGAAGCCGTTCTCGAGAAAATAAGTATTGCCATATCGGTATTATAGCAGGGGCCATTATTTCAAGACCTAGAGACCCAATTCCAAGAACCCCTCTGTAGGCTGTCCCACTTAACTGCAAAATTTGAATAAAATTGGTCAAGGAGTGCTTTAAGTCCATACAGACAGAGTTGCAGGACCCACTGTTTTCGTATTTTCATGTTAAATTTTTATCTCAAAATTTTTTTTCTGCACGATTGCAAATTTTGCCCCATAGTGTTATAGTACCAATAATAATAGCAACTAAAAAACAATCTTTAGTCAAAACAATTCGTGAATAAGAATTTTTCGCATGGGCATCACAGTTTTAGATGGCCCTGAGGATATCTCGCCAACAACTGACATCTATTTCCAATTTTGGACTTCAAATTTGTTGAGGCCCCTTTCCATTTGACTGTGTAGCTTCAGTAAAGGTTTTCTTCTTCTGAAATTTTATCTTGTTTTCGAAGAGCCGGAAACGAAGATTTTAGCCGCTAGACGTATCCCATCATAACCTTCTGGCCTTGCTCATGTCACGTTGCAGCTCGAAAGTTAATATTTCAGCAGATAAGATATCATAAGCGACGTTAAATGAATATACGTCTAAAGTTTGTTTGGTTCCATTCATAAGTCAGATATTCTTTCTTCCGGCCACTTATGCATATCAGTTACAGTTTTTCTAGATCTTCGTGACTTCTTCTACTTTATTCCACCGTTGGCCTTTGCAGGCTCGACTCAAACTTCTTCACCTAGGCAGCTACCTCTTATCAATGGGTAAAAATCTAACACGTTAAACCGGATATCCTCATTTGTGGTGCCCGTGATATAATGGTTTTAATGGTTGTCTGTTACAAGTGCATTTGAATTTCAAATTTCAGAAAAACTGCTTTTACCATTCGAGATAATTGACAAATTTGTAATTTTTATCTTTATCGATGAGCCGTTCGAAAAGTTGTAACTTTGATTCGCAATATCCGCCTAGAAAGGAAAAAAACAATAAAATAACAAGAGTGGCGCGAGGCAACATTGCGTGAAGCTCCGGGCCTAGCGCATTTCTCACAACCAAGCCGGTTCCAAACGGCTAATCGAGAAAGTGCTTTTCATGGCAATGACTTTACTAACGGAAGACTTGCCAATTATTCGCGAAAGGTGATACTCGTGGAAAGACATTTTGTCTCTGTTGGGATTCGACCCAGAATCCTCTGGGTTAACAGGCAGACATGCTAACCATCATAAAACGGGTACCAAGGCCTCACAAATTAATGCGTATCATTTCTCACTTCAGCCCAACTTGTCACACAGTTAAATACAGAAATTCACATGTTCGCCGCTCAACCCGGAGGTGGAATGCTTTACCAAACTTAATTTTCCCCACTCTTTACAATTCACAGAAATTCAGGAATAATGTGAATCGGCATCTCTTTTCTTATCCTTTTCTTATTTACAAACACAGTTTTTCAACATTGTAAGGGTAGTCACAACTTCTTAAAGTGCACGTGAATTAAAAAAAAATGGTCTCTTCTATTTTAAGCAAACTTCGGTCGAGAGAAAACACTTGGAGCCGCGCCGGGACTCTCTGCTCTGTTGCGCCACTCTATTTATTTATTTTACAATAACTAGATAATGGTGCTAGTCAATGTTGGCTCCCCACAAGGCTTGGACTTCCAGATTATTGAATGAGTGCCTTTTGGTTGTCGCAACAATGTAAATCTGCTGTTTGACGGAAGTTCCATTTAGAGATCGCCATATGCCCTTACGTTTTGTAGAAATGAGACAAATGTCTGCTACTTACAACTTTGCTTAGCTCACTGTAAGAACGATTATCAAGCGATTAGTTTGACTTTATCAAAGAATTTTTTTTCCTGTCAGTGCTCAAAATTCAATAAAGCCATTTTCATGTACTTCATTTGATTTTGAATTTTTTTTAAGAGAATCCATGACTTCTATCCGACGTAGTTAACCCAAAAGCATATGCTGCTGTCATCTCGTAAAGAGCTCGATTGGCACAATCCCTATCCCAAATCTCCGATCTTAGTGTTCCACTTCCAATATGCTCAATTAATATAAGGCCACATATTTTTGCATATTACGTTCAGTGAAAGGTTCTTTCTGCTTTTGAAAATTCATGTCAGCCATTGATTCTAAACGTCGAAACATCATCCTCTGTGACATTCTCCATTGGTTCTGGAAGACATTAAGTATGTGAATACTGGGATAGCATTGCTGTTTTATTGTTTTATTTTGATTAGCACTCGTACTTATATATAAACGTTAAGCATACCACTTTTACTTGGCCAAGTTCGGAAACCATCGGTGGCTAGTGGAAGAAAATATTAAGTCAAGGTATAGCTTCTAACCACCAACATTGCAGAAGAAAATTAAACCGCTTCAAGCAAATGAATCCGACGGGCTTCGATTTTCTCCATAAATCTGTCAGTAGAAATAACCTCAACTGTGATAATGATCACTATTCCAAATTCCAATTATCAAATTGCCATTGCGATTTTGTGTAGCTTTGCGCCATCGGAAAAAACACAAATCAAAAAGATGACCTGATTGCTACTGTGCAAGAACAGGAAAGTAAGAAAAGTTGAACTCATAGTAAAAAATATTAACAAGCATATGGACATTAAGAACTGTCTGTTGCTTCTCAGACTAATTACATTCTTTTTTGCTCGATACAATATCGTTTACGCGCACGCAAAGTTTCTTCCACAAAAAGGAAGTAACTTAAGTCCGTGTAGAAAAAAATAGCAAGTGATTTGCTCTTGCAGCAAACTTGCTTTTGCTTTTAGGTCTCGCTATACTTGCGCTTTTTAACCGTTGTGTTGATTTTGTATGCCAAACCTAAAAAGACTTTCCCTCATTAAGGGGTGTCCAAACTTACATAAAATATCGTTTTGTAGTATATAATTGTGAATAGCGTTTCATATTATGAATACTAAACCGTTGCGTTTTTTTTAGGATTTCCACATTCGTTCTGTTTTGTTTGATGGATTTTACTTTATGCTTAAAAAGATGTATCCAAAAGTAGTAATCATTGGTTTGTAGATTTATTACGGTAAGTGAATTTCTTTGACTAGGCCCATTTTATTGAAGAAAATTGATGGTGGTGCCTTCTGTCGCTTTCCATTGGTTTCACTCTGCGAAGCACTTATTTTAAAAATCAATGGAACACCTAAAAATATTTCTGTTTAGTTTTGACAAATTGTCTTTTGTGATGGAGATTCTTACAGCTTATAACAAATATACCACAAGCTTAATTTTCTTTTTGACATATGAGTTTCATGTATTGCTGCTTCTTCAGTAAATTCTCACTTCTATTCGAGACAGGCTATCACTTCTCACTTCTCAGAATCATGAGAAGCTGTCATTTTACACTAATAGAATAGGTTGAAAATGCTTCTAAAAGCCCCTGGACGGTTCCTTTCGTCCAATGGAAAGCGACATTAACATACAGAGATCTAAATATCGCACGCACAATAGGAAATGCAAGGTTTGAAAAAAGATTCCACAGGTGTAGGCACATTCTACACATTTGTTTCCTCAATTTTCAAATAAAATTATCCTTACCAACCGAAAGTTCATTTTATTCATTACTTGCTTTACACAACTACCACTTTACCAATATTTTTTGTCATTTTTTCAGCAATATGACCAAAATGACCAAATGGGGAAAAATTGATTTGTTTTAAATTCTTCTAGACATCAAGAAATCTATGTATTTGCACATATTTTAAAAACAAATCCAGACCCTAATCCTCCATTTGGAAATTTTTAATTGATCTGATGTAAGAACGTCATAATGCCATCAAAATAGAGAAAAAAATTTACACGATTAAAGCATAATCTGCATTTCAACAAAACAAACAATTAATTCAGTCATAGCTATGGGAATTCATTTGTGTCAAAATTAAAACAAAATGAGCACTTTTACTGGCACATCATTTTAATTTTGCATTCTTAACAACACAGAGTTATAAATCACAAGAAAAGTAAAAAAGTTATTCAATCGTTTATACAACCAAACCAATGCTTTGAATACATCACCGCCTGGGAAATTGAATAAATTATGAACTCAAAACAAGTCATCTCTCACTTATATTCATGAGAAACAAAATTAAGACTCTCGTGAGTATTCTACCTACCAATTTCAAACCATGGTACCGGTCGTGAGTTGAAAAGGAAGTGGAAACTAGGCGCCTTTTGAGAAGAAGTGTCAACAGCAGTGACATTATTTTATTTTCATTAATTTATTTTTATCCAAGTGAGAGTAAAAGTACCTACTTTTATTATGGTTTTGGGTAGGTAGGTAAATTAATTAGTGACAATGCTTACCAAGAAAAAAAGGCTGATTTTGTTGCAAGGCAAGAAACTTTTGTTCGGCGACAGGGACAAGCCAACGCGTGGGGAGGACACTCAAGCATTCCGCTGTGAGTTCTATTTGATCCTTAATTTTCTTTGGGTTTGAGTAATTGAATATTTAAAGCTTGATGTAGATATGGCAGGGGTCCTCTCATCACTTTCTTGATATTATGATTTATAAGGTGCAAGTAACAGCTTCTTGCTGTTCTTCAAGAAAAAATTGTTGGAAGATCCTAAAATATTAATTCTGATGTGTAAGAGGTGTGGGAGCTATAGTTACCCAGTGCCCTGGGTTTTCCTTCATCTCATTCTAGGTTTATACAGGGGCCAGTTTACCCTGCGACTACACGATCAACATATGGCAAGCCATCGGTTCACACAGATAATCTTTCAAATTCCTGTCCGTGTTTCGGATGTGAAGTAGGCGACTTACAATTTGTCAGTCTTTTGCATAGCATAAAAAAAGACCTTAGAAACAACTTTTTTTTAACACTCTGTTTACTTTTAGAGCAGTTTTTGTTTTCTTCCTTCAATTCGTTTTAATTTTTTAGGGTGTTTTGATGAAGCTGTCAATTTAATAGCTACTCAAATTGCTTCTCAACTGGCTTGGAATATTCCATACAAGATGATTTCCAATTTCAAAAAATTTGATCGGGTATCTAAAAAAGTTTAATTGCAATGTAAATGGCTTGCCATATTTTGTTGGTGCAGACGCTGGGTTAGGTAGTGAACAGGGCTGTCAAATGGCATATATTTTTGTTCAAATGACATGGATGTGTGGTGATTTTGTGGTTTAGCGTTTTTTGAGAACTGAGTGAGTAAGTACTATTTTTCTTTAAAAATTTACTACACGACCATCAGTCTGCTGTTAATTTCTCGACTTCAATTCGTTCAAATACTAGCCGTGTTTTATTGGGAATTTATATTCACTTCAGCAAAACATCGCAAAACATCGCAAAACATCGCTCATGGAAAACAACAACTCTGAAGTGAATAGCGTAAGTGGACAAAAATAACTCACTTGCAGTTTGCAGAAGTGAACAACAGAGATGGTTGGTAAATGCAGTTTATGTGAAAGTGAACTTGGTAAGTGTATATAGCCAAAAAAGCGTTTTATTGAGACTCGCAAGGGAAGTGAATATAGAAATTCCCAATAAAACGCGGCTATTTTTGTCCACTTATCGTTGTTCACTTTAGAGTTCTTGTTTTCCCATGGGCGATGTTTTGCGATGTTTTGCTGAAGTGAATTTACAGATTCTCAATGAAACTCGGCTAATGTAAACAAGTGGAGAGTTCTAGAAGAAAATTAAAGGTTTGCCTTCTAATTAATTCTTCCCCTGTGGACAAAAATCATGGAAACTACATACTGATGCAGCTCAAAAAAAAAAGCACCAGCTAAATGTACTTTACCGTATGCCTTCGGAGGTTTTGGTGATAGTTGCCATTTGCCGAGCTAGTTCCATTGGTGCAAATGGTTTCGAAGATCTCCGACCTCTTCCAAATGCTTCTTTTCATCCAATTATAAGTGCTATACGCTCAAGGCCAACGCTTGTTCTATAAATTTGAATAGTCTCTGGGCTATGTTTCGAAAGAATGACGACATGCTATAAAAATATAAAACATTTCCTTGGTTTTACTTCGATTTCACTAATAAGATTTTCTCACTTTTTATTTATCGTTGCAGTGTGTGCCAATGTAACTTTCGTTCCCCAAAAAGAAGAAGCACTTCTTGACGTCTATCTAAATGAGATCAGCAAGGCCAGATATGGTGTTTCAGCTCGTAATCCATCACCCATATGTGTTCCTATCATGATGCCAATTCCCATGGCAGCATGTATTCAAATGACTCAAGTTGGACTTAAAGGTGATAACTTGCACATGTGTATGGATTTTGTAATGCGACTGCACACAACAGATGCCATGGAACTGCATTTCAATTGCATATCTATGGGATTGGATGGTTTTCAATACCTGGATCCAAATGGAAATCCAGTTTTGCCCCGTGATGATGACAGTGCCGCCAACAGCATTGACGAGGAATATTATGATAGTGCTGAAGAAGAAGAAACCCAGGATGATGAAGAAAATAAAATTCTGGAGGAGTCAGAGGAGAACAAAATTGAAGAAAATTTAAGTGAAGAAGAAAGTAGTTATGATCAAGATGATAACGCCAACGCAGTGGAGTATGAAAATGAATCTGAATACTATGAAGATGAAGAGGAACTCAATGGTGGCAAAAAAGATGTGGACAAGGTGACGAAACCAGTTTTGGAGCAAAGTAATGTCGTCGCAGGGGTGTCCACAAATAAAAGTTTTGTGAAAGACAATTTGATTATAGTTTATGAGACTGAGTAGGTGATGGTTGGAGAGTAATGCTGATATTGAGTATTTATTTAATTTATTTAAATTATTTATTTTTTGTTGACTAGTTGTTACTTTTATTTAAATTATTAAAAAGCAAAACATCAAACAAAGTAATATTTTAAAAAGAGTGTTTTCACTTTTCTCATAGTACTGAAAATTTTAGAACTCACGACTTTACAAACACTTGACCGAAAAAAAAATTTGTCCTGTTCAAAATGCCATTGAACATGATAGATTTTTTTCGGTTTGGAATATTTTTTCACTAAGTCGCTATCCTTTAATAGAGGGCTTGTGGTGAGTTTCCATCTGAGGAATCGTTAGCTTAACAAGGAGACTTACATACAACCAGTTTGAAAGTATAATGCTCTCTGAGGTTAGCATTTTGTACCGTAAAGTAAGATTGCATGACACGCGGCCTGTGAAAAGTTAGACTAGGCGTATATTGGAACACGTGTGATAATGACAAGATAATAGTGTAGTGCCAGTATTTTTGGCTGGTTGATTCATATGTTGGCGCCCGCGCCCGTCTGATTAAATTTCTCGAAAAAAAAAAAAAACACTGAGCTAGTTCAACGAAAAAAGCTTCTCAGACAATCTAACTACAGTCCAGGCTCAGTTTTTCGTGTTTGACATTTGACGTTTGACTTATGTGAGGCCGAGTTTAAAAGTCAATAGCGTTGAACCCGCTGACTGTTTTTCCTACTAGGTCAAAGGGGACAGTGGGTATTTTATTTTATCCGACAGAATGAAATATAAACATAATCAAGGGCTATACTAGTATTTGAACTCACGTCCACTACTTACAACACAATTTAGGGATAAGCATAAGAGACGCTTTCACTGATCGCTCAGTGGGATATGCGTCAGGTATCAGGTTAGATCTCTTTCTTCACAAGTAACTCATCATAGACTTATAGTTTTAGTTAGCAAAGTTAATGGTGACAAACGAAGATCGACTCACCACTTTAGGTGCCTTTTGTCGCACCTCAACAATCCTATAACCAGCTCAGCAATGAACTTTAGCACTGAACATTAAAACAAATGAAACATAGCTAAAAATGCTCAATATACTTATTGGTTTTTGTGTTCAGGGGTGAAACCAATTACTGAGCTGGTTATGGGACTGCTGAGTAGCGACAAAAACGCACTTTCTCGATTTGCATCATTCAACACCCAACAACATGGTTCTTATCTTTTCTGAACTACTTGAAATTTTGAAAAGTACTTCAAATTATGATACTTGTCTGAACGGGACAGCTCGTTATAGCTGTTAACGTGTCAAAACGGTATTTTTGTAAAAACGAGCTTTGTTCGTTGAACTTCACACAAGTTAACACAGTCTTACCTACGCCTTAAGCTGTCGAAAAGCCCTCTAATCTTCTCGGTTCTCAACAAATGTTCTTTCGTGAAACCACCTCATATAGTAGGTACTTCTCTTTCGTGTTTCGTGATACTTATTAAAACACTTAACAAGATAACGCATTGTGCATGTTGGTCTTGTAGTTGTCAACAAATGTGAGCCTCGATATCGATCGTGATGCCGCGACTCCATCCTGTTTAGTTGTATCATGCTTGTCACTTGATGTAAAGTCCATGCCATTTAACATCCCTGTTTGTTACCTGGAATCTGGAATGGAACATGCCCTAACAAAGAACTACTTTAGGTCGAGTCGAAGGCAAGCCCAGGGCTCACAAAACGCTCTGTTTGACAGCCAGAGTGAGTTTAGGCTTTTAAGAAAATGCTTTTTGGCGTTAGGGACTCAAAACAACCTTCAATCTGATATTCAGGGTGATTTGAGGTTTTTCCAAAAGCGCTTTGTTTGATGATCACAGAGTAAAAAGTACAGAGATTCAGCTCGTACCTTCTTTGCCTGAAGCACATTCACATTTTCTCTGTAGTAATATCAAGGAGAGTGTCTTAATTGAATGAAAAGCTATATCCGTCTGAAATTTAGTTTTATTATTTTTACTTTTTATTATGTTGTATACATTTTGTCGGTCGAGTTCAGTTGGATTGGATCTCTACTTCTACTCTGTGGTGATGCCTCTGTGGTGGCGATCATGAGACAAGGCCAGTCCTATTAACATTGCCTGCGACCGGTGAAAGCTGTTAACCTGAAATCTTTTACCCCCTGTCAAATCAAACCTCAACAATTTTCTAATTCACAATCCTTGACTGTCAATAAAACTATCAGCATTCATTCATCCCATCATCGACTTTATATTTTAATGATCAACGATCAATTCCAATTCAACAAAAGTGACTGTCAAACAGGTACAGAAGCATCATGTCATCCAGTATTGATTTTTATGGTATCGAATCTTTAAGTAGAGACACGTACTTGTTATGTCTCGTCAGAAATAAAATTGATTTAAATGCCAAAACATAACCATTAACCACATACCATCAAAGAGGAATGCTATTAAAATTGATACTTTCCATAGACTTTTTGTCTTCCAATGATGATGTACATGTACTGCGCATAATCCAACAACAATCAGGTGGCCACAACAAATATAACTTATCTTGACTCGTCCTACTATCGCATTCAATGTCCGGCCAAGTACTTTCGCATCAGGTATCAGGTGGTGTCCCCATGCCACAAGGCTGTTTATTATTTAAGAAATGTGCCTGACGTAAATGACTTTTGCTTTCTTTCGAATCATTGCGCCATATGCGCAACGAATGCGTTCTGCAATGAATACGACGTGTTTATCGTGGCAGGTTGAAATGAAAAAGTCTCCTTCAAATGTAAAAAGCAAAGCATATTGGTTTGCTTCATTTTGGACTGACTTTTGCTTTTTTTCGCAAAAGTTAAGAATCAATGCAAATTGAGTGAAATCAATAACATACAAATGTACGTTTTAAATAAAAGACATTAGTAAAATTTGAAGAGCGAGTCGCAGTCGCAACACACTCTGCATCGAATGTAAAAATCAGTTTTTCCAAAATTTAAAGCAAACCCACGTCGAACCTCGTCAGTCGATGGAGATGAAGTACCCAATCGTAGCCAATCACATATAAAGCTGTAACCATGAATCATTTCATATGTTCATTCGTTTAATTTTACCCTAAGTTGTCCTATTATTGATTATTAATTGATTACCTGGACTTTAAAAAATCCTTCACAACCAGCTTCCCTAATAGACAGGATTGGGAGAATGAAACACCTTACCTAAACGCGACGTCTATATCAATCTATACCGACGGTTCAAAAATGGAAGTTGGAACAGGTGCATGTTTCATTTCAGAAAGCCTAAACCTAGCCAGTTCGTTCAGACTTCCAAATCTCAGCAGCGTCTTCCAAGCCGAGATTTTGGCAGTTACAAACGCTGAAAACAGGTTTCCATGATGGCGCTATCACATGCTGATATCACTCTTTTCATTGATAGCCAAGCAGCAATAAAAGCGATTTCTGCATGTGCCACTCTTGTCAAATCAAAGCTTGTTTCTTGCTGTCGCGAAGAGCTAAGGGTTCTTGGCACGCTGCATAACATTAGACTCTGCTGGGTTCCTGGTCATAGTGGTATACCGGGAAACGAAAAAGCGGACGAACTAGCGAGGAAAGGATCAGCACTTGACCCTTCTCTCATTGATCAATCCATCAGGATTCCACCCTGTGAAATTAAACAGATCATTGGTAACAAAATAATGCGAAAATCCAATGAAAGATGGGAATGCCTAGATTCCTGTGTTACTTCCAGGAAACTATGGCCGAAATATGATAAGAAAGGATCTGAAAAGCTGCTATCATTGAATAGACCTTCATTACGAATGCTTATCAGAATCATAACTGGACACAACCTACTAGGTTACCACAAAAAGAAAATGGGTCCTTGCATCGATGCGACCTGTGCAGAAGATGCAATGACGAAGATGAACATGAATCACTTCCTTTGTCAATGCCCAGCAATCTGCCACTTTAGGAAAAAATTTCTAGGCAATTACTTCTTTAATGAACTAGAAGAATTATCAGACACTTCAAGAAGCAGCCGGTTAAACTTTATTATGGCCACAAAATGGTTAAACACTGACCAAACATAAGACTCATAGGTTTCAAGGACGTTACAATACTCCAGGGTATCACAATGAATCTACATTGATCTAAGTGTGACGGTAATAAGATCAACCGTCAGCCCATTCTACCGAACCTAAGTTGTCGTAGGCTTGCTTCACAACCCTATGTTTACCGGGTTTTTAGTTCTCTAGAAACGCAAAATCATCACATATCCCTGTCATTTGAAGAAAAATACATGCCATTTGACAGTTTTTTCGCTATCTGAACTCGCGCAAGCAAAAACCAAGTGCTACTTGGGGGTGAGTTAAGGGCAAACCTAATGCTCAAAAAATTATTCAGAAAAAAAACAAGGAGTTATACAAAAAAAATTACTAAGCACTTAACAAACACTTTATTCAATCAATGGATTACTACTCCACCAAAAAACCTCTAAATTAAATCTTTTTGAGCGGTAGTGGTTTTTGTTTAAGACGTAACAAAAAACTCTTTAGGATATTTTGAACAATTCCTTACAATCGTTTTTCATACTGCCATTTTGCTTATTTAAAACTTCTTAAAGTAGTTTTTGCTCAGAGGTCGTTAAAAAACTTTCTACTCACTCTTTAAAAAAAAGTTTTGGAGTGATTTTGAAGATCCTGCTCCTACTCCTGTCACTTTATTATTCTTTTCCGCCATCTTTTACTTTCGCCATTTTCAACAAGTAAAGTTTCTTTAAAAAAAGCACAAAATATCATGTCGGTGGTTTGAAATCAATTTAAAAAATTTGTTTTCGATATTTTTGGGTTGGAAACGGTGGAGAATGTTGAAAGCTTCATTCAACACTAAACATTACCTGACATCAAAGCCAAAACAAAGTGTTATTGACATTTTAGCGTTTTGAAAGTAACTGAATTTAGAACCTTCTAGTTGTTCACAAGTATTGTTGTCTTAAAACGCTATATGCACCAGATTACATGTACAGGCTGTTCGGCATTAGATGCGACAGAGCCTCAGGACGGATTGACTGGGTCAAGACAAAAAAGAATTGTATGGGAGGAAATTCTTTCCATTTAAGTGGAAAGGGCAATGTTTTAAAAAGTTGAATTATTAAAAAAAATTTGTTAACAATCAACTACTCCACTTACCACCACATACTATAATGCTTTTGAAAGCTTATGCTTTGATCTTTGACTAACATCTTATATATTCAAACACAAATTTGTATGTACTACTCAGTTTTAAAAAAGTGTGTTTGAATAAGCTAGAGCTCATGTCGGAGCTTTAACTTTGAAATATTTTTTTGAAAACAAACACAATCAAACAACAACGTTTATCTTCCCTGAAAAGTAGCGCTTTCATAACAAAATTCATGCATAACGAAAGCTCTTTGAAAGTTTCAAACAAATTCAAAAATATAAAATTAAAGTAAATATCAATTGTGTTTTGAAATTTTAAAGTAAATTGAAGCATGCTCAATATAATTTATTGAACATTAGCCGTGAGGAACTTTATTGTTTAAATATTTAAATATTTAACCGCCAAAAAGCTTTTCAAAGTTTTTCTAATGCTGCCAACTGGTTATGCGCAATTACATGTGTATTTTGGAAGCTTTTACTTTATTTTATTTTTTCTTTTTCACTTTGTGTTTCGATATAATTCGGGCTTTATTAATTTTCACTTCATTTAATAATCAATGCTCTTATTAGTTTTGAGTCGCAAACACAGAAAACCATACGTGAAGATCTTTCTTAGTTTATAAGAAATTGAAAAAAAAAAAAAAAAACTAAAGCTACCTGTCTAAAGGGCCCAGATTCCGTAACCTTTCAGACGATCATCGTTCAATCGTCTTTTGCCTATCGTAGATTGCGTCGTCAAAAGATTGTTTCAAATAATCTTGTTTACAGTGGTTGATGGAAAGCTATTTTACTATCGTCTTACAAATTTTGGCAGCTTTTACAGGGTCTTTTACACGGTTTTTACTACCTTACTTTTCAAAGCTCTCTGTGAAATTTAAGATGAAACAAAATCAAACTCATACCAGGTTTGTTTCGTTATTTGTTCTATAAAATGAATACCGATACAAAGCCGGGTATGAATTTGTAATTTTTTTCTTATTTTCCATACATCAGATTCTCTAGGCCCCGACCCATAGAACGCGTTGCGTGCGGTAGAAGCGGCGCGGCAACTGATGCGGTGGGTTTTGCCGCGCCCAACTGATGGGGGTGACCCATAGAATCCGTTGCGGTGTTTTGACAAATAAGTTTAGTCAAAATGGGGGCGTTCAAGAATCGTATCCGGATAGCTTGTTGTTGTTGTTTACGTGTGGGAAATCGAAAAAAATAAGTTATAATCGTCTAGCAATGATATTTTGAATGTTTTTCTGTTTTCAAAAGTCGAATTTTAATATTTCACAGCTGTTGTCTGTTGTCGATCGTTCAAAAAGGTATCTAAGATACGGCTATCCGAGACAGGCTATCCGATAGGTTCTTGAACACGCCCATTGTCACTTTTTCCATATAAGAGAAAACTTCAAATTGGTTGTGACTGCGCATGTCTCTCTTCTGTCACCGCGTGAGAGCCGCGGCAAAGTAGAAAGTTGGGCTACTCGGCGCGTTCGGCGCGTTGCGCGCGGTGCTTATGGGTCACCTCTCATAAGAACGTGTGTATTTAATCGAGCTGTCAGTTGGAAGCGGTGCCGCACGCGCGCACCGCGTTCTATGGGCCGGGGCTTTCTGTTACAGATCTATTTTACAGTTTTTAGAGGCATCGGCCAGCAGTGAAGAAAGCACTATGTCAAAGTCAGCTGTTCTGTTGAAAAAACTTTCGGGTTTGTTCGTGGAGTATGTAAAAAGATTTCAGAAACTTATGCTGGGTTTACATGCATTTTCAACTGCGGAAGTGCAGAAAAGTAAAGCGAGACGGATGAAGATTAGAAAGCACAAAAGTTAAAAAGAGAGACGAATAGGATTATGGTTGCAGATGAAAAATTATGGTTGCAGATGAACATGTTCATCTGCACCCATAATTTTTCATCTGCAACCATAACTAGGAAGTTCGTTCCCTCTCTATCAGACAAGTATGAATTTTACATCTTGTGTCTTTTTCCGATTTTCATCTGCACTTGCAGATGCATGTAAATCCACCATTATCTTTGATGAGATTTTAGATTGGCAAACAGAATCAATTTATTTTTTATCCAAATCTGTGGTAAAGCAATTTTACACTATTGACCTGTCTTTTCGATAGATTAAAGAAGAAAATAAGTTGATTCTATTTACAAAACCATGAAATTGAACCATAATATTACCGCGTAAATAAACACAACCCAAATTAAATTGAGGTGAAACACGTACTGCTAGTCCCAAACATGAATTTCTATTGGAGAATGTTTGATTTTCAAACATATATCTTTCCCTTTTGATCATTTTCTACTGCTTTGTTTGTTTGTTTGATTTGTATTTTGCTTGCATTGGGCTATATTTTTTAGTCAAATAATTCAAATAATAAAGCTATTAGCTTCAGCAAAATAGAACTAGTCCAAAATCATGTATTAAGAACACCACCAGGTGAAAAACATGGCGAAAATTCAATATGAATATAGTTTTTATTTCTTTAATTTTTAATCGAGAGAAAAAATTTCTTTGCAAATACTACATTTTATTTGAACACGTCCTTTCGAAAAGCTTTGATGAACTGAAATCAATGGTGGTGCCATCTTATTTTCAAAGCTGGAAACTATTAATCCACAGCAATGCCATCCCTGTTTTTACTGTGGAAAATTACGACAGTAAAATGATTTGTTGTTGTTCCCCAAGGGAAATTTTTACTGTACTGTACACTAGCATAAAAAAAACGCACCTATAGTCTTGTAAAACGTTGCGGAGTCCTGCCCCAGAAAATCGAGTTCTGTGGTTTTTTCTCTAATTGGGCTTTATTTTCCAAGCAAATAAATGGCTTTCTGTACAAAGTACCAACCATTTTTTTGGATCATTTTAATGTGTTTGACTGCATCTATAGGTAAATTCGAAATCATTTCGTCGAAATTCAAAGCACAAATGTCACAATCGGATAAATCATATCACAAACCACGTCCATCAAACAGATAGTTGAGTATTGTGTTAGTTTAGTTTAGTTGATTTATTTAGCAGAACTCTACATAGAGAGGCACATCAATCATAAAATAGAAATCAGAAGAACTGATTCTTATTTGAAAAACTATTTTTCGCCAATATAACCCATAATTGCGTCAAAAATACCATTTTTACAGATGTGAACCCAAAACCAATTGATTCTTTTTACCAATAGGGCTTTTCGCGATAGTGTCACTGTCAAAAGAGAGAGAAAAAGAAATTGACAGCTAAAGTCACTTGTATGAAAACATTCTTGGCGGTACTAGGCAAAAACATAAAATTGTTTCAGAATTGTTATTTAGTGAAGTGAATTTGAAATAAAAAAATTGAAACAGTGTGTATATCGAAATTGCGAACTCTTAAGAACAAAATAATATAAAAGTGTTGTGAAAATACCCTTCAGTTGTTGTGTGAAACAGTGTTCAAATTGGTTCAAACCATACAGTGAACACAGAAAACTGTTGACTTCAGTTTTCCACGACTGCGGAATAGAACTCCTAGATTGAAAAATCGCTAAGAGGAAAGGCGCAGGCCGTTGTTGGCTCCTATCAAACATCTGAACATTAAATTGGCTTGTTTCTGTTCCACACATTTCATTTCAGGTACCTATGTAAACATAAGGTATATTAGATGCTTGATTATAGTAAGAACTCCTAGTAAGAACAATCTAAATACAGATTGGGTATTGTTTATCTAGATTTCTGAATTTTTGCGTGTATAAGCTTGGTACCCAATTTGGAATTAGATTATCCAAAAGTTTTGCATTCTTCCCTGGAGTTTTTATTAATGATCTACTTGTATACAACCTTCAACCAGATATTTACCTTCCTGAAATGAAATGTCTGGAACAGACACGAGCCAATTTAGTGTTCAGATGTTTCAGATGTTTCCTCTTACCACATTCTGTGCCTTTCCTCTGAGAGAACTTAGAAATTCTGTTTTATACTCGAGGAAAACTATAGGATCTACGGATTTCTGTCTTCATTGTATGGTTTGAACATTCACCCCGATTATAGAATCCGAAAAATGGACTGCGGAAGCGATCCGCACGAGTTTGTATATTTTTGCTATTATCGAGCCCGCACTGAATCCGACGTTGTGGAAGTGAAAGATTGTTGATAATACAGGTTAAAAAAGTCGTATTACCGAATCCGTTGCTCATCCGCAGTCCATACAATTTTTGACGTTTCTCATCCGCACCAAAATTGTTGCGGATAAAAAGCGAATGTTCATTGTTTTGAATAAGAAATGAATTTAATAAGGCTTGGTTTAACTTCGATAACTGGAAGGATTCCTGTGATTATTTGAGGATCTATGAGCTGTTCAACCAAAAGGGCACAAGGAAGGTAGGGAATACTGAATTGTTTTTTTTTTTTTGTATTGTGCTGATGTGCTGATGGTCCATTATTTTAGCTGAACTACGATTTCAAACTGGGAACCACTGAACACGAAAATTCATAAGTTCGAGGCTACCGAGGAAGTTTTGCCAATTCCAATGGAAACTTGAATAATAATTTGAAGAATAGATTTTGATTGTAAAATAATTTATGAAATTTAATATACTGGGAGTGAAATGGTTTTGTCCTTTTTCTATTAATTTTCACCGTTTTTCATTTTCTTACGTCTTACGAAGAACTTCCCAATAATTTTGTTCTTTATATCGTGTGCGTTTGGTTTGTTTTGGAAAAAAAAACTTTGTAAGAGAAGAGAACAATGTGGTTCGAGCCACAGAGTTGAATCTCCTACGTAGCGCAACCGGCAAACAACTAAGCACTGAATAGGAAGAGTTCAAGCACTTAGTCCACAATTCTTAGGAAACAAACATTTTGACAAAATATACAAAAAACTGCAGCCACAATTACAAACAAAGTTTTTTTTTTTTAATAATAGAAAAACAAGACTAAGAAAAATTTACATCTTCATCTGTATACTGTTTCATTTGTACTGCTTCCTTTGCGTTATCACATTCCATTCCTTCAACGTCGCGACATACAGCAAATAATTCTCGTTTAACCTCCGGTGCTATTTTTGGATGCGTGTGTGTCCTAATAGAAGAAAAGGAATGTTAGGACTGAAACACCAGTTAAACAAAATAGTTTTAGCTCACTTGAGCAAATTCAGTACAGCTTCCTTCTGGTCAGAGGATATGTCGTTCTTGTGTCGCTGGGCAAATGTTAGAAGGCTTTGATGCCACAAAACAGGCATCACTCGTTTGTCTGTTTCGGATCTTAGGAAATGGAAGACAGCAGCATCGAAAACTCGGTATGGCAGGGCGTATCTCTTTTCGAGGAATATTCAAATGAAAATCGAATTGGCGCCTGTGTATTCCATTTCGCAGATTTTCAACAAACAGGCTGCATAATGGAGTACAGGAATTCTGTTCTTAGCAACTACTCTTCCAAAAATAATGGCTTTCCGCAGGGTACAGTCACTGGATTCAAGCAGAGGCAGCTCAATCATAAAAGCAGCGGGTTTGAAAAGCGCTCTCTTCAAGGCGTTGTACAGATGTACATTGAGCTTCTTGTATTCACTAAGACCATCCCGAACTCTTGGTAGAAGAACCAAGTTATGAAACCTCTGCGCCATGGCTTGTGACAATATAGAACAGAATACCCTTAAAAAGAACGAAAGAACCTTTGGATTATTGAAGCCGAATATATGAAAATAAGATCCTCACCTTGTTCCTTGAAACATTGCAGCTGCTACTGGATACTCGTTTCTGTAAGTCTAGCCGTATAGAATCTAGACCAAATAATTGTCACAAAAATTGGAATTGGTCCGGCATCCAATTTAGTAAGAATTTCTTGGGTCTATCAAACAAATTTTGCTTTCTTTATATTTAGCACTTTACGTACCGAAATCCCCGATTCAATTTGAGAATTTGAATAATCCATGACTAACTGTTTCACTTTGATGAAACTATTTTTACTTTTAACATTAAAAAATGCATATTCCTTCTGTGTTTCGAGCCAACAACATGATGAATTTATACATACCAGTTTTTTTATTGCATGGAGAATGACAAAAATGTCAAAAAAAAACCAGCTGACAAATGGTTTAGGGTAATGGTAAGGTGGTGTTGCGGATCGATATTGCAGTTCATCCGCCGGATTCAATAATTGAAATCAATGCGGATGCGGATGCCTTGCGGATCGGATGAAATCCGCGGGAATAGATTATTGCGGATTCCATAATCGACATGATTGTTTTAGACAGCGATTCGCGGGCATCTTCACAACACTTTTATATTGTTTTGTTTTTAAAACGTCACAGTTTTGATAAACACAATTTTTTTCCTTTTTTCATGAACCTACGTCTTTGAAAAACTAATTTAAACTACATATTTCATATTTCTACGTACTGCCGCCAGCAACATTTTCATACAAGTGACAATTTGACGTTTAAGAAATACGAGGTATAATTAGAAAGAGATAGCTTCGCGAAAAGCCCTATAAAAGATGTACACAAATGAATAAATTTTTGTTTTCGCGTGGGACGTGCTCTTCTATTTGATCCCAAAATCCACTGAACACATTCATTTAAAATGTGTACAAATTTCCCTGCGCTTCTCAAACCGCTGTCTTCTCTGCACGTGTGAGAAATGTCAAATTGTCAAAACAAAAAAAGTAATTTTCAGCTGAAGACGTAGTTAAATTGAAAAGAAATAGTTTTTTAAATATTTAAAATGGATATTCAACTAAATATAAACACAAATGTGTCAAATAATAAAGGCAAATCAAAGGTAAGTTGTTTGAATATAAAAGTTGACAATGTTCTCATGAGAATCTCCAATAGAAAGTTCCTATTGCTAAACCAAACCATTCGGCAAAGAAATCCTTCAAAAGCCATGCTCCTCCTGGATTTTCGTTTGAAACTGGACCTAAACAGAAGGTTAAAGCTATTGTGGCAAGACGTCGTCCGCAGAAAAAAGAAGAGCCGTCCAAAGTAACCTCTTCACAACCGCCTCCTCGAAAGCCGCTGGTTCTGAGACCACCCGAACCAGTCGAACAGAAACATACACAAGGCGAACTCATGTTGAATATATTTTCTGGTGCTCCCAAAGCAAATGTTCAACAGAAGAACCATAAAGTATCTCGTTCGGATAGAATGACAATAAAAAAAGGAAGTTCAAAAATCAATCCTTTCACGAAGAAAGTTCTAACTGAGAAAGAAATCGACGATGGTATACGCAGATTTTCACAGAACCCAAACAAAATTTCCACGTCACATAGAAATGATCCCGAAAAAACACAATCCAATGGGCAGACAAAGCCAGTTAAAAAAGTATTCCGGCCAAGCGACAGGTCGGTTAGCAAAATTAAGCTGTTCACTAATAATCCTGAGACAAAAATACTCGGACAGCGGCTGGTGAAACCCCTTACAGAAAAAGTCTTTACAGGAGCACCTGTAACATCAGTGGATGTGCATCCGCATTGTGTAAAGAACTTGGCTGATATCCTCAACATCACTGAGCTGACAACAGTTCAACAGAAAACTATACCCGAAGCACTCAAAGGCCGAGACATTCTCGTGCGTTCACAAACTGGTTCGGGAAAAACTCTAGCATATGCTCTGCCAGTGGTCCAAAAGCTCCAGGAAGTTCGACCGAAAGTATCAAGAGATAATGGAATTCTGGCAGTAGTTATTGTGCCAACCAGAGAATTAGCCGTTCAGACTTATGAGCTCTTTGTGAAGCTCCTGAAGCCATTCACATGGATTGTTCCGGGAATTTTGACAGGTGGTGAACGCAGAAAAGCAGAAAAAGCACGTCTCCGGAAGGGAATCAATATCCTTGTGGGCACTCCAGGTCGTTTAGTCGATCATTTGCTTCACACTGAGTCCTTCAAACTCGATAAATCAAAGTTCCTTGTTCTGGATGAGGCTGATCGGTTGTTGGAAATGGGTTATGAACGTGATGTGAAACAAATTGTTGAAGCCATAGACGAACAGAGACAGAAATCCGCTGCTGAAGGGAAAGAACTTGACAACCTCCAACGCTTACTCCTCTCCGCCACTTTGACATCCGCAGTGCAGAAGTTAGCCGGTCTCACACTTAAGGAACCACTTTTCATTGACAACAAGGACGAGGATCCAGCGCAAACTGTAAAACTGATGGTTGGAGGTGATGTCCAAGACGCAGACGACGATGGTGCGCTTGTGATACCTGAGAATCTGCAAATGAGTTTCGTTGTTGCTCCAACTAAATTGAGACTGGTGACTCTGTCGGGTTTGTTGGCCAAAGAACTGGAAAAGAATAATTTCAAAGCCATGGTGTTTATGTCGACGATGGAAATGGTCAATTTCCACCACGATCTGATGAATGAGCAGCTGACACAGAAGGTACTTGATGACGAGGATGAACCCAATGAGGACGAGGATGAAGACGATGGCGACAAGCCTCTTCTGAAGGGAATGAGATTCTTCAAGTTTGTTCATATTTTGGTTTTGATTGTCAGAAAATGTTCATTTGCAAAATTTGCATTTTTAGGTTACACGGCTCTATGACACAACCGGAACGACAAGGAGTATTCAACGCATTTAGAGAAGCAAAAGCGGGAGTTCTTCTAGCAACGGTGAGTTGAATTGTTTTATTACCTACTGAACCTCAATAGGAAAACCCTAAAAATTTGCACAGGACTACTAACCGGTCACTGTTCTTTAAAAAAAAACATCTTCACCAAATGAGGCTGGTAGCGGACCCCATCTGTAGACTATGCCTCGAAATTGAAGAAACATCTCTGCACATTATTACAGAATGTCCAGCACTTTTCCGCTTTAGGAAGCAAATACGTGACTATGGGATTATCCCCCTAGATAAACTCAAACTCATTCACCCACAGAAGATTGCTAACTTCTGGTTCAATTCAGGAGCAGGAGAACTGTCCTGAAACCTCACATGGGTTGGCACAATAGGTTTCATTCAGACACCGCAGTGCTCGGAGCTCATAAAGCTCTACTCGTCCCTAAATGTAATCTAATCTCTAGGTGTGGAAGTAGAGAGGTTCGACTTGATCTGTTGCTGACCGGTTGATAATTTTTGATAGCTAAGACAATTGTAGAATCAATGGGTAAATTTGAAGCGTGGACTAGTTCGGACTGGCAAAAAGTCTTTTATGTTTATTGTTTCTGCTAACCGAGTCGAAAGATACTAAAATATTGAGTACTGGCGGCTTTAATGTGGTGTGTTCTGGATCGTGTAGATTCTCAAGAGAAAAGTTTCTTTAGTTTGTCTGACAGATGTTATAATTTGGAGTTTCTTTTTGTTGCCATTGGCCATAAGCTCCGGAATACTAGGGAATATTATTTCTTTCACAGACATCTTGGGAGCAGTCATACCTAAAATGTCTGTAATCGTTCATAGCACGGGAGCTTATTACTTAAATGATTGTTTAATTTATACTTATTAAGCAAACAAGTGCAACGAGCCTTACAGCTATGAGTTCCACACTATTGTATGTTTTTGTAGTAGGTACTTACTTAGGTGGGCATTACAGTTCGAGGTGAACCTGTACCTCAACCAACATCCTGATATAGGGACTCCGATTTCGGGCGAGCTCTCTATGTTTTGCACTCTAAGTCGGTTGAGGTCTTCTTCCACTTGATTGCGCCACCTAAGACGAGGTCTTCCCCTTCCGCGATTTCCTTGCAATGTGCTTTCGAAAACCCGTGGAACCGGATCGTTTTCCTTCATCCGTTCTACATGGTCCAGCCATCGTAGCCTCATCATGCGTACTCTTCTAGCTATGCACATGTCACGGTAGAGCTCATACAGCTCGTTTTCGTATCTTCTTCTTCATACATTGTTTTCGCATACGTAACCGAAGATCATTCGGAGAATTTTTCTTTCGAAACAACTAGGGTTTTGCCTAACAGCGGAATTTGTGTCTTCATCGCCGTTAAGCAGTCTGCAGAAGTGATCTTTCCAGATTCTCAGTAGCGACTGTGACTCTACAACTATGATTCCCTGCTGTTATTTACAGGCTTGAGTTCGGGGCTTTCCACTCTGGCAACGAATCTCGTTCCTGAGCTTCTCAAGCTGCTTCTTTTTCTTTTTGAGAATTCGGTGTTCCTCCCATCTTTTCTCCTTGTAAATCTCGTTATGCTGACCGTAAGCAGTCCTTTTTCGCTTTTGCATCAGCATTTGTCGTGCTTTTGGTTTGGCTGCATTTGCCTGCCTGTATTCTTCATCGAACCATGGGTTTCGTTTTGGTGGCCGAGTGAAACCCTGAACATCATAGGCTGCGGTTCTGATGGCTTGTTTGCATTGTTGCCATTGATTTTCAATGCTTAATGCTGGCGGCATAGGATTCAAGGATAATTGAAGGGCCAATCGATTGGAGAAGGCATTGGCAATCTCTTGCGATTGTAGATTCCGACGTCATATCTCTTCACAGCGTCAGTTCGTGCAGGTCGTGAACACGATATCCTCATTCGTACCTTGGCTACTACAAGGTAATGGTCCGAGTCAAAGTTGTCCCCTCGGAAAGTTCGGACATCTAACACACTGGAAAAGTGCCTTGCGTCGATCGTAATGGTCAATTTGGTTGCCGGTTGATTGATCTGGGGATCGCCATGTACCTTTATGAATGTGAGATGCGGGAAGCGTGTACTACTTACAACAAGATTTAGCCCCGCAGCAAAATCGATTAGCCTCAGTCCGTTTTCGGAGGTTTTGTCGTGGAGGCTATGCTTACCGATTGTGTTTCCAAAGATGTCCTCCTTCCCTAGTTTTGCGTTATAATCGCCAAGAACGATTTTCACTTCGTGTCTAGGGCACTGCTCATATGTTTCTTCGAGGAGCTCGTAGAAACAGTTTTTGGAATTGTCGTCTTTCTCTTCTGTGGGGACGTGGGCGCGTATTATTCTAATGTTGGCGAATTTAGTCCTGATGCGGATGGTCATTATACGCTCATTAACTGGATTTTGGTTAACCTTATCCCTGAGTTTTCTTCTAACGACAAATCCGCACCCAAATAAGCGCTGTTTCTGTTCTCTTTAGCAACAGAACACTTCTAACAAAAGTAAGAAGTGATCTGGCTAATCTTGTCACCATACACAAACTGATGTCCGTGAGCATCGTCAATGAACTGAGCAAACGAATCTTCTGAGAGTCTTTTTTTATCGTATTTGTTGAACAGCGTGACTTTCGTCAGAAGATTGAATACGTTCTAAAGAACGCATTCGCAGGTTGCTCTGATTTAGACAAAGCTTAATTTTTCGTATCCGAAATAAATGCTCGCCTTTCCTTTGTCCATTTTATTCCACTTGATTCTCTCAGTGGCCTTTGTTCATTTGATTTCCTTCCACGCTTTCATGAAAAATTCTGTCAGCAGAGATGGTGCTGCGCAAGCATCAATTTATATATGCGGATTACTTTTCAGTTTTTAACCCCTTGATGATGGTCTGCCTTCTCGTTACCATCATAGCATTTGTGTGCTGGGATCCAGCGAAGGATAACAGAGTTATTCTATGCTAGTTCGGAGAGAGGCGTAATTGTCTATTGGACTAGTGATAGGTGAGCTTAGTACTTTTAGGGCAGGTCGGCTGTCTGATAAAATAAATGTTGTTTTGTTTTTCGTGTTCGATAATCTTATTAGTTTCGAACATTGGTTAATGGCAAAAACTTCAGCTTGTAAAATGATCGAGACTAACTTACTGACATACTCACTTACTGAAAAGTTCTAAGAGAGTTGCTGAAAATCCGTGAACCTGTGCCAGTTTCTATTTTTGAGCCCTCAGTATACTTGCCTTGAAGTAGGGGCTTTGTGTTGAGTTGAGTTTAAAGTTGCACATTAGAAAGGGAATAGTAGCATCCAATCACATACTAAGAGTATTGAGTTTTTCTAGACTATCCATTATCGAAACGTATACCTTGGGGTTTGGGTTTGAGGGTAGGAGAATTGGTGGTAGTTCTTGAATGACGTTTAGAGCGTTAGTGGTGGTTCGCATGCTTCCAGTAATGCATGCTGTTGCTAATCTTTGGAGAAGCTTTTGGGTTGCCGCTATTTTTCATGTTTTTGGCCACCATTCTACAGCTGTATGCGTTATTGTTGGCCTGACTAGCAATTTGCTGTTGTACCTGGTCTGTACTAGCTTGCGAATGGGTTTGACGGCTTAAGTATATTCATAAAGCTATTTTTAGCTAATAAACTGGCTGGATATTGTTGTAAAACAATATTTCTTTACTTTGAATAGCGTTTCGCTTATTTGATTTTGCCTCGATTACTGTGGCGTATGAGAACTTTTTTTTTGTGAAATCAGCAAACAAACAAACGAAGAAAGAGCGTCTCTAAAAAAATAGGGTGGCGCAACAGAGCGAGCAGCCAAAGGGTCTAGCGCATTTCTCACAACCATGCTTTGTGAGGGAATGGAGGGGACCTAAAATTTTCTGCCGGTTCGAACGGCTAATTGAGAAAGCGCTTTTCATGGCAATGCATTTACTAACGGTGGACGTGCCAATTTCTCGCGAAAGGCGATACCCGTAAAAAGAGCGCTTATAGTCATGCCATCAAACATAAGCGTGAATGTGAATGGCTACAGTAACACAGAAGCCTTTGAACACCAAAAGCCTTATTTTCTTGTTTGCCTGACTGTTTATTTATTTTTCTCATCATTCATCAGTTTTGAATGGTACGAATTTTGAAGACCACGTTCCAAAGCGGTTGCGTCCTAATTTGTATTTATTCACGATTTATTTATTAATTGTGTTGCCTGTTGCATAATGGTTAGCATGTCTTGTGGGGGCTTGAGGCTCGAATCCCAGAAACATCCCCCACAATACCTCACCTAGGTATGTCTGAAAGAAATTCGCTAGGCCCCGAATTTCTCAACTCTGTAGTGCCAACATATTCATTTCTTTATATTAATTGAAGGCAGGGTAAATCCAGTTATTTTGTTGGCAGCTGTTGAATTGTATTTGGTTGTAGATTTTAACGTTTTCCCTCTTGAAAATGAAATTAAATATTGATTTTTCATTTTTTCATTATAGGACGTAGCAGGCCGCGGACTAGACGTGCCGGAAGTTAACTTGGTTATTCAATACTCGCCACCACAGAAGATATCAGACTTTGTCCACAGAGTCGGAAGAACTGCTCGAGCTGGCAAAAGCGGTCGTGCTGTTCTATTCCTTACTCCAAGTGAAACCAATTTCATTCGAGTGCTCGAAGATAAGCGAATAAGGTCTGTTTGTTATTAATTTTATAGAAAAGTGCATGTTAAAGAAAATACAAATATGACACAATTTACTAATACTATCTTTTTATTTTAGAATTTCCCAAGTTGATATGGATGTCTATCTAAACGCTTTGGTAGCGGCTGATTCAGAAGCTAAGAACATTCAAGAAGCTGCGTCGAACTTGCAACACAGGTTCCAAGAATTGATTGCAGACGACAAAGAAATGCACGATAAAGCGTGCAAAGGTAAGTGTCAATTTATTGAATTCGCTATACAATTCCATCCGAACTTGCGAATCAGGTGAAAGTATAGTTTAATTTTATTCATACTGTTTTACTAGAAAAAGAAACAAAGAAGCTTTGTTTCGAGTGCAAGGCGTTAAGGACATTTATTTTTGAAATTCTCAAACTCTGATTTGTACGCAGTTTATATGCGTTTTATTTACCATTTAACAATGTCTCTGCAGCGAGTAGTAGAATACAAAGAACATCGCGAACGTTAAGCAAAAAGGGGTGTACATATACGCACGAAATTAGTGCATACAAATTATCTACTAGTTCCGTAAGCTATTCGACAAACCTCTCCCAGGAGTCCAAGATTGTTGTTTCCAGACTTTAATTGTTATGTTTCTGATAAGCACCTCCTCTTTTGTACCATGTAAGTTATTCTAGTTTATCAAATTTTTCCTGGCAACATATTTGTTTCACTGAAGGGGCTTCACTCATCTAAACTTTCAAACAACATTTTGCTAAAAAACAAAAAACCGAACAGCATTTTGTTTTGATCAATCAATGTCATGGGCAAACATGTGTTCCATAAAGTATCTTACTTGGGCTACTGTAGAACTAAGTTCATTTGCCAAGCATGAACTTCCGATTGTAAATGAACAGCCCATTTGACCTTACGCAGTAGAGGAACTTTTATATTACCTAATCTATCAGGCCGCTATTGGTCATTAAACGAACTTAATCTAATGAAACCACCCACCGTTGACGTAATTAAGGTCGCAGGAATATTCAACATAAATCCTCTTAAACACAAAAAAAACACTCCAGTCAATGGGTCACGTGCTCTCTCAAGTAAGCGTTACACCAAAAACGAAATGGAACTCATGTTTGTAGGAATAAAAAAAGAAAAGAAAAAAGAACGGAACAACATGAACGCATACAATTTTCCAGCCACATAAATTGCCACGAAATACTAATTGCTGAGGTTTTCAACGTTAGTAGAGAAAACTTTGGTAACTTTTAATAATACGTTAAGAGAGGGCGGACATTAGTCACTGTCTTCCATACCATTTTTCCCGGGATAGCAGATTTCGTCGATAGGATATTGTACTTGCTGTGTTTATTATTGCTGTTGAGGCGATAAGCGGAAGGACTTCATCGCTGCCTGGGGGAAAGATGTTTTGAAGTGGGGAAAAGCACTTACACGATAATGCCTCGTCGTAGTCGGTTGGTTCTTCTTATTTTTTTTTCTCGTGGCAGTAAGTAAAGGGAACTGTTTACTTCATTTTGTGAGAGCGAGAGTGGAGTGAGGGGTTGGGGTTGGGGTTGGGGTTTTTTGGGGGCTGAGGAACGACCAACTTTGCTATTTTATTGCTACAATTATGTTGCAATGCGATAATTAATTAGAGGTTTGTACGCTTTAGACTGTTAAACGGTTTGTGCTTGGGAAATTAAAATAAATTGAGAGAATTTGATGATAAATACTGTTGCTGGAAAGTCGTTAGTCAAAGTCAGGTGGAAAAGCATTCATTGAATTGAATGAAGTACCAACGTTGTTTGAAATAAGTATTACAATAAAGTGTGCGAAAGTTTATTTTACTTTGAATATTGAAAGATTCCTTAGGCAATGGTGAAAGAAGTAGTGTGAGAGATAAACTTTGGGAAACATAGCATTTCCCCGCAATGTATCATTTCTGAGATTTTAAATAAATAAATAAGGTGGCGCAAAAGATCGTGGAGCTCAGGGACCTACGGCATTTTTCTCAACCAAACCTTGTGAGGGTATGGAAAGGACATACAATTTTTATCTGATTTTGAACGGCTAATCGAGGAAGCGCTTTTCATGACATTGTCAGTTCCTCGTAAAACCCGTAGAAAAATACCTTTTTCAATTTTTCTGGTATTTGAACCTCGAACCTACCACGTAGCCTGCAGACCCGCTAACCAAAAAGCCAGAGACACCACATAAGAAATTTTATGTCTGAAACTTGATTTAGGGCAAACATTTAGTTTAAGTGTTTTTTTGGCTCCACTGAATCTCTTCTCACACAGTAAGACCCAATACAATCGCAATTATAATACCACGGATATTTTTTTTTTAATTTTTCGACTCATTGCAACATTTGGAACTTTTATTAAAACGAGTGAGCCCAAACGCTTTTTCTATGTGCATATCGCGCCATTCCCGCAAAATCATCGTAAGCTACATTTTAAACAAAATAGTTTTTTTTTATACAATTCAAAATGTTCCATGGTTTCGCATTTTCTGCATTTTTAGCTAACTGAAGCCCTTGGAAGATGAAGGTGCTAAGTGACATTTTCCAGAATTTGAGTAAAATGCGTTCAAAGTTTTTTATTTCCATGCACTTTGTATGCAAATTAAATGAGTCGATCTTTATTTATATTTAAAAAAAAGGTCTTTATTAACTCATTATCCTAATTCTAGACTTAACACTACTTTACTCTTCTACTTTCTGACGGCAACTACATCGGTGTGTGCTTTTTAGTGTCTAGCTTGGACTGTAGGTTGAGCATAACCCTGCTGTTTATGTTGACCATTCTAAGAAGCGAATCATATTAGGCAAATGTGAAGTCGATGATGTGACATTAATGTGTGTGTGACGGTTGGGGATGATTGAGGGTGTTAACTTGCATATATCACTTTTAGCTTTAAATAACCTTTGTAGATAAGATCAAGAAATACGGATGGACATAAATTTAGGTCTTAATATAGAAACTTCACCCGAAAGAAAGAACGATTATTTTAAAAAATTTCACTAAGCCCCTTCATCTTATAAGCGCTTCAACAGTTTTACGACAAGTTACAGCTGGTCCTTTTCGTTTGAATGCTTTTGACGAAAACCAAAAAAACGTCTTCCTGTTAAACTTTCTTTTTGTCGCTAACGATAAAATGGCGGGAAGGGCTATGAGTATTTTGGTCTCGGAATGTATCACTTCTCTTGTAACTAATGAACCCTTTGTGTTAAGGCTTTGAAAGCTTTCATTGAATTTTCTTCAGAAGCATTATTGAAGTTCAATTATGTTAGTGTTCTAAGAACCCTCCATTTCTACAATTTTTCCCATCCGGCGTGGACCAAATTAAAATGCTTTGACATTTACGTTCCCGTTCCCGTGGGAGTATGTGGATAACATAACATAACATAGCATGTGTCCTTCCTCAGGTTAAAGACTATTTCTGCAGAAAATTTCATTTTGATTGGTTCAGTATTTTGGGTGGGAGATTTTAACATAGAAAGACCAACAGTCAGAGCTACTTTCGCATTTATAATATACTAGCTGAGCCGCCCGGCTTTGTTCGGGTCTGTAGTTTAAAGGTTCCCGTTCTCGTTTTTCCTCTGCCGTGGGAATTTGGGGATGAAATATAATCTTTCTTACTGTGGAACTATGTGCTGAAAGAATTTTTGAGATCTGTCCAGTAGTTCCTTAGTTTCCGTTCCCAACCCATTCCTGTTGGAATCTTCCGTTCCCATGGAAATATGTGAATGAAATGTAATTCTATGTCACTGAGGAATAATGTAACATCCTAGAGTTGAAAGAATTTTTGAAATCGGTCAAGTAGGTTCTCTTTATCGTTCCCGTTTCTGTTCCTGTGGGATTATAGCGATGAAATATAGTTTATATTTATTATTATTATAAGTTACTAATGAAGGGACATAATGTAGCACCCCTAGTGTTGAAAGAATTTTTGAAATCTGTGGAGTAGTTTCTAATTTCCCGTTCCCAACCCCGTTTCTGTGGGAATATGGGGATCAAACCTTGACAGGAACCATCTCTAAAATAAACTATGTCTACCCTGAAAATTTCATAAAAATCCGTTGAGTGGTTTAGGAGTTTACCGGATATACATACATACATACATCCTATTTTATATATAATAGATTAGATGAGCCGCCCGGCGTTGCACGGGTCCGTAGTCTTAAGAATACCGGTCTCGTCCTTCGTTTCCTGTTGTTTCTAAGTTTCCTTCCAATCCCGTTCCCGTGTGAATATTGGGATCAATCCTTTACAGGAAGCATACCTTGTCTTACGTGTATTTTATATGGATAAAAGTGACATTAAGGAAAAATGCCATACCTCGGGTAGGGGACACCAATTTCAGATTTTTTTTGTTATAAAAACCATCTACCAACATCCCCTAAGCTACCACAAAAATTTGGTTTCATTCGGTCGGGCCGTTCTCAAGTATTGCGATCACAACCAACCGTTCACTTCTTTTTATATACTAAGATATGTTAGGATGAATAGCTGTGATTATGTTTGCCTTCAAAACTGAAAGTAAGAAGCTATTCTGTGTATTTTCATTTGGGCAATCCTTATTTCTTCCCGCCATTCGTGTTGATTTTCTAATATCTGAGATTCTTTCTGTGCTTGGCATATGTTTGAACGATCTGTCGTTTATGATTCATAGTACTTATCAAAAGCTTTAGAAGCGTAGTATAGGCTACATACTTTTATAATTCAACATACGCCACGCATTTTTGGGAAATTTCCTGATATGTTTGGGCTTATTGGCATTTACCTTGCTTCTAAAAGGAATCTCCACTTACCATGAAACTGATTGTGAAACACGAGGCGAGTAGTTTTAAAATCGATATCGTCATGACCAATCGTTTCACAGATGATTTTTAGGAAATTATAATTTTTTTTTCAATTGAAAACATTTTTTTTCTTCCTCATTTCGAAAACGAATTCAATAAAATTGAAATCGCTCGACGAAAAATCCAAAATTCCAAAATAGTTCTGGAAAATAATTTTTCACTCTACATTCATTTTCGATAATTGGCAGAAAAGAACTCAAATCACTTTTATTTACCTTCGGATGTGCTTTTTAGAAGCTAAAATGTGACAGTAAAGTTAGGGTGGTTTCTTTTTTCTCAATAAAAGGTTATAAGGTTTTTTTGGGGTCGAGAATTCTGGCAGTTTCTCAAAGCTCTGTAAGACATTTAGTGAAAAACTTGACAAGAATGCACTGTTGTGTGCCCCGAATGCGACCCGAATACAAATTTGTTTTGATTCTCCAACGAAAGTGAGTTTTCTTTCTTTGGAGACGTACAGACAGTTTCTTTTTTCATGTACTCCTGGAACATTAAGATTCACAAAAGCAACGTTTTACATTGGTACACAAAAAAAAACTTTGTTTAAAACTTGAAATCGAATGTTTTTAAAACCCATGCATTCCTAATTCCTACAACTCAATGGCTTAATCAAAAATACTAGTACCACTCAGTGGTAGTGGTCTCTCGGTGTATATGTTTTCTTTTTGTGATATTAACTACCCGCTTCTAGGCTAAATTATGGTTTGTTCGCCTCGAGGTTCCTTGGCTCCTTGTTGGTTGAACTACTCAGAACATTTTCTTAGAACTAATAACTCTACCCATATCCAGAATTGATTTATTAGCGCAGATTTTGGAGTGTCATCATTGTTATAAGCGCTTATTAAGCCTTGAAATGTAAAGTAGGCATAAATAAGTAAAAAGGATGAGTTTTGTAGTTGAGACACGTGTTTTTTAATGTAATAAATGAAAAGATTAGTAAAGTTTTTAACAGTTAAAACACTTTTTTTTTATTAAAAAGGATGGCGAAATAAAGCTATGGAGACTTCGGGCACTTATGCATTTCCAGGATCTACAATTTTATGCTGATTCCGAACGAGCTAGAATAGAAAAAAATATGAAGGATAACATTTACTCCTTTCACAAGGCTCGTCGTAACAATTTCGGACTACGAATACCAAAAAGAAAAAACTTAAAACATGATAATGAATGCTTCGCAACAGATATTCAACACTTGTTAGTAATTTTATCAACCGTAGGAAATTACTTAGCAAAACATTCATTACGACGAGCCATGTTATGAGGACCATTGTTTCTTCCGTTAACGGAGTCTCAAGACCCTAAATCTATAAAAAAAAGAAAATAGGAAATGAAATTGAACGATAGAGTTCTTGACAAACAAAACATATGCAAATAATCTTAGAACTGAAATGATTACATACTAAACTTCTCACTTGTTTACTTACTTTCTTACTCACTTAAGGACTATTTACATGAGCACGACCAACGAACGACGAATAAATAAAGAAATGCTATTTTAAGTACCTTACAAGCATAAATTCCTCACGAATTTTTAAGGAAGCGATGGAAATTTATTTTTTGGATAAACTCTTATTTTTATGCCTAAAATTAAAAAAATAGAGAAAAAAAATGTATTCGTTACGAATAAATATCTAGTAGGTACGAACCGTTCCTACAGACTTTATTCTCGTTTTACTTACAATCCACACTACAGGAATACATTCGCGCGTGTTTAACCTCAAAATCATTCTCCATTTTTGTTTTGGGTGTAAATTGTGTTCGTTATTCGTGACGAATGTAAAACACAAATGTGAATGAAATGTCAAAATTAACGAATATTCGTTCATTCGTTGTTCGTTGGTCGTTCTCATGTGAATAATACTTTACTGTCTCACTTGCTCGGTAACTCATTTTCCAATTTACTCGGTAACTGATTTACTCACTAACTTAATTATTTGCTTACTTACTCACTGACTCGGTACTTAATTACTTATTTTTTTTAATTACTCACTTACTTATTTACTTATTTACTTGCTCACCTACTCGGTAACTCACTTGCTCGCTTACAGTATACGTACTAACTTCCTTAATCAGTTACTCATGAACTTATTTTGATACTTACATTGGTTACTAACTTACGCCTCAAGTTCATTTGAATTTCTAATATTCGAAGAACCAAATCGTTCCCTAGTAAAAAACAACTTCCATTCAAAGCCAATGAAGTGAATTACGATAGCCGCCACAAAGAGCGCTTAATCCATTCCAATTGTTTACTTGGTTCTTGTATATCTCTTCACCTCCACAACCACCCCATCGAACGTACAAGACTCTAGCTATTCTCTATCGGAAACTTATAAGTCCTCAATTGAGAGGGGTTGTTTTTGGATATTCCATGTAACGGTTTGACTAATAGAAACACCACTTAAAACAAATAAAACTGTAATAAAATCACCCCCGAAAGCAAACACCCAGCAGGGGTGAAAAAAATAATCTACCACGAGCACATACCCAATATCCGATACTCAACCCACTCACATACTTCGAAACACTTATCCTTTTGCCACGGAGCCACCAAGACTGTAAAACAATAAACTGAACCAATCAAAAAACCATTTCGGCTATTCATTTTAACAATGAAAACGTCGTCGTCGACGTCGTCGACCGGATGACGGAAGAATTTCCCCTATCCCCCGCACTTTTAATGCACTAACCTAAGTTTTTTTTCCCGTTTTTTGTTCTTTTTTGTAGTAGATCGCTGTCCAACCAAGTTCTCGAGGAAATCACTCTTTATGGGTGGCAGACTGGCAGGCTCTTCGACCATAAGGACTGTGCGAGAACTTTGGTACTTGGAAAGGAGACTCTTTTATTTTATTTTATATTTTTTTTAAAGTGAGCAGCAAGCAGCAGAAACAGGAACCCTTAATGCAAGCCTCACACACAAATCGCACAATTGAAATTGAAAGTTAAATTGTTGAGAGTCCTTTTGGGTTTGAGGGTGAGTTGAGTTAGTTTGCATTTATGTGTAGCGAATGAAGAGCGGCTTCTTGTCGACAATTACATTGATTTTTACAATATGGATTGAGAGTTTGTAGTGGGTTGTGTTCTTCAGTAACGGATGATGAGAAATTGAATTTTAAACTTTTTCTAAATGGGAACTTTAACGAAAACGATACAGAAAATATATATATAAAAAAAACTACGATTTATGTACGCAAGGGGGAATCGGTTTGCATTTATTTGCGAGTTGTTTTTTTGTTTTTTTTTTTTTTGTATAGGCACTTGAATGGATTTTGTGAATCGAAGATGGCAAGGAAAATGCGAATAAAGATATTTTATTGCTTTTCTGAAGTTTGATACAGGAGTTCATTGAAACACATAATTTTTAACGATCTTTTCTTGACAATAGATTATTGCGAACAACCCTGCGAACATCGAATGTTTCATTTGGAGTTAAAACAATTTGTGAGAATGTGTCAGCTTGATCACGGTATGGTTGTGGGCTTTAAAAAGTTCGTAGACCTTGGGTTTTATAACAGTTTTTAGCTATGTGTGTATGGACGATGAATGATTTTGCAGCAGTGAGTGAGAGAGAACTTACGTTCTAAGGATGTAAAACGAGCCTATTTCGTGAAACCATTGTCTTACGTTAGGAGTTTAGGTTGGTTGGGGTTATGAGATCCTTTTACTTAATCCTATTAATATTATAAACGTGGAAGTTTGTATGTGTGGATGTATGTTTGTTACTCTTTCACGCAAAAACTACTGAATGGATTTTACTTAAACTTTCCAATGATATAGCTTATACATCAGAATAACACATAGGCTACAATTTATCCCTAAATTCCCACGGGAACGGGAACTTATACGGGAACTTAGAAACTACAACACCGATTTCAAAAATTTTTCCACTGTTAGAATGCTTCATTATCCCCGAGTAACATAAAAACTAATTCATCCCCATATTCCTACGGTTCCCTATATTTCTACGGGAGCAGGAACGTATACGGGAACTTTGACACTGCAGCACCGATTTCAAAAATTCTTTCACCGTTAGAATGCTACACTATCCCCGAGTAACATAAAAACTAATTCATCCCCATATTCCTACGGTTCCCTATATACAACACCGATTTCAAAAATTCTTCCACCGTTAGAATTCTACACTATCCCTGTGTAGCATTAACTTTAATTCATCCACATATTCCTACGGGAACGGGAGTCCTTACTAATATAATAAGTGTGAAAGGAGCTCTGTCTGTCCGTCGTTCTATGTTACCATCTCCCGCCCAAACTAATAAACCGATTTAAATGAAATTTTAAACAAAGATTGTTCAGAACCTGAGGAAAGACATAGACTATATATTTTTTCCCTATATTCCCACGGGAGCAGGAACGTATACGGGAACTTTTACCCTACAACACCGATTTCAAAAATTCTTCCACTGTTAGAATGCTTTATTATCCCCGAGTAACATAAAAACTAATTCATCCCCATATTCCTACGGTTCCCTATATTCCTACGGGAGCAGGAACGTATACGGGAACTTTGACACTGCAGCACCGATTTCAAAAATTCTTTCACCGTTAGAATGCTACACTATCCCCGAGTAACATAAAAACTAATTCATCCCCATATTCCTACGGGAGCAGGAACGTATACGGGAACTTTGACACTGCAGCACCGATTTCAAAAATTCTTTCACCGTTAGATTGCTGCACTATCCCCGAGTAACATAAAAACTAATTCATTCCCATATTCCTACGGTTCCCTATATTCCCACGGGAGCAGGAACGTATACGGGAACTTTGACACTGCAGCACCGATTTCAAAAATTCTTTCACCGTTAGAATGCTACACTATCCCCGAGTAACATAAAAACTAATTCATCCCCATATTCCTACGGGAGCAGGAACGTATACGGGAACTTTGACACTGCAGCACCGATTTCAAAAATTCTTTCACCGTTAGAATGCTACACTATCCCCGAGTAACATAAAATCTAATTCATCCCCATATTCCTACGGTTCCCTATATTCCCACGGGAGCAGGAACGTATACGGGAACTCTGACACTGCAGCACCGATTTCAAAAATTCTTTCACCGTTAGAATGCTACACTATCCCCGAGTAACGTAAAAACTAATTCATCCCCATATTCCTACGGTTCCCTATATACAACACCGATTTCAAAAATTCTTCCACCGTTAGAATTCTACACTATCCCTGTGTAGCATTAACTTTAATTCATCCACATATTCCTACGGGAACGGGAGTCCTTACTAATATAATAAGTGTGAAAGGAGCTCTGTCTGTCCGTCGTTCTATGTTACCATCTCCCGCCTAAACTAATAAACCGATTTAAATGAAATTTTAAACAAAGATTGTTCAGAACCCGAGGAAAGACATAGACTATATATTTTTTCCCTATATTTCCACGGTAGCAGGAACGTATACGGGAACTTTTACCCTACAGCACCGATTTCAAAAATTCTTCCACCGTTGGAATGCTCCATAATCCCGGAGCTTTAACTTCTCCACATATTCCCACGAAAACGGTCACCATATTCCCAAGGGAACGTTAGTCTTTACTAATATTGAAAATGCGAATGTAGCTATGTCGGTATGTTTTTCGTATGTCTCCCGTTCAAACTGCTAAACAGATTTTATTAAATTAGCTACAGAGATGGGCTAGAACATGCGGAAGGATAAAGGCTATATATCTATCCTTATATTCCCACGGGAACGGAAATGTGAATTCAAAAACTACGGTCTCAAAAGTATTTTTAACAGGGCTACAAGGTGTTGAAATAGGGGTTGAATGTTTTTTTTTTGAAATACCGCCATTTTTAAGGCTAGAAGTTTTATTTCCTAAAAAGTTAAAAATGCTGCTGAAAGTCACTATTCCACGCGGACGAAGACGCGGGCACAGCTAGTTCAAAATAATTGAGATGAAGAGAAAAACCTACTTAAAATTTTTATTTTCTATTAGACAACATCCCTATTCACACTTCCAGATCATCTAAAGAGCTTTCTTCTTCAATGCAAATTAGCTTAAAATCGAATGTGCGTCGTGTGTGTGTCGATTCAAAAACAACGGCCCTATTAGTTGCGTGTTGCCAACTTATGTCCAACACAAAAGAAGAACTTAATTTTATAAAGAAATGATTTCAACTTTCTTTTTTGTGTTGTGGTTTTTGTCCATCTAAAGTGAGGTCTCAGGTCTTCCTCTGGAGCGTGAAATCGATGGACGCGTTTTGATCCAAGTCAGCGTTGCTTTAGACTTTAGAGCATATCACACAGTTCTTCGTTGAGCCTCCTATTTCACATATGATTGGTGCTGAATGAAACAAATGTCACTTAAAAAATCTGTCCATCAAAGCAAGTTATTATCGAGCAAGCCTGGGTTAATAAAAGTCATTCCTTACATTTAAGAGACTTAAACTTGGTGTGAACTCGGTCAAACGATATGTGGTTCCAGCAGGACGTTAACGCTACATTCTACATAAGGAACGAAAACGTTTATCAACCTGCCGAGCCACGCCCCACCGTTGAAGTTTCCTTTGATTTGAAAAATGTTTGAAACACCTAGCGTGTGTGTGATAGTATAAGTTCCTTTGATTTTTGGAAAAAAAAAATATATGGAGCACGCAGACGGAAGGGGACCTACAATTTCCTGCCGATTCCTAACGGCTGATCGACAGATCACTTTTCGAACAAGTTTGGCAGAAAACCTGACTTTAAGCATGACTTTGTCGGTAGAGTTCGTCTTAAGGTATTTATAATCGATAAATGTATGCTGTTGGACCCTTTTTTAAAATCTTCCGGTTGTTGAAGACCTAAAATTTTCCGCCGATTCCTAACTTAGACAGATCGTGAGAGCACTTTTCATAGCAAGACAACGCAAGACATGGCAATTTCTCGCCAAAAGCGATACTTTGTGGAAAAACAATTTTTTGGCTTATAATGGGATTCGAACCACGAACTTCCCGCGTAACAGACAAGCATGCGAACCATTACGCTACGGGCATTACTGAAGCCGATAAGGTTGTTGGCAATTTTCAAGCTTTAATATGCCGCATTTATCGGGAATCATCTTTTGCCTTTTTGTAGCTCGTGCAACGCTGTGGAGCCAATTGTTATGAGCAGCATCAGCTTTTAATCAATTTTTTTTTAATTGACGACGAGGCCTTTTACTAGATGTGAGTTCTTCGCTCATTAAAAAAAATTTCATGTGATGGTCACCAACACCCACGTTTTAGTTTCAAAGAAAAAAAGAATTTTGGCGATTTTTTCTGTGATTCTTTTTAAAGAACTTTAAAAATTTATTGCTAATTATTCGCAATCTTAGGTTAGGTAACTCTAAAAAATTATAGACTTCCAAGAGCAAGAAAAGAAAAACAAAAACGGGCTCAAGTAAAAAGTAAGAGTGTTTCAACGTAATGCTTAAAACAGATTCGTCATGAAAACTACGGTGCAAAGTTCTAAAGAGGAACAAGTTTGGAGAAGCCTTTCATTGGGAATAAAACAGCCTTTTGAGAGTGTGCCATTGTTGCTTTTTGAGCACTTCGTAATGCAGAGCTTATTATTGGAAAACTCATTGATAGATATAATCAGGATAGCGGTATTATTTTAATATTAAGGATCATAGCTTCCCCTCTTCACTGTCCTGCATGTTCGGAAGATTGAGAGAAGTCAGAATGAATGACAGTGACTTACATGTTACTGGCAGACCCCATCAAAATTCGTTGAGAAGTTATAAAGATCTAAGCATCCAGAAAGACAGCAGAAAGCGATTTTGTTTTATACCTACTATGTAAGGATAAACAAGGTACCTCCTACTCGGTATTTGTATTAGTTCTCTAGTTGCAGAGTATGATTTTTTGGTGAAAGTCAACTCTCTCCTATAAGGACTACGAACTCATTAAATAGTCAGCTTGTAAATGTACCCTTTCTTATAAATTAAAAGTCCTACGCAATTGACTTTCTACTAATTTATCCTTTCGATTCTCAACTGACAATTACGCATAAGTATCCAGGACAACCAAACCCACTTCTTTAAAAATACATTTACTTCAACCACAAGTTCAACCCTTTTCTGTTGACATAATCAAAAATAATATTAGGTACCTACGAAAAAAAAAAACCAAAAATCAAAAGAATTTGTAATTATGGGCGAGCAACCTGTCATCGCTGCATCAAAATTACTACAGTAAAATCCTTCGACCCCTTCCCGAATTGGACTTGTTTTCATGGAGAAAGATAAAAAAAATAATTGACATTTCCAGGAATCAAATGGACTCTTAAAAAAAAAAAGGAAATTATAACCAGAAAACTTTTATCACCCCTTTCATGTCTTTCTTCCCCAATACTATTTCATTTTTTTCCAATTTTTGTTCAACACCAACCATCTCTCTGTGATTGTTGGCAACAACAACTGTCTAATTAACTTCGAGGCTAATATCACAGTTTTTATCGCCTCACGCAATCGGAATTAACTTCAAGTGTACAAAAAACAGTAATGCAACCAACTCTCCTCAATAGTCCATCCTCTAACCGGTATCGCGGCCGCCAATACTACACCAAAGCCCTTTTATATAATTTCTCTTCCAAAAAGGACTTTTTTCAAAAAAAAAAAAAAAAAAGTAAAGGGTGGATAAGGCAACTTCGACGCAATCAACAAACGATGATGAAATATAAAGTTGAAAATTAACTTTTGCTTTTACGTCAAATGAAACAAAACAGAGAAGTACCTACAACTACACTGGTGCGGAGAAGTTTCATTAATTAGGTTCCTCTGACCGAGCGACAAAAGTGTAATTACTTATGTTGCCGATCTACATCACCTAGGGATAGATGGATATGGAGGGACAAAGTTGGCTTTTTTTTGTTTGTTTTCGTCCTTTTATTTTTATTTACAGTGCTTCGCTCCAAGTTAACGCACACTTAAGATACATATCTAGAATTATGGCATTAACTATTTACAATCCAATATTCTTTAATAACATCGACCTCCATTTTCCCGTTTAACCAAAACAAGGAAAGGATTTTTAGTTTGCCTTGTTGGCATTGCCTTGTTGGCCCGGTTGCCGGTTATTAATATCGCATCAAAACTAACTAAAGTCCTGTTTAGGACTTACAACGCTCGTTAAGTGGTTCTGTTAATGAGTTTACTTCAAACCGTCCTTTTTAGTGTTATTATTGGAGGGCGCAATATCGGTAAATGCACGACATTACTGGGGTTAGTGATTATTGTAATAACAGCAAAGTGCCCTTAGTTATGCCTATTGCATTGATCGAAATTGAATTAATGAGTACTAAGTAGAACAAATTGTACCCGTTACAGAAGCTATACGTTGAGTAATTGCACTTTGATTCCACATAGAAAGGGAAGAAAGTTTTCTAGGAAAAAAACCAAGAAAATGGAACAGGTGGGTTGAGAAGTTTGTAATTAAAAAATAGCATAAACTGAGCCGTCACTGTTAGTTGGATTATAAAAGTTGTAAGCCATTAGTAAAATGGGACTTTTTTTTAATAAATAAAATTATAGTTAGATTTTAAAATATTTAACACTTTTTATATTTCCTCAAACGTACGTTTTGGAGCAAAGCTTCTACACTGAGCCAAATAACATCGACCAATCAAAAAAGGGCTTTTTGAATTAAAAGAAAAAGGCAACAAATTGGGCCCTTAGCTGTTTTTTTCTATCAAAAGCATATCGACTTTGAAATTTTAAGCAAAGAAGCTAGAATTTCCTAGTGAAATAAAAGAAAAATGCCGCATTAAATTTTTGGAAGTGTAAATCACAGCCACGATCGAAGTATTTATTTGTTTTTTGTTTTAACTTATTCAGTCAGTTTTATCTTTGGTGCTTTCCCTCTCCGAAGTTCAAACTGAAATTCATTTGAACTTCAATTCATTCATTTATTTGAAAAATTCGATAATTTACTTTTTTGGATATACTGGTATCTGAACTCGAGTCCTTCCACACTAGTCTACCACGCACACATATGTTTACACCATAAGTAATCAAACTTTTGTTCTAATAGCTCACTGTCTCAAATGTTACTTGTTTTTAATGATGAGGTATTTAAATATCGCTTTTTCCTTCAGTATACATCTTCAGTAAGATTTTGCTATTTTGAATGGCTCGGTAGGGCTTCCCAAAAAACCTATTGCTAATAGTTTTAGTCTATCTGTAAGATTCTACTTTTACTTTTATCACCGACAACTATCCTGCCGATTTGTTATCTCCCAAAACACGGCTATTTGATATTTCCCGTTTACCGATTTTAAATATGCCTGAAAGAGAAGTGAAAAGTGGACTTAAAATAATTTAATGCTGAACGTGAACACAATGGCCAATGTCCTAGTATTCCTAACGTCTGTCCTAAGTTTTAATTTTAAATTCAAGATTTTCTATTTTTTTGGACATTGGACATTCGAGCTTTAGGTCAGGACACCTATGTTGTAAATTTTTTTTGTAGGTTATTTTATAGAGATCGATTCTCGTGAAATGAAATCACTACAGACACCGTTTACACTTGCAGCACTACGCTGCACAGTGTGTCTCATGACGAAATATGGCGTTCACACTGGGCATTTCAGTTTCTTGTGTAGAGTGCTGTGTGTGTTTTTTGTTTGCCCAACTTGCAAAAATATCAAAAAATTTTGAAATCCATCGAACAAATTTGACAAGTCGCTTGATTGAGAGCTCACACTTGCAAATTTGCTTGACAAACTCGATGCTTGACAAACAAATTAGATAATCGAACGCCCTTAATTAAAAAAAAATGATTGCGCTTTTAAAAAAATTTATTAATTTAATATAAAAAAAAAGAATGATTAAAATTATTTTTTCAGTGCAGTCAGTGTATACTAAAGAAAGTGGGCGCCAGTAAATTTTGATGTAAAACCGAATGAAAATACGAAAGTTAAATCCACAAAAGGGATTTAAAGCTATTTATTTTGTTTGGAAAACCGTAGTTAAATTAAAAACCCAAATCTTTTCATCTCTAAAATTAAAATTGAGGACGGTTATATGAACTGTTACAAAAAAAAGTAAACGAACGCAAGTTTTTTTTTATGTTTTTCCTTCCTCCTTTTCGTCCTACTGACCTCTTTCAATTCCTACAACTCCTTCAATTCCCTTCTTCCACTGACTCTACACAATTTTTCTCAATTTTTTTTAAACTAACTCAAAAACTGTACAAATATTTCGAACTTAAACAATTGTAACTCTCTCTTAAAACCGCAAGGAACAAATCGTTATCAACTAGGTCAACCAAAAAGTCATTGCTCTTGTCCGTTTGTCCTCTCTCGACTCTCAACTTCACCCACACATTCATACAATCAACCAATCGTGTTTTTTCTGTCACAGTTCCCTTATGGCTGACAAGCACCTCCGTTGCGTTGTCGAATTCCAGCGAGACCTTGCTCACACAATTTTCCAGTTGCACTGAACTGAAAATTTGTTGGAGGTATTTTCCAAAACTTATCCAGTTCTTGAGTTGAGATCGAACCCCTCCCATAAAATAATTGAGAAAAATTAAAGTTTCTGAAAGCTGAAAATAATACTTCTGGCATTTTCCCAGTTACTCTACTACATATTCTACTGAGTCAGGGGAAGGATAAAATTTTCTATTTTACAAATTTTCGAAAACTGAAGAAAGGAGGAAAAGCTGCCAAAACCAAAAATGAACTACTTTAGCCTTCTCGGTGGATCTTTGCGCAGATTTGGGGGAAAAGGGAAAACTGTAAACCTTGCATTCATTATGTTTCGGCTTTACAAGCATAAAAGTCAAATTTAGGATGTTTACACTACTCTTGCAGCACTACGCTGCACAGTGTGTCTCATGACGAAGTATGGCGTTCACACGTACCATTTCTATTTCTCTCATCTATGATATGTGTTTAGTGTTGTGTGTGTGTTTGATGTTCTGCATTGTGTACTTGGGTGTAATGATGTGTGGATAGGATATTTAATTTAAATTATTTTTTATTCATCTTAAATTTTACAAAGTAATAGCTTTCAATATTTTTTTTTAATGATATAAAAATAATTTAAGCTGTCAATGGCATTGCCGTCTGCCTGAATGTTGCGATAAATTATTTTTTAAGTTACATTATAACTAAATTGAAACATCTTATCGTAAAAAAGGAAAATTTTTGATTTAAAAAAAGAAAACAAAGTAAAGGAAATACGATCTTATTAAAAATTATATATTACAAAACATGACATTAGTTTTTTTTTTTTTATAAAAATTCAGTTATGTTATGTCTATAAGTGGATGCAGTCTCAATAAACTTATATAGAGCAGTCCAGTTATCACCATTTAGGATGTTCTTCGTTTGTTCCATTGTCAATGTTCCCTCCCCGAAGTGTATTAGTCTCAAATCCTTGTACCTTACAAAAGAAATAAACAAATTCTTGTAGGCATTATACCGTCGTTAACAAGAAAGCTTGTTATCACTTATTTCCAACAGTTTGGCTTTTGCTTCCGGGGTGCAATCGATTCCCTGCCAAGCTTCAGAACTACCTATTACCCATTATGCGCTTTATTTGATTATATAGCTCAACCTTAGCAGTGGTTTCAAATAAAAATTTTAAACACCGGGCTGGGTTTGTTGAGTTTATACTAAAATGTTAAGGATTTTTTTTAAAGTTATGGAACCTCAAGAGTTGCTTAGCAACTCAAAACGAAAGCTTTGTGTCCATGATTCTTCTTTTCGTTCACAGACAAGTTTATCCGTTGCCACAGCGACAATGAATATTATTTTTTTCCAATTAATAAGACTGTCAGTACTGTCAGTAATACGCGACAGTACCAAGCGGATAAATAACCCATGTGTAGACAAAAAACCTCCTCTCCACGTGTCAGTGTTGGTTGCGAAAAGCAAAATAGTATGGCAGCAGCTGTTCTGCCACACACACCCACTGCTACCATTTTTGTCATCTTTTGTCTTTGTTCTCTAATATCTATACACCAGCTCCTTTTGTACTGTTCGTTGTTCCCTATATCACCAACATTTTCGTTGATGGTAATCCATTTGTGGTCGGTTGACACACACTGATCCTACAATCTTGCTATAACATCCCCCAAAAACCAACAGGGAGGAAACCTCCTCCCACATTCAATGTGTAGAACGATGTACGGTCTTAATAGGTCCCAAATAGATAGAGCTATGAATCTAATTTGTATCCTTCAGTATACTCTGAGGATGACGGTAATTTCCGAATTTATACGAGACAATCGTTCGTTGGAAATTAAATTCATTCGACATGTGAGAGTTAGAGTTGAATGGAGAGCGGAGAGGTGGTTCTGTATGGTTCGATGTGAATAGAGGCAGTACAAAGTATTTTATTTGTCGAAAGATACTATCTCAGAGATGGTTAAGTGTTGTGTTTTTCTTTTCTTTTATTATTATTTTTGTATTTTTTTTTTTTATTGTATTTATTATTTCCTCTTTTCTTGTGCGGGTTGACTACCCGTTGTCTGTTCTCCGTATAATGAATCCATTGTTATGGCACAAAACGGAGCTCCATTAGAAGACGATACATGCGAATGAAAGCCATTATATGGAAGTGCCACGTATCCTGGATACGCTTTCTTGGCAATAATTTCATTTAGCCAATTAAAAAGAAGAGGAAGGCTGACTTGAGTTGAGTATCAATAATATCCACTCTGGCATTCACTCTTACTGCTTGGTTTGTGTTTATACATGTACAAATGTATATGTATATCCTTTCCCCGAAGGACTTTCAACCATTCTTCGGAGAATTAACAAACAAATGGATGAAATTGATATGCTTTTCCTGCTCTATTGTTTAAGTTATGTTGGAGTATGTGTATGTATTTTGTGTATAATGGGCAATCCCATCTGCATTTTGTATAATTGCATGAGAATTGGAAGATAATATCAATGGTAATTGTAAAAGGCACTTGTGGTTACGTTTAAAAAAAGGAAAATTAAAATAATATTTGCTTGTGCTATAGGCAGTAGGAAGGGAAACAACAAGGGCAAGTTATACCTTCGTAAAAGAATCACTCTCGAGATTAGTATCAATACGTCATGTAGATAAAATTGAAAAAGTGAAACCTTATCTTCGGGAGTCCTTTGTAAGTTAAATTAACGCTGCAAAGGTACCAAAACTGCGAAAATGTGTCTCCAAAATCATGTTACCCAATATGTCAAAAGTTTTATTAAAAAAATGATTCACCTTCTTTTATGAACTCCTTACCGCTGGTGGGGTGAATTTAATGAAACACTTTGGAATTGGCTTTGGAATGCATTCTTATAACGTCGTTAAATGTTCCACTTGGTCTCCTACAATTTGGATTACTAAGGGTAATTGAAATGATGGACTATTTCTTTTTCTTATGTTTTCAGCTTTCGTCTCGTGGATGAAGTTCTACTCAACGTTCCCTAAACAACTCAAGCCTATTTTCAACATTAAAGTAGCACATATGGGCCATTTTGCGAAGAGCTTCGGTTTAAAGGACGAACCAACTTCATTTACCAAGAAACATGCCGCACCAAAAGCACCTCCACCGACCAACAGATTAACTTACACAGAAAGGTATTGCCATCCAATCCGTAAGAAAATTACTTAAATTAAACAAATTTGCTTTAGGAATCCTGAGAAAATCAAAGAAGACAAGAAATCAAGGAAACGTCTCTATGCGACGACTGTGGCTGGCTCAGCACCTAACAGACTAAATAAGTTTGTGTCAAATTCAAGGACCCTCACAACATCTGAATTCGGAAGTGGACTGCCGGAAGTCAAAAGGAAAAAATAAAAAATGCCAAAACTCTACTTTTTTCGATGAACTGTTAAACATTTGTTATGTGTATAGGTTTTACATGTATAAATTACTATTTTTACAAAATAGAATCTTGAAAATATCTCTTCCTTTATCTCAAATTTCTTTGAAAAACAAATATTTTGTCCCCCGGGAATCATAGGCAGTCAATCAATCCATTTTCCGCTCGATGGAAAATCATTCAAATCAAAATTTGTTTACGTCAAAATCTACTTCGTTAGACGTCATGTTTATGCCACTAGACTTAATCATCAGTTATAACCTACACAAAAACAAATCAACACATAAATCATCAGATTTGATAAATTTCTGACGTTTTATGTATGCCGCTTATGATGACGATGATGATGGTTGGGGGTTGAAATAACCTTTTAAGAAGAATCAGATAAAAAAAATATCCTTAATATTGAGTTCGATAAAAAAAAAAAATGAAATAAAACCAAAATCACATGAAACGGTATCGATAATTCCTTGAGAAGGATAACGTAATTTGTTATATTTATTGAGGGCGGCACCGGGCACAGTAAAAGGCTATGCTATTATAGGATACGTTACTGAAGATCAACGGTAGTCGACGCACGTGGCTGAAAATTAATCGGCTCGTCCGCAAACATATTGTTTGAGGACACGTGTCAACGATACACTTAAGTGCTATTTACCGACGTTTTCAAGTGACCACATAAGTGTTAGAAATCCGAACAATGTCGACAAATGGGGTTATGTTCGTCAATGAAAAATATGTTTACTTTGTGTGACTTTTGGAGATGGTGCATTATTGTTTATAAAAAGGGGACAAAGGGTATTGAATATACAATGGAAGTAGAATGTTGCAAGGTTAAATATTTTGATGGGCAAAAAGTTGGTTAAGAAAAAAATTACTGTAGGAACAAAGTTATTTTTGCAAAGTTCTCAAAACCTGGTGATTGTGATTTTTGTGGAGATGAATAACACCGCGGCTGTAACTCTAAACGAGACAGGAACAATGTTTTATTTTTTTATTTTTTTATGTGTTCGGTGTTCATAAACGTTTCAATTACTATCTTATAACGATAAATCAATGAAAATAACGTCACGAAATCAGTATGATAAGCAGGCGTCGCAAAATTAATATAAGATTGGTGTAGATAGTCTGCTCGATTACATGCTTTTCAAATGATACAAACTTTTGGTTGTATAGACTCCTCTGTAGGCCCCATAGATTTATAGGCAGACTTTTGGCCTGTATTGAAGTCTGCACAGACTTAAGTACTCCTATAGAAATTCATATTGGAAGTCTGAAGTTTGTGCAAAAGCCTGTGTCGTGTGAGAGTGGCATAGCACGTGTACGCGTGTACTGAGCAATTATTACACTCAAAGACGTGTATTCGTTACAAGAATAACACTTTTTTGAATACTTTGTTGTGTTGAAATAAATATTTTTTAAAATTTTTGGGAAATGAATTGGAGTTTTTTTCTTAAAGGCCCCGACCCGTAGAATCTAACTTTTAACTTTTTGCGTCCGGCAGAACTGACGACATAGGCTGTCAAAACCGATTTGAAGTTTTCTCTGCCCGGTAAAACTCACTGCTGTCAGTTGAGTCCGGCGGCGAAGTGACGCAACGGATTCTATGGGTAGGGGCCTTAAGTTTTTAGTTGAAAGTTTTCTAAAACAAAGAACTTGGTTAAAGTTTCTAGTAATTTTTTTTCTATTCGTTGGGACCAGGCTCCGCAAGATTGAATTTTAGTTGTATACACGAAAAATGTGTTCTATCTTTTATAACTCTCATTTCGATTTCGCAAAGGTGAAGATAAGTTTTTCTTTTGACAGATGAGAGAAGCCGTCCTTCAAATTTATTCACGGTCACGGTGTGACCGCAAAATTTACGAGTCACAAACAGCGTTGCCAGACGACCAAGATTTTTCCCTCCAGTCCATTTACAAAAAACCCCCGGACTCAACCGTTTCTGTACGAAAAACCCCCAAAAATGTATTTTTAATTTTAATTGTAAATATTTTGTATTTTAAGGAAGACATTTGGTACAAAAAAACATATATTTCGGAAAATAGGTCTGAAACAATATTATCTTCTTCTTTGTCTTTGTTTTTATACATTTGCTCTGAATTGAACATTTTTATCATTTGATCTGATGGATTGAAGTTGATAGTTGATACATCCCGAAATATTTTGGAGAGTGTGCGTTGTTCTCATAGTACAGTCGGCTGTTTCGATGCTCATTCTATTTCTTAACTTTTTTAACTACATATTTTAAATACAGAAAAAGCTCTCTCTACACTGACATTAGAAAAAGGAAGGGACAAAAGTGTAGTTGCTAATTTTGTAATTTGATAGAACTTGCTTGCACCAGTAGCGTCTGTTTTGTGTAATCTAAATATCATCCCAAAAAGTGTCCGAGGTATCGATGTTCAACCAACTCCACATTGGAATCAAATTCCACTCGAGAAGGGCTGCATCGGGATCTTCGCAAACTCGTCGAAAGTGCGTAAATACGCATACGAAAGTTGTAAATACTTGGTTTAATTTGAGCAGTAGCTAATCTTCTTAGGCATACCGAATAGTTTGAGTTCACTGACTTGCCACTTTAAATAACACACTAACTTCTTTCCAAACTGGTAATTTAAAACAAGGAACCAACTGCAAACACACAGCACCAGAAACTATGGCAAATTAGTTTTGATTTTGGCCAGCGACAACTTATAAAAGAGAGTGAATCAGTTCGGAAACACTGAGAAATCGTTTAAGCCAAAGACAATTTATAAAAGGTATTTGATTCTTTTTTTAAAAAGAAACCCCCAGATTTCCCCCAAATATTTTCTCCCCCTAGATTTCCCCCTGAAGGACAAAAACCCGTAAATCTGGGGGGGAGGGGGGTGAGAACCCCAATCCGGCAACGCTGGTCACAAAAGCTAATATGCTTATTTCTGTGCATGCGGATCGTTGTGAAATCTGGACGATTTTCATTCAATGAGAGAGAGAGAGATTAGATCTAAATGTGATGGATGCATTCATCAATATTCAGTTTTTCAGATACCTAGTCTAACATTTTTCATTCAACATTTTGCATTTGACTGGCCAGAGGTCATTTATCTAACGATAAACTGAATGTAGGTAGTTATGGCAAATCAGAAGCGGAAACAGTTAGATTTATCTGAAAAACGTATTGAGCATTTATCAAAACTGACTGATGAGAAAATGTCAAATGGCACTAAAGTGGTCGAAAATGCCAGAAGTTGCTAAAAGCATATATGTAATTAAGTCACCTATTACTCTATCACCCTATCATCTATCACCTATCACCCCAGTTCTTCGTACACTCTCACTTTTTTCGGTCTCTGGGCTATTCGATTACAAGAAGCCTCACAATGGACCAACAACAATATTAGACATGCTGACATTCTGAACAGATTCGGAGTCCCCAAACAAAAACTGATTACAATTACACCACACCCAAACTCGAATTTGAAACAATTTCCGTGCGACCATTACATCCAGATCATACTGGGAAGACCAATCATTCTTGGCAAACAAATACGTCCATTTTTATATACGGACGGTTCAAAAACAAATGAAGGAGTAGGTTTGTGGTGTCTATACAGATGAAATGAAATTAAACATCTCGCTTAGTCTTCCAGATCATTTTAGCGTGTTTCAGGCGAAAACATGATATTCAAATAGGATATACGCATCTCCTCAGACAGTCAGGCGGCCATTAAATTCCTGGCATCAAATTTCTTCAACTCTATTCTAGCCTTTAACTACCGATCATCTTTTAGTGAGATGTCAGAGCAGTTTACTATTTACCTGTGCTGGGTGCCGGGCGACGCGACGCGACGGGGCATAGACACATTCCAGGAAACTGCAAATCATAAGATTTCCCGGAACACTTCTGCCCTTCTCACCGATAATGGAGAGTATCGGCATACCAATCGTTACAGAAAAACTTTTGCTCAAGCAGGACAAATACAAGAAAACTAATCTGAGATGATCAAGCTGTTTAATGTGTAACGCAACGAAACAAATCTGCTCCATGTTAGATCTTAAGAGGTCGAACGGCTTTATTGTAATCTCGAAATATGTAGGAATTGTAGGTAGTTCAATTCAAAAACAGAAAACAAAATCAGCCTTATTATGAGTTTCACGCGCTATTTTCCCCGTGAAATGTGAAAAACATTTCACACCGTGACCGTGAATAAATTTGAACGACGGCATCTGTCAAAAGAAAAACTTATCTTCACCTTTGCGAAATGGAAATGAGAGTTATAAAAGATAGAACACATTTTTCGTGTATACAACTAAAATTCAATCATGCGGAGCCTGGTCCCAACGAATAGAAAAAAATTACTAGAAACTTTAACCAAGTTCTTTGTTTTAGAAAACTTTCAACTAAAAGTTGGATGCAACTGAACGTGGTCTTTTTTTCGAAGTGAACTTTCTGATTCCAAGTGGAATTTTGTTCAGGGGAAACTCATAACAGCTTTTAAAATTCCGGGCGAACAAAAGTGTTCCTGGCGAAAAACTGTTCACGTGAAACTCATAATAAGGCTGATTATATTTTTCCACGGGTACCGCCTTTCCCGAGGAATTGGCAAGTCCTCCTATAGTAAATTAATTGCCATGAAAAGCGCTTTCTCCATTAGCCCTTCGGAGTTGTTAGGCAATTGAAGGTCCCTCTAATTCTCTCTCAATTCACGGTGTGAGAAATAGGCTAGCCCCCGCGGTGCTCCCCGCTTTGTTGTGCCACCCTGTTTATCTATTTTACATACCTACATACTTGGAAAAATAAGGCGTAGGACTCTAAGTAGCTTTCTTTAAAAGAATTACAAGAAATTATTTATTTTTCATTTACTTTAACTCAAATTGTCCGAGCAGAATTGAAAAGTGAATCCCAATACCATTTTCTTTCCAGGATCGTTTTAGTAAACCAACTTTAACTTATAAATAAATTTAAACATTGAGACAATGGAAATGCGTTCAGCACAAAAGTTTTCAGTAGTTTTTGAGTAGGTAGGAGTATACTTAACTAGTAAGAGGGTTTCGTTTTGTATTCCAAACCACGTACCTAATTTTCATGTAGGTTGGGGTTTTTTTAACAAAGGGCCCGACCGGACCCATAGAATGCGTTGCGAGCGTTGCTAAGGTTGCTGCAATTGATTGGGGTGACCCACTAAATCCGGCGGCGTGGTGTTTTGACGGATTTGTGTTTGCTAAAACTATTTAGAAATATAACACAAACAAAAACGAACTAGTGATGAGTCGATGAGTCAAAAAAATGAGATGAGTGAGATTTCCGCCTCTGGTATGTGGATTCTATTTTCCTGAATGCTTCAAATACCCCGCTTTATTTTCAGGGAAATGAATATGCAAAGAAACAAAAAATATAAATATTTAATGGGCCCATTTGACAAACGTTCAAGTCCTTCAGCTATCCAATTGATGAAGCAGGTACCTACATACCTACCCTCTCTACCGAACATACCATTTATTAATTACATGTTTTACCTTTTTGATGTTGTTCAATAGCAAGGTGTTCCCATTCGCATAAACTTGTTTCCCTTAACTGATTACATTGAATTGAAAGGACACTCATGTACACAGTGGATTATTTGTCCTTTTCGTTTTTTTGTATCGGACATTTGTCCGCTTATTGTCTGCTTGCAGGAGCTACCTATAGTGTGGGTAAAAGTACAAAGTACACCCACTCCGTCGGCGACAATGCGACATTCCATTCAAGCCATTCAAAGATTCGGGGAAGGAGGACTCCAATAAATGTGATTACATTAATGGGTTGAATTATGTTCGCATTAGTGTGAATTAAACTCGTTCGAATGTGAAATGATTGCCAGGTGCAAGGAGGGCCAACTTTGTCACGGAGTCAACAATGCCACTTTGGCTGATGGCCAGCAACATACACAAAAAGAAACTAACTAACAAGAAACCCCTTTTTGTGTTTACAGATCCCAACACACGAACACACCATCTACCAATCGATGTCGATAACAACAAATACGTCTATGTACCTACTGTTTGCTAGAAACGAGCAACGATAGCATGTCATATCCGCGAATTATTGACCTTAATTCACGAGATATTATGAGTAGGTAAGGTAGGTATGTAGAGAATTCATATTTAGAAAAAAGGCCGTTTAATTGAGTCGTAGTCGTAGTCGTTGGCGGCAGAAAAGGCAGAAGGCGGCGGCAGCGGTGGCGTCGGATTGAGACGAAAGAGTTGGCTTCTTTAATGATCCCAGATATGTAGGTATAATACGTACGCAGGAAGTCATTTGGTTTCTGTAAACAGGTAAGGAAATCAAACAACAATCATTATGATGTGCCGCATTTATTGCTCAATTTCGAGTCAAGTGATGCAACATCCGTCCGTGAACGGACTAACTTGTAATTTGCGCCAATCAAGAATAAGTTTTGGGTTAAATGTGTTTTTAATTCGACTGTAACGTATAGGTCAGTCAGCGTCGGTTATCTAATGAGTTGAATTAATTTTATAAATTAGCTTTAGTGGGATGGTAGTTTTGTATTTAATTTGTAATTTTGAACGATTTTGTTATTCGTCTACTCTACGATTTGTTGTTTTTTCTTCATTGTTAAAGAAAGGCAGGTATAGGTGTAGGATTGTAGTCATCTATACAAAGAATAGATGAGAAACGTTTGCTTGAAGTGGGATAGTCTATAGGTTTGTGGGCTGGGCCTGATGGTTATTTGAGTGAACTAATTTGTTTTTCTAAATCCTAATTTGTTTGTCGTATTTCTTTGTTCATTTCCGGTAGCATTTAGATACGAGAAATCTACTAAATGAAGCAGTGTAATTATTGCAAATTTATAAATTCTATCAAATTTATGTGAAATTGACGCCATTTGGGGTGTTCACATGGGCTAACATGCTCGACAACAAGACTCAATGGAAAAAAATACTTTACGCGCAACTTTGCGTTGACATGGATTCTGATGTTATCGAATATCGCTATTTTTAAATTATCAAAACGAGCGGGAGCAGGATGGCGATGGGGAAATAAAATTTTGCGTGAGCAGTCAGGGAAGTTCAGCAAGCATAGGACCATAAGGACAGTGATGAGAGAGCAGAACGTATTCTGGAACTGGAACCAAATACAATCAGGGGAGAGTGGTGCGAGAAGGACCACTTAAGCTTTAGACACTCCTAAATTTTTTTCTAGTCCTAAAAGGGAAGCAAATATTTTTTTTGAATAATACTTCAACCTTTGAACTTTATCATAGTATAAACAATCAGAATAGTTGAACAGTTGTAGAGATATACACAATTATAAAAACTTATCTTGCCCCACTAGCGAGGCAACAAGGTCCTTTGAATGGGTCAAAACAAACCACTGATTTCTTTTAGTAATGATATCAAAAACAAGTGATATCAAAGGAAGTGATGGTCTTCGTATATGCCGAAACGACGGTCTTATTAGTAGCTTGAGCTCTGGCTTTTGACGTCGGTTCTGGGTTGCGCAAAACGATTTCCGGGTTCCTTGTTTGGAAATTGAAAAGCCAGTCTCTGACAGCCATCTTTGTTTCGTGGTCAAAGAGATAGGATATTTTAATCGTTTCGGCTAGTTCATAAACAAGAGCTTGAACATCGTGAGAGTGGTCATTCCGAAGAATTTTTTTTCGAAGTCTAGCAAAAGTTCAATTAATTCTTTTTCTTGCTCAGTCAGAGCTGTTGTGAACCGTCCAACTTTTTTTTTTTTTGATACCCAACTTTTTTTTCCGAATGATTGTGAGTTTTCGGATCTTAAAAGCCTTGCTGGTCTTGAGAAAACCCATTTCTTTCCTTTTGATTGCGTCCATGGCTTTCTTCAAATCATCTTTGGTCCAACTAGCACCCCTAGTCGTTTGTCGAACGTATGTTCGGACCATCTTCAAAGATACATTAATTACAACTGAAGTAACTAAATTGGTAAGTAGTACATAAAATAAGTTGTAAAAAACATCTTCGTGGGGATCATTGAGCAAAACAGACTTTTTTTGGTTGTTGTTTTGCTTTGAAAGTGGTACCAATACGAAGTGGGGCAAAAAGGGTCTACCATTCCATTCAATTAACAACTTTTCAAAAAAGATCAAGATCTCCAGAGAGAATTAGCACTAAACAAAGAGATGTCGATATAATTCAGGATACTGCAGTAGCATTCGACTAATTTTTTATGGAAACTTCATGCCTTCATAGCAGACAGACTCAAGTTATGATGTACAGAAAAGAAAACTCCGCAGATCCTAGACTAGTGGAAAGTTTTACAGGAGCATATTACTTAACTGACTTGGCCCACGGTGGACGATTTAATAAATCCCCGTGATCTCAAGCAACATCACAAGGAAGTTTATAAACGTCGGACACAGCATCATCCCAAACCGCATCTTGAACTGCGAAGGAACTATTCCACGCTTCACTAGAATCCCGATTAGCCAATAGGTTGCAGTTATAGCAGTACAAGCATATTCTTTGATCAATATAGTTTTTAGTTTTCTTTATTGTAGCATTGTAGACGAAGAATGCGTCTATAGCAAAAAATTCACGTGCTAAATATAACAAAAATTAAGCTGTCTAAGCTTCCCTTAGCCTCATAATTTAATCGAGCTTAATGCCTCAGCTAGATTACAAAAAGTGTGCTACCAAACTATTTTTTGGAAATGTTATCGAAACTGGCAAAACCTGTCTTCAGGGGTGCCAGCACGTAACTTGTTACAATCGAGGATTGTTGATCGTCGGCCAACTCGAAACAAATTAATTTTGACAGCACGTATTTTGTAACGAGTTTTATTTTGATATCAACTTAAAAACACCATTAGGTGTGTTTTTTGGGAGGTACCTTGTATTGTAAATCCAAAAAACGGTTCGCGTTTTTTTCTTGTGGTTTTTTTTCTCTGTTTACACGCTTGGGTACAGTTCACTTGAGAGTGAATGAGAACAAGTGCGAAAAACTTTTAAATGTCGGTAATCCGCTAAAATACATTACTTAGAAGTTTAGAAGTTCAATACTTATATTTTAAAAGTGTTTTAAGAAACTAGACACAAGCGGATACTTGTCTGTATAAGAATCAACTTCCGCTTCATGGTATATATGTAACGAATAACGAAATCGAGTTTACTATTCCTTAATGGTTATTAATTGTAGATTAAATAAGTCTGGAACAGATGGCGCTTTTGTTGTTTTTAATCATAGATTGCATAAATCTGGAACAGATGGCGCCTTAAGCGAATTTCTTTACAGAGAACTGTAAAACATTGTCCCTTGCACCTCACAGATGGCGACCTACAGCAACGCGTGGCCGCGTCTGCTAGTAATCAATAAATAAATCTATTTTAAGATAAGACGTAGTAAATACTATTGGAAAAAAATGTCAACATTCACCGAAAAATGTGTTAAGGAACTATGCAAAAAAGAACAAAAAAATAGTTTAACAGATCTTTTTTCGTTTCTTTTACGATATATTATTATATACCTATGAACCTGCAAATTAAATAATCAAAATCAATAAATTTCTACAATTCAAAAATCGTTACCAAAATCCTTTTCTATTCTATTCTATTCTTGTACAAAATTCATTTCCATTCACTTGTGAACACCCCCTTTTTCTGTTGTTCGAGATACATGAAAGACTGCTATTATACGGTGCAATTTGTTGCACGAAACTGTTCGAACACCATAAGTGCAAAAGAGAACGAAAGTTCGAAAAACAGAGATGGACAATGTGCTACCGTGTGTCGCATGGGTTATGGTTTCGTGAAACAGCTTTGACGTTTCTCTTTGGGCGCGTTCGAGAGCCTATCGGATAGCCTATTTCGGATAGCCGTATCTTGGATACCTTTTTGAACGATCTGCTGTGAAATATTAAAATTCGACTTTTGAAAATAGAAAAACATTCAAAATATCATTGCAAGACGATTATAACTTATTTTTTTCGATTTCCCATGAGTTTAAAAAGACTCTTATGCTGAAATAAATGCACACCAAAACAAAAAATCAACATGAAAAGAAATAAAAATAAATTTTCTATCAGCTGATCTCTTGAATAGAAAGGTATACCAAATATACTCGGATACCTTTAGATAGCTTTTTAGTTGAAATGGGTGTGACTCTGCTAAAAGTTTAACAAGTAAACAACAACAACAAGCTATCCGGATACGATTCTCGAACGCCCCCTTTGTCTTTGTTCGTGTTTTTGTTTATTCTGTTTCATTTGGTTCAAAAATAAGAAATAATACTAATAATAATGACTTTTTTGTTTTTCAATTGCCAATAAAAGAGGTTTTGAAGCAACCAGGCACTGCTAGATAACTATTTTTCCCCAAAAATAAAAACACCGAATGAGAAATAAAGAGAAATGTGAAACTAGTTTCATGAAACTGGATTTCATCGTGTAATTACACTTGCGACACGGAATGACAGAACAAAGCAGAATTCGAAGTAGTTTCGTGCAACAAATTTCACCGTATAATAGTAGTCAAAGTCTCTAGTCGCACCAACATTTAAAAATGAAACATCGAAAAACTTATTCGATATCGAAAAATCTATCCCTTGTAAGATTTACTCATCCTTTTATCCCCTGTATCTTTTGTTGTTCTTGCTTTACATGTATTTACAATACAAGGTACCGGACATCTTCCCAAAAAAACAGGCCTATTGTGAGCTACGAAGTGAAATGTCAAATTGGTTTTCTTTAAAATAAAGTTCGATCGGAATAAGTTGAATTCCATTTGAAAATAATACTTTTTGATTCAGAGAGTGACGATGAGGAAGTATTCAACGCAAAAATCAAAAGAAGATGCCTCAGAGATAAAAGCAATCCATTAGAATTGCGTGAGAATGAGTAAGTGTTCATATATTTGTACGAAGAAAAAAAATTAGACTCGAAACCAAACCATTTGTTTTTTAGTTTTGTACTGCAGTTCAGATTGAATAAAGAGTGTTTCCTGATGGTACTAGGCTGCTTAAATTTCCCAAACAGCTTTAGAAGTAGGTACGTCGGTTCCACCAGCTCTCCAGGTTTGCGCCACTTTTATCGGAGCAAATGTGTTACTAGGGACGGCACAAACAACAGAGTCAAAGTTCTTCAGAAATACGTTGCTTGTTCTAGAAAACAAATTTTGTTCTCAACTGATAAAATTTTATTGTTCAAAAAATCAAGAAAGCAAGGAGTATTATTATAGTAAATTCAAGTTGCCGGGAATAGTAGGCTGTGTTGATGACACTCACATTCCTATTCTGAGAACTTTTTTTGAGGATTCCCTTTGCTAAATATGGTTCGCATAGGCGGATCCACGGGGGGGTTTTCGGGTCCGGTACCCCCCCCCCCCCCCCCAATCGGGAAAATAAAAGATGTTATTTGTAACATTTATCGTCTCTTAATGTTCAAATTTCGTTACGGGACGGAAAAATATAGCATGAGTCAGACAAAAAGTAAAGGAGAAGTAATATTATTATTTTAAAAATTCAAGAACTTTATTGATTATGAAAATATAATCGACATTCTTGAACGACTTGCTATTGATAAACCTGAAAAATATCGTCAGATTGATGTTTGCATATGTGACTCGATCCGATAAAAGGGACTTACTATAGGTAAAAAATCGGTTGTTGGATCGTGATTGATTACACAAGTTCTTTTACTGAATATTCATGAAGCGCAATCAGAAATTGTAACATCGCTATTATTTCACAAAATATAAATTCAGAGAAAAGATATTTTAGATGGGTTTGAATGGTACATCAGCGCCTTTCAGAGCGTGCTGTGTAAGCTTTCACTTTTGCCTAAAAGGTGCCTTTTCTCGGATCGCGTCACATATAAACTTTTTTACATGTAAATTTTTGATCGAAAGATATTAACCAGTAAAGCATCAAGCGCATTTTGGATGTTCTGGCCGTGGATTCGTTGTCTCCACATCTTGACTTCTGACAGAAAATTTTCTTTCGAACAATCCGATATATCTTCGTAAAATGTGTAGAGGTCAGCGCTTTTCTTTTCGTTAAATTCTTGTTTAAGAAACACTTGCCCGAAACTTTGGAAAATGGATCTGAAAATTCAGAGAACCGACTTTTAGTTGAGAAATGAACGTATCAAGAAACGGAATATAGAATGAAATTCTGTAGTAGTCTTCAATACTTTGTGCTTGAACGTTGCAACGATTTTTTCGTTGATTGCAACGGCGGCGCGCGTGGCAATTTCATTGTGATTTCGTATTCAGAACGAATTCTAGTAGCATGTTGATAAATAACGTGGAAAGTAGAATCTGCGTTTTCGCGTTTGTAAGTAAATTCATTCAAAGCGTCATCTGCCAGCTTAGTAGCCTCACCCAGATCTTGGTTTTTAGATTGCAATTCCCGACTCAAAGGCAAAACAATCGAATTAACTGATTCCGTAATGTGACAGGCGGTTTTTGGAATTCAACCGTCGAAATCGCTGTCAAAAGATGCAATGCCTTTTGCGAAGTATCTCGATCTTTCCACGTTTTGATTTCTTACAAAGATTCAATAACAGCCGGTTGCAATTCAACGTACGTTCCAACTGCTTCATGAAACTGAGCCCACCTAGTAGGACAAAAAGACTTGAACTTTTGTTTTTTTTTCTCACTTTTGTTTGTCATTTTTGAAATTTGTTGGTATAGAACGTCTTATCTTTTAGGCCAGTGAAAAAATGCTTCAATCGCTCCGATAGTTCCTAACGCATTTTTGATTCCTGACACTTCGCATGCTGCATTGACTACCAAACTAAAGCTATGTGCAGCGCAATGTACATAAATTGCCAGGGGGAAATACGATCTCAGATGAGCCTGTGCACCAATAAATTGGACACTCATTGCCGGAGCTCCGTCGAATCCTTGGCCATACATATATGAGCAATCGACGCCAACATCATGTAAATAATTTCTGATTGAATCTGCTAAACCTCGTATATATAAATAAAATTTTGAGTGATGGACCCCCCCCATGGCAAAATCCTGGATCCGCCACTGATGGTTCGTATTTCAATTTGTTTTTTATTAATTGACATAGTTCTTTCCATTTCTAATAAAGGTCGACGACGACGAACGATAACTATTTTCTGTCGAGTGAAAACTTTTGTTTCAAGCGTCGTTTCCAAGTTTGTGTGCTGCCAAAAAAGACGATACAATCGAGAAAACTCGATTGATTATTAATTTATGGAATATAAATAAAATATATATAAACAATACATATATGTATATATTATGTATATCTTAAATCCCCATTGTCAAATGCCCTTAAGGTGTCACCAAAATTTTTACATTTTGGATGCTGTTCGAAATCTAACTCTTCTGATTCACCTACTTCTGCTTGAAGTATCACTGGAATGAACAGCAAGCTGGCTTGTTACACTTTCCATATCTCTGCTGGAGCTGTACTCTGGAGTTTCCACCCATAACAGCAGCATCTGGAAAAAACACATACAGCAAGGTTTTTAATTTGTACCTATAATTAGTCAGGGACCATTAACAGTCTGGCAGATTTTTACTGAATGTCCTATCTCCCGGCAAAAACCGGACATGATCTCAATTGAAGAAATTCAAAATAGACTTTCAATCATCCTCAACCCTTCTGATACTCTCACCATGCAACGAATTTAGAAGCCCTGGATCAGCATAGTAAATGTAAAGAGATATAATATTAAAACTTAAGCTTTCTTTTTAATTCATCTTTTAAAAAATTCCATCAAAATCAAAAATTGTCGAAAACATCCGCTGTGATAAGCTGAAAGTTTTAAGTTTCCCGTTCCAATTACAGTGAGAACATGGGGATGAAATGTGCCCCTTCGATTGAAAGAGAGCGTAGTTATGATGATATTCAAATAAAATTTAATATAGTCTATGTTGCTTTTAAAAATGTCGCATTTAAGCATTTTAACGGAATTTTTGGAATCAGTCGAGTAGTTTTTGAGTTCCCGTTCCTTTTTGACGTGGACATATGAAGATGAGACGCAGACTTTGTTGCTGAGACATAACGTAGCATTCCAACGGTGAAGGAATTTGAAAACGGCCGGACAATTTCTAAGTTTTTGTGTATGTATCGTTCCCCGGGGAATGAAATACACATATAAACCTTTCTCTTGGATCACTCTCTTCATTAAAAAAAAACCGCCTCAAAATCCGTTGCGTAGTTTTAAATATATAAGGACTATGTAATAAATATCTTTTATATAATGAGAATAAAAATAAGGATAAATAAATTGAAAGGTTTGTAGCATCCGCAGGACTGCGAGGCTTTTAACTTTGGCGGAGGTATTTGTCGTTATATTGTTTTGACTTTGGTTCAAAAGCAATGAATTGGAAATTGCAATAAATAAATCAGATCTATCCGTTTCATAGCCAATAAGATTGGAAAAGTACCAACTGTCTTCAGGACCTATGAACTTCGAGAAAACGTATAGAAAGAGTATAAACATAAGCCAATTTTCAGATCGAAGCTTTTTAACGCGACCCGAATAGGAGGCAATTAATATTTTCACGATTGAAGCAACTAAGCAATACGACTTCAAGGCGAAAAGCAAACTTGCGTTGAGAACTGTAGCAAATTTTTTCCGGTGATATGTGCGTACGTTCTACGTATGAATGTATTAGACAAATTGACAGCCACACAACGCCCCATTTCAACTTTCAAAACTCAAAGAACTGCAATTAGGGTAAATAAATAATTGCAAATTACTTATTAAATGGAATTAGCTCAAGGGTCCACATTCTATTTATTTGTATGAGTGAATATATTTCCTAACACGTTTACTAATCAAAAACAGCAGGGGGTCCTATTATAAGTAAAATTCGATTCAAAATAGATTTCAATTTCATTGCGTTCGTACAATGGAATCACTTTGTATACTTTTGTGGCCTCAGGCGAAATTCACACCATCAACCGTGGTATGTACAATTTTTTGAAACTTATTCCACTTCAATTATTCAAAATAACACAAAATGTTGCATTTTAACACGCGCACAGAATTTCATGGGTCAACAGTTAGAGAGTAAAATAATAAGAAAAAGAGAGTGGAAAAAATTGATTCACTGTGATTCGATGCCGACGTGTGCCTGTGCCTGATGGGCCCATGTTAAGCGGCGGGGCGTCTTTTTGAACTTTCCATATCTTGAATCGAATACCAGATGCTAATTCGATACAAAATCAAACATTTTTGGCCAATTTGGATTCAATTTAACTTCTGGCTTTACGTGAAAATTATCTTCCGATGATTTGGAATTATCTATACTGAAATACTGGAATGGAATGGACTGATGAGGATGACTCGAATACATCTGGGGGCCAAAGCACTTTTCATCTTTGATTTAGTCTTCTTCTGCCGATTGCGACGACTACGATGATGGGGAATATTTCTTGCGGTTTCGAATGAAACCATTTACCTATGGTTGCAAGGCAATTTGAATGTGATGTATGGAAATTCAATTGATGGCGCCACAATTCGATTATACGGGTGTAATTTGCTGGTTAAATTACTTACGGTTGGTATTTGCATGGTATAGCTATATAGTCTCGTACTATGAAATCAATGCGAATTGATCAGGTAAATTGGTTGTACGACGAGAGAGTAACATGTTCTCTATAAGATTCGGTGTACCTGCCTTTTGAACAGACGCACTTATTTTATTGATCTTAGCCATTACCGATGGATTCCAAAAGATTACTTTGTAAGAAGTTGATTTATTTATATTTTAAGAAATACGGTTGATCTTGATACGTTTCAGAGTTGATTCCCCAAATAAAACTTCGCTACTGTTTGTGTGGTGCTTATCGAGTTAAAGGTTTAGAAATATGCAATGAAATTAATGCTCACACCATCGTCGACCGAGAATTGTTTTGTTGTAAACGCCAAAATGCACTTTTTTAAAGTGGGTATGCAGTAATATGTTTTTAAAGGTCCTTGTTCGATCTCTGCAATCAGAATTGACCTATCATTTACCGTTGCTGAGATAAATAGCATGGACTTTGTCGTATATCCTCAAAATACGCATACCCTTAGTTTTGTTTTGTCGTAAGCGCCAGTTTTTGGCATATACGACAAAAATTCCATGCATTTTACCGCGATTTTTTCTTTAATATTGGTTTGTCGTACGTCTATGGGCTTAAGACATACGATCGAAAATTTAAAACAAAACATTAAAATTGCTTTGTCGTACGTGTATGAGACTCACATAGAATGTAAGACTGATCTAATAGACATACAACACAAATAAAACAAAAAAAAATCCGGTTTGGTTTGTCGTACGTGCATATATTTTTTGGTAAATATTTAGAAGTGGGGCTCCAGCCCAAATCGGTCCAAAAAAATTTTCTAACAATTCTGGATTATTTTATAGTATAAAAATAGATGTTTTGAAGTGGGGGAAGACATTTTGCTTACAGAAAACAATTGCTATTTCCATATTTAGCATGAGCAGCCTAATTCTGCGGAAACAGGGTTCAAATACTGAGCCCCGCGAAGCGGGCCATGCGGAAAGCTGTTGCATACGGAAATTATTTGCTTTATTATTTCCGTATGCAACAGCTTTCCGCATGGCCCGCTTCGCGGGGCTCATTATTTGAACCCTGTTTCCGCAGAATTAGGCTGCTCATGCTAAATATGAAAATAGCAATTGTTTTCTGTAAGCAAAATGTCTTCCCCCACTTCAAAACATCTATTTTTATACTATAAAATAATCCAGAATTGTTAGAAAATTTTTTTTGACCGATTTGGGCTGGAGCCCCACTTCTAAATATTTACCTATTTTTTTACTGGAGGTGCAGAAAGTATAAATACCAGACCGATCAAAAAAAAATTCAGTTGGCTGCAAAATATCGTTGAGTAAGGTTGTGCTTCATCGTGAGCAATGGATTCACCGCTGAGGAATGTTTCGCAGGAAATACTTTCGTAAGTACATAATCTACCGATACTGTAAATTTCTTTATAAGTGAAAAGTATAAATACAAACTGTGCATTTAAATTTATTCTTAGACTAATTGATCAAATAGTTCCAAGCGAAGCTGAATTTGCCAAAATTAATGTAGAATCCGACTTAGTTTTATCTGAAAACGATTAAATCTTATAGATTTAACTACACTTTCATATTTATAGTCATAGGATGACTTTTTTGTTATCGTTTATAAAAAATGTTAATTTTATTTCATTTATTTACTTCTTGTTAACTTTATGGTCATAGAATGACTTTTTTGTCTTTTAATAAATAATTAATTTTTTGTAAACCTAGACTCCCAACGAAAAGACTGTTTTGTATGTAAAAAGTATTTTAACTGTAACTTATCAAATAAAAACATTGTTAAAATTGAAAATTGACTTTTTTTAGTTGGTTCTCATACGAATTTGTATTGGATTATACTACATGTTGAGAATTGGAATGTCGTTCGTGCGTTCACTTTGTCGTACGTGTATGGGATGGAAACAAAAGCTTTTTTTGGTGGCGTATACGACAAACTCATTTTGGGTAAAAACCTTTATAAATTCAAAACTACTGTAGGTAGAACGGTCTAGAACACATTATTCAAAAGATGATATTTAACATAATATTTATATTAATAACGAACAAAAACTTTATCGGGCCATTTTTTTTTTATATGACCGCAAACCTTAAAATGCGATTTCCCAAAATCGGAAAATTGGCGTATACAACAAACCAATTCTCGGGCGACGCAATGCTAAATGCGTGTGGTGTTGCGTAAGCTAAGATGATAACGTTACGTTTTATCTAAAGTTTTGCTATTGATCTCTATAACCCTTTATTTTTCCTTTATATCGTTCTCATTTCAACATATTGAAGGAATACTTGAGTACAAAACGACATCATATCATTACGTTGCAATTACGTTACTTCACATGATAACTGTCATTCCTTGATCTTTTTATTTTACGCTTTCCAATGAAATAATCTTTTTTTAAGTGAAATTTATTTTGAGTTAAGTAAGCACCATAATAACGTCGCGTGACATGGTCACTCTCATTTTCACAATAACATTTAGGCATAATCTTACATTACATTATTACGTTATGTCACAATCGATTAGCGTTGCCGTAACTTCTCCGAGCTTTCAACTGTCACCACTGCGATCTCACTTTGATTGATTAAGACTGTGGCTGAGCGTCGGCGTCGGCGTTTGCAAGGTTTTATATTTCTTTCGCGAATGACTACGATCTCATCACAGGTTTTTCAAAGAAACTTTCAACACCTTGTTACGTAACTAGATTACGTTATATTACATTACGTACATGGAAAGAATTTCAAGAGTAGATATTGCGATTCAAAGCTTGTAAACTACTAAAACGTCAAAAGACTTATATTACGACCAGTGCCGCATTTATCTTTTTAGGGCCCATAGGCGGAGTTTTTGTGGGGGCCCGTTTCACGTTAATGTAAGATAATGTCGATAAAGACGGAGAAATTTCAGGTTAGTACAGGATTCTACATTCAGTCCAGAGATAAGAGATTAATTAGATGGCAAACTTCACACACACATTGAAACTGCCTACAAGCTGATTTCACCTCTACTACTTTGAGTACAGCTTCCACCACTAAGGCCACGTCTGGCTGACTTTTTGTATTTTGAAAGCGTTTTATAATTTTTAAAACTTTTTTTGAAAAATTTTGTTTTCATTTTCGCATTCCACTTTTTCAATATTATTTTCGTTTAATATGAGACCAACAAATGTTCGTTTGATAATAGTAGATTTAGTAAGAATAGGGGAGTTTTTTCTGGCACTGCAGTTATCATAAGTTTTTATTGTATTTTATTTCAAGCAAACCATTTGTTAGAAACAGTGAATTAAATTAATAGTTTTCGATTGGAACTGTGTCAAAAAGGTATGCTTAAGCTAAAATAAGAGTAATTACTATTATGATTATTATTATTATTCTTATCATCATTGCCAGTGAACAGTTACAAAAGACGAAAAAGTAGCATTAATCAGAAATAAAAGCAGTATTAGCTTAAATTTGTGAATGAAAAGAATTGACATTATGTGCTGACTGCTAGTATTCACATTCATGCCTTTCCAAAATAAAACAAACATTTCAAAATCGTGCTTTTACATACGACCTTTAAATCATAGCTTTGGAATGAGCTTGAAAAGAAAAAGTATGAATAAAAATCTTAATACAGCAACAATAATAAATTCATTACAAAAAATATCAAAAAATGTAACTACCAGTTTGGAAAAACTACGGGAGCAATTTTTTCAATTATTTACAGAATCTAACTAATGTCTAGCTTTACCCTTAGCTTTCGCTTTTGCAGCCATTTTTTTCGTGGTGAAAGTAAAAAAAACCTGACTATTTTTCAACATAGAGCAGCTTACACTAGATACATAGTTGGAAAGACAAAAAAATAGCCCAAGAATACCGAATAAAGTTCGATTGTCCATGTATGTTGTTTTCCTTGTTTTGACAAGTAAGATCTTAAGTTTAGATTTTCAGCCAAGTTTTTCCATCTGAAAATCTATGTTCGAAAATCTGAAAATCTGAATGTCATCTGAATTGTCATCTGAAAATCTGAAACATTTTACATGGAAAAAGTGACAGAATCTTAAGTTAAGATTTTCGAACATAGGTCCCAGGAACGCGGCCAATTTCTTATCTCTGATTCAGTCTGATGCGTTCTTCTGCTAGAAAAAATCATGTCAGCAAGAATGTGGCGGTCGATAAATCAGTTCCCTTAGAATAATCATATTACAGTAGTCACGGTGAACAAACTTAATGTAACAGTGATTTCTCTTAATTAAATAGTGATTTCTCGTTATGATGGTAATTTCTCTCTTATGATGGTTTTAATTCTTTTCTATTTAACAACTTGCAAATTATATAATTAATAATTGAGGTTTGAAAATATTTAATGTGTAACCGACGGCGACGTACTTAAACAAAGTGACCCGATTTCTTAAACTTTGAATATTATAATTTAATATGAGTGAAATAATCAGTGAAATATTTGTTAGCTGGGCTACTTAGTTTTCTACATTGGTTTGCGGTTTAATTGTTAATAAATAATCTCGAGCTGGGCTTCGTGGGTTACTACACTCCAGTTTGCAGATCAATTGTTTATAAACGTTCACGCGCTTGGTTACGGTGGTTACTGTACTCTTGTTTGCCGATTATTTATTTATAAACATCTACACGCTGGGCTACGTGGGTTACTGCACTCCAGTTTGCAGTTTAAGTTTTAATTAATTATTAATAAATATTCACGAGCTGGACTACGTGGGTTACTGTACTTTGGTTTGCAGTATTCTATATTTTTATATAATTTTTCCAAAAAATTTTCAATTTGTGGGGGCCCCATATTTTGTGGGGGCCCCTAGGCGCCGCCTAGTCCGCCTATATGGTAAATCCGGCTCTGATTACGACACTTGAACGTACAAAAAATTTTTTAATTTTAGACGATATGAAGATTAAATTATTTTTTTTTTGATAAATTCATAATTAAACGGTGTTGTTTACAAAAAACGGTGTTTCGCAAATTACAAACTAGAAATTCGTAATTAGCGATTTTTCAATTCCTTCCGTGTTGCCTTTCAATCTCCTAACACCGCCGCGCCACACTGAGCCAAAAAACATCACCAAATCAAAAAAAATGGCTTTGAATCAAAGAAAAAAGGCAACAATTTAGGACTAAAGGCGTTTTTCTTAGAGTCAAAGCTGCGACGCTTTTGAATAAAAATGGAATGAAAACTCCAATTGAAATAAATGCTTTTTGACAATGATTTAAACGACAGGAGACCTGTAATTCTAAAAACTGTTAGCTCTGATTTAATTACGGATGGCTTTTCTTTTAAATGCTTAATCACCATAAGTGAAAGACAATGTGCATTATTTCTAAATGAAATTCTTCTTTGAATTCCAATCGAAATACTCTGAAATCAAAGCTTTGATTCATTCAACCTATTGCGCTCGCTACTTCAATTTAAATAAGGGTCGTATTCGAATTGAATCAAATATGTTTTCAATTAGTAATCGCACGTATGGTAATTTCGAGTAATACCAAACTAGACTAATTAAAAAAATTTAAATAAAAAATAAATTTGTTGAATTAAAGTTACATATTTTATTTATATTTAAAAAAGTGTTATTAACTAAGCATATACATTAATTATAAAGTCTAAAAATACTTATTTCTATCTAAATTTCAATTAGTTAAATAAAAATTAGTTTTGACATTACTGACATCGATTCCATTTTTGGTTTTGATTGGTTTGATTCCATTTTTATAATGAGTTAAAAAATAGAAAAACTGTAAAGAAACTTAAATTGAATGAGATTTAGTCTTAGATGGGTTTAGTCTTGATGTGATGGTATTAAAGTTAGACTTACAATCCTTATGCGCATTACCAAAATATGTTTTAAGGGTCCTCATCTCTTTATTCCTGTAGGATAGTGCACCAAAAAATTATGTTTCGGCTTAAGGGTTGCTCCATATAGTTTCACGTAAAGTGTATGGTGTTCTTTCTTGAATAAGCTTGCTCAAAAAAAAAAAATACTCTAAAAATAAATTGCAACAGTTACCAAGATATTGTGGTAAAAGTAATAACAAGGAACAATACTTACCAAAAATTTCATTTTACTTCACTCGATAACAGAACTTGACTCTTTTATTACTAATACGCGAATGTCGCAATACAAATTTCAACAAAGAAAACCCCTTTGAACTATTGGTATAGAAAAGCATTTTCGTTTGCTTCAAATGTGATTTTACTTTAATTTTAATAACGAAAATGCAAATGCAGTTTTTTTTCAGAAATTGAAGCGTACTCTCGTTTATTTTTAATACATTTTCTTTTGATCTAAATTCGAAAAAGTAAGATTTCGATTCAATGAAGTGAACTATTCAATTCAAAAGCCAAAGTCACTTATCTGCTTTCGCAAAAGCACTTTGTATTTGAAACAAACTACTTTCAATTCAATTCAAATGTGTTGCTTTAAAAACGCTAACAACTGCAATTTTAATGCTTTCCCATTTAAATATCGGACACAGTTTTTCCCTCAGTGCATATTATCGATATTCCATATAAATCTTTTTAATGAAAGCACTCTGCCGCATCAGTTCTCTTGATAACGTTACGTCACGTAATAGCTGATATTACAGATCCATTGACTCTAACCATTTTATATCAAACATATTTTTTCTTTGTAAGTTGAATTAAGGTAGGTCAGTGGGTTTAGATCGTCATGATGATGTTACATATCTTAATTGTCATTCCAACAATTAAATTTTAACTCACTTGATTCTAATAAAACTAAACGGCTGTTTCTGGCCGACATCACTGACACCTCATAAGTCACAACGTTCCAGCCAAGTCACAACTTTCCAATCAATACTCACAATGTGAAGGGCAAATTTGGGCTGTGAATCTCACTTCCACTTGCAAAAGTTGCGCAAAGCCTTTTGTTTACTACGTTAAGTAACAAAAACGTATCGTTACATCTTACATGATCGCTGTGACACAAGATCCTTAGACACTTACGTCTGAGGCAAAATAGAACTGGGGTCTAGCTACGCTCCAGTTACTTTGAGAACGCTTTTTTTGTTTTTTGATCTCAACTTGAGTACCTACCTACCGTTACGTTATCTTGTACAAATGCCCCTATATCAAAAGTCGAATGAAAAAGCCTTATTATTATAAAATCTACTAGTCTTCTCGTTTTAAATGTAGAAAAGGTCTTAAGTCCAAAGCACAAAAGTACATTTTTCACATTATGAATGAAATTGGAATCTGTGACGCAGTTGTTTTTAAAACTCTTCTGTCCCTCTTATTTGCAGTCTCGTTACGCACTTCAATTGCATTTTGTAGGTACATGATATGCAGACGGTTTGAATTACTTGTCGCTTACATACCTACTTATGTACATTTGAGAGTAAGCTATACTTTAAAAAAAAAAATTGAAAACATCAAAAATTGTTAACAGTTGTCGAATTTCACTTAATTGTATTCATATTCTGATGATTGGCTCAGAAATAAACTACATTACGTCCATTTGAAAACCGAAACAATACACAAGAACTACAAATAGATATTCAAACCCGATAAAGCAGGGTAAACCACTTAGATGTTGTTGCATACATAGAAACCCAGTCAGCCCGACAAGGACAATTCAATCAACATAAATTTGAATAGAGAGGATGAAACCGCACTTCCGCACCCTTAATCAAATAAATACCCAATCGAAACGATAAAATAACATAAAACTCCAACTAACACACAACTATGATGACTGACAAACAACACCTTTCGGATCTTGAACTTAATTAATTGCCACAGAAATATTCCATATTCACTCTGCAATCATTGCTGTGCGGCAATATGGTGGCGGAATGACGAAGTGGCGGAGCGGCATTACCGAACCGAGGGCTCTGTGCGGTAGCAAAGCGTCAGGGTGCGATGATTTTGATGAAATTATAATTCCGTCCTCCAAAAACCACCCGCCTATAAACCTACCTTTACTCGTCGCCAAAGTAAAAGAAGAGGTAATCGAGTTGTGACAACTGACGAACGAGTGCTATATCCCCACGATATAAAGCAATTTAACTGAACCAACCCCAAAATGACTGAAGTACGTCGTATATATCTACACTCGAAGTGGTAGAGTGGTGTTATCATCGTCAAGCACCCTTTCCTTTCCGTTTGAATGACACAATTTATATTAATTGGTTCGAATGCAAATCCGAATGGCACCCTAACACCCACTATACCCACCAATGCCTTTATTTTGAAAGGGGTGCGGAATTTGTAAAATCACCGTAATTACAAGTGTACATAGCTATAAATATTGGCTTCCAGTGTGCTAACGCTGTGCCGCATCGAAGGGGGTCTACATAATTTGTTTGGGGGTTCTTGTTTATTGTTTTTGAAACGATTTCAGAATTATTATCAACATGCCTGTCTGTTCTTTAATCACAGGGGTGTGTTCGTCAATCATCCCCTTTCCGAATCGGGCTGGTTACGCTGGACCTCTTTATGATGCGATAAATTTGGAATCTGATATTATTTTATTTGAGAACAATTTTCGTTCGAGTTGTTTGTGATGGTTTTTGGGGGATGGTTGAATGATGATAATAGTGATGATGTTATTAAACGCTTTGACGCCTCTTCTGTTGATTGGACTATGAAATTCGTCGACTTTTTAGTTAGGAAATTATTTGAATGGATTATGATCGATTGGTGTGTATTTGGTGGACACGCATTATCCTGTCTAGCTTGGTTGGCTAAGGTTTTTGCCAATAGAGGCAGGGTTCATTGTGGTTTGTTCTGGCGGCGGTCGTGTTGAAGTGCTTTCAATCAGATTATCTTTTCAAAAAAGTTTACAATGCACGCCTGGAAAAAAAGAACTTCTTTGCAGGAAATTCGAGAATCTTCGCTATCCTTTTAAAAGGTTTCTTCGGTATTAGAAGCATCGAGAGCTCGAAGGGATTACAGCTCGCCTACTTTTCTGTTTCACATTAGCGTTCCGCCCGTGAGGTCATTGAATTTAAGAAAGAAAAACAACTGAAAATTAAAAAAAAATCCTGGAAAAATCCTTCAATATTTTCTTATCTTCTATTTTGACTTTTGTAACTAATTTCGAATTGCTTTTACTGTGTGTTATTAATATAGTTCCATACTCTTCATACCAACGAGTGTGACTCTATTTGTATTCCTAGCAATTCTTTCGGCTCTCAATTTAACTACTGCGATTAAAGATCCAATCTTTGCTCACTTCACTTAATCCTGTCAATTATCTTTTAACAGGTGGCTTAGAATTCCTATCGAAATCAGTCTGTCTGATAGAAAGCACTGATTTAGACGCATAAAGGAACACGTATAGCAAAAGCCATACACCGTCAAGTATTATGAACTCATCCTTTAAACAGACAAGTCGGTACCCCTTTTGCCATTCAGTATACGGGCAACTAAAATTTAAAGTTCCTTCAGCTTTCAGTGTAGATAAGGTTCACAGTTTCACACTATACTCAAGCCAATCGACCCCAAACTGAAAATGGGAATTTATGTGCTCTGTTCCTCATTGCACAATAATCGGCAACATATTTCAAATCGTCCGCACCGCACCGTTCTGTTGTTGTTTGGTCATTGCAATCTTTTGATATGAAATTTTCCGCCAAATCGATTGTCGGCTTGGCGCCGTTGCCGAACCCAGCCGCCCGAATCGAATTAACGAAATGATTGCAATTTCCAATCTGCGAATTAGTTCATACAGGAAGAGATCTGTGAATTTTTTACGCAGGAGCTGCAACGCATAATCGCCTCTTTGTGTGCATCAGAAATCTGATGATTTGCATTTGCCGCCACCACCACCACCACCGGCACGGCTCTTATATTGAAGTTGAATCAGCATTCATCAACATCACCATCATCATCAGGAGCGTCATCTACCGCAACGGTGCGGTGGCATGTTTATGGAAGTTAAGTCATCTGCATTATTGGATGGGTTGCAATTATGGATGATCATGTTTTGACTAAAAATTAAAATAGAAATGAAAGACAGCTCTTTGACTTTTAAGAGGGTTGATATTAGGATGGAAGACTTAAAAGGGGTGTTCTCTTAGTGTAAAATCGTAAGAAAAGGCTATAATCTGTTTAAGTTTCTTCAAACAATGATTTGATCGATTATCTAGATTCTAGAGAAAAGTAGTTTCCATTTCATTTCAATTTTTCAAAAGCTATGAATGATTTTCACGTTCGGTTTCTGTGTCTGTGTCTGACAAAGAGTTAGTGAGAACATTGATTGTTTTATTTTGAGGTACCCGTGGCGTGATGGTTAGCGTGTCGTATGTCTGCCTCTTGACCGAGGTGCATGGTTCGAGTCCCAACAGAAGCATAGCCTTTCGCGAGGAACTGGAAAGTCCACCGTTGGTAAATTAATTGCCAAAATGAAAAGCGTTTTTTCGTTTAGTCGTTCGGAACTGGCAGAAAACTGTTGGTCCCCTCCACTCTGCCCCAAGGGATGGGTTGTGATAAATTCACCAAGCCCTGAGGCTCCTCGCTCTGTTGCATCACCATATTTATTTTTATTTTTATTGATTATTTTTATAGAAAAAAATTACCCTTGATAGCGCAAAACTTCGTTATAACTGATAATATCCATTGCGATATCCTAGAGTATTCCTATAAGAACTTATGAGTTTATAGTTGGTCAATTTTTAACCATTCTGTAGATTTATTGAAGTTCAACAGACTGTTTCTATCTGATAATAACTCTTCTAGTTCTTTGAAAAAGTCTAGAAACCTAGAAACTTGTTCCTGGTGTGGCAGATTGCTAGGCAGTGACAAAGGAAGTTCATCTTTGTCATTGCATCCTATATATAAGTCATCGGTGCAAAGACCCCCTAATTCTTTTTGTTGTAGCCTTGTAGGTTGTGTCCTGTTATGATACTGATAAGCGATCATAATGAAGGCCTATTCAGGGATAGTAGCCTTTCAGATCCCTTCTTTTGGCCATAGTGACACAGGAATCTAAGCATTTCCATCTTTCATTCGATTTTCTTATTATTTTGTTAATAATCTGCTTAATTTTACAGGGCGGGACTCTGATTGATTGATCAATGAAACAAGGGTCAAGTGCTGATGCTTTTTTCGCTAGTTCGTCCGCTTTTTCGTTTCCCGGTATACCACTGTGACCGGGAACTAGGAAGAGTCTAACGTTATGCTGTGTGCCAAGAACCCTTAGCTCTTCGCGACAGTAAGAAGCAAGCTTTGATTTAACAAGAGTGGCAGAAATCGCTTTTATTGCTGCTTGGCTATCAATGAAAATAGTAATATCAGCATGTGACCACAACATCATGAACACCTGTTTTGCAGCGTTTGTAACTGCCAAGATCTCAGCTTGAAAGACACTGCTGTGATTTGCAAGTTTGAAAGAACTGGCTAGGGTCAGGCTTTCTGAAAAGAAACCTGCACCTGTTCCAACTTCCTTTTTCGAGCCATCGGCGTCGGCATAAATTTATAAAGATGACTCATTCATAAAGGCTTAGATGAGGAGGAGGGAGAGGCAGCCCCACATTTCCTCTGCTCGTGTCCTGATGCCCTCGAACTCAAAAGAAAATTGGATCTTGGAAAATATTTCCTTGATGATCTAAGCGATTTGACGAACACAGATACCCTTCATATCTATCGCTTTATTAAAAGCTCCAAATTGTTTTGTTAAGTGAGGTACCCCCTCACATAATTCTTATGGTATCACAATGGGCCTATTATTAATCTAAGTTTGTCAGTTGCTTTCCTGACAGCCATTTAAACCTAACCTAACCCAACCTCGTTCATATGGTTGTTTTATTTTCGCAATCCAGTCTATTGGGGAAGCTAGAAGGATTTTTTAAAGTCCAGGTATGGAGTTATATAATCCGCAGATATTGTTTTTTGCGTATCTTGATAAGATCTGGGCTTGTTCTGTTTGGGTGGTTTTCCAGTGCGCTGTTTACTGCCGATTCTTGAATATTAGAGATCAAGGGGTGTGAGATTGAGGATTACTTTCAAGCTCGCAGTTGGTGTGGTTCTCATTGCTCAAGTGCCGCAAACACAGGGTGTTCTTTGTACTTTGGTTAGGGTTTTTAAATGCGTGGATTTTTCCAACGCCTTCCACCAGTCCAAATTGCCATATGATAGAATGGGTCTTACAATGGCAGTATATATCCACATAATGATTTTAGGATTTGGTCCCCAATTTTCGCCAAAAATCCTGCTGCACGGATATAGTGCTATCATATCTTTTTCTATCTTTTTATATCTTTATCTACTTTATCGTATGTTGGGGCCTCAGTTCAGTTTTTTGTCCAAGTATCTTACTTGATCAGAGATATTAAGTGGGGTTCCATTTAATCTTGGCATCTCAAAGGTAGGTAGTTTTCTATAGGGTCTATAGTATGCTTTCACAAAGAAAGAATTTATTTGCAAATAGGAAAAGCGGTCTTGATTTTTTTTTAAATAAACTGATAGCATCGAATCATTGTTGAAAAAGTTCTCGAAATAATTCTTTTTATTGAAGTATGTTTATGTTGATTTTCGGTGGGTAAAAATAGAAGGAAGAAGAATCTTGATTAGTTGTATAACGCAGACATGAATTATTAAGACTCCGACGAACATTAGATAGCCTGTAAGTAGGCTTAAAACTTATATCAGGTATTTTTTTAATTCAGAACATTAAAAAGATAGCGAATGTAGACATTTCCTGAAAAATTTTTCGGAAATGAACTGATACACGACAATGGACATACCAACACTTACTTATAGGTTCCCTGTCCGGAAGACAACACCGCTCAACTCCACTTGTTTACGGTATTTTAAAGAAACCCGATGCTTTCGAGTGACAAAGCCGCCATTGAAGTCTGTTGAAACAATTACCTAGCAAGGAGTTCAACGAAAAAAAAACAACTCAGCATTTAAGAACAGAATCTTTTGTTTTGAAACTTACCCCCCACCAGTGGTAGGCAGCCCCCTTTATATTAAGTGCTACTTTTCCGTTAAAATTATTCTTACGAGAAAAAAGCTTATATTTGAACTTTAACAAAACTTAAAATAAGAAGGAAAAAGGGTTTGCATTTTGAAGTTTTCTGACTTCGACGAATTTATCCACCCCCCACTCAACTCATATCACTCCCGGTTAATTATAATAAAGTAAAAACGGCTTAATTTATCAAAAGCTTTCTCATATTATGTCAATAGGAGCACATTATCTTTTAAAAATATTTGTCTTTATTCTTACTTCTTTTATCAAATCCATAACCAACTGTCCTTTTTTTAACGTCATCACTATCCCTCTCCAAATACCCTCTCATTTTCTGTATTTCAAGACAACGCCTTTGTTATTAAGCTACTTGTCATTTGCAATCGATTAACAAGCTAAACATCAGTTCAGTCAAGTACGAGTGTCAAAAGAAAAATCCTCATATCCCAACATAAAAAAAAACTTTAGAAAAAATTGAGAGCTCAAATCAATTTGGCACAATTGTAACAATATTCATAAGCAACATGTCACCCTAATAACAACAGAGCAACCCTGCCTATACCATCGAATGAACATACAAAGAGGGAAGTTGCATTGCCATATTTTAACGGCCAGTGGCAGCATTTGGATTTAATCCGATTTCCACAAAGGAAGTTGAAATTTGTCACATAAGCGAGTTCGAGGGATAAGGAATTAGTGCACTGAATAGCATAGTCAAATATGTATAATGTATGCCAAGGCTGTAAGAACATCGTTATTAACATCATGGAGTTAACGATACAGCCCTGAACGATGATGATGAAGAGGGATGTTGTGAAGCACATTTTTTATTTTAGATTTGAACTTACTTTTCTTATTGGAAGCCTCAAAAACATATCGTCAGTACTTTTGTGGCTACCAGGTGCCTTTGGCTTTCAATTTCAGATAAAACACAAACATGATCTAATAAATAAAATAAATAAAATGGGTGGCGCAACATAGGGGGAGTCCTGGGGCCAAGTGCCTTCTCTCAGCTATACCTTATGACGGAATGTAAAGGACCTACAATTTTTTGACGATTCCGAACGGCGAATTGAGAAAGCAGTTGACTATAGCACGATATTCCTATCGGATATATTGCCAATTCATCTCGAATTGTGATACTGGTTGAGAGGTAGCTATTCTGTCCACGAACCTTTCACCTAACAGATAGACACACTCTTACCATCACATCATCACCGCAGCCAATTTAGCCACAAAACCCTTCTTCTGTTAAGTTTTCCAAGTTTTTTATTTTTTATATTTGTTTTAAAGCAATAAACGGAACCCCGCTTGGCTAACTCTCATCCTCACTAGCAACTATGTCATATAAACAATTTCAATGGCTTATATGGGAAATCATCTCCATTATTATTGCCTTAGCCAAATAATAAAATTGTAGCCGTGACCGTTTTTCATTCTATTTTATTTATGTAAGTAACCGAGACAAATGTACTAAAAGTGTCAACACATTACATCCACCCTTCTATCATTGACCCACGTAACATCCAAAAGTACAATAGAGAGAAGAAAAAAAAAACAAAAACATAAACCGACTAATGTACACTTTGGTGAAGAATAATATTTGAAAGACCGTTTCACCCGAAATCTGATCTGAATTATTATGATGAGATTTGGCTATAAAAAATAACCGTCTTCTCAACTGTGTCGCACGTATGTGCTCATAAAAGAAATGAGCGGGCTGTTATCTGATGGGAATGTTTCAGGGTACAGTGGAGAAGTGTTAAGTCTTTGTGTTCAAAATTGATCGACATGAACTTCTGGATTTGGTGAATTTTCGTTTTTTTTTATCGAAGACAAAGCTTCAAATACCTCAGAAATGCTACAATTGTTGTAATAAAACAGAGACAAAGCAAATGTAGAAAGAAGAGTCTTAATAATTTTCTTAAAAAGATCATCAGGTCAATGATAAATGTGATACCCTTAAGTGTAATTCCACTACTCCTTTATTGATAAAATAATCGCACTATTTATGTTTTTTAATTAACTTTACACAAATTAAAAATTGTTTTTTTCATCGGTGAGAAGCATCCCAAAATGTAAGACTCCATTCTGGAGTTTTTGGTCCACTTTTGTTCAGCATATTTATCAATGATCTTCCACTTCATGTTAAAAATTCTTGCTTAGACCTGTAAATTCTAATCTAATCAAAAAATGATGCCCAAGTTCGCTCTAGCTGTAAATTCGGCATGATTGAGGATGGGGTTTATAAATTGAACTCTGACTTAAAAAGAATCACTGATTGGTCGGAAATAAATAATAATCTGATGCTCAATCCCAGAAGTCGAAATCGTTAAAATTTACAAAACTAAGCTCGATCATTGTCTACGTCATAAGGGAACAGGTTGCTGAGAGATTTTTTTTCGTTTGTGTGTATCCACCCTAAGAGTCATCCAGCAGCTAACAAAATCAAAGTGAATAAACTTATTCATGCATGAAACAAACCCCCCTCTTAAATCCAATAATCATAATAATAAATAGCTAAGCAGCTTAGAACACCCAAGAACCTCCATTTCTTTATCACGTTTTTTTAGTATACAAAAAAAAAAAGAATGAAGTGAAGAAGAACACTCATGTTACAGTTCACTGAAAGGATATTGCGAAAATCTAAGCTCCGCATACAATATACCGCCCTCGTGAACGATAAAGACAGATTTTATGTGAATCCTTTGCAGATTCTCTCAGTTCACACTTGAGATGTTCATCACAATGTATACGCAATCTGTGTACTGTGTGTGAGAAGGACCTTTTCACACATATCCTTGATGAATAATGGAGCATAAAGATATTCCAAAGCCAGAGGACTTAAAATGCGCAAACATGATTTTTATTTTATATAACTTAAGCGAATAATGGTCGGTATTTTCGTTGATATGGGTTCAAAGGATGGGGTTCCTTTATTCAAAATGGGTTGTCCGAACAACTGTATGACGCCCGCCGTCGCTGGTGACAGTGCCGTGCGTCGTCGCTCGACTCCATTACAACGATGACGACCTTTGTATGTTTGCATGCTCATTTTGTACGCGTAGAGAACTTTGAATAGAAAAAGGAAGCTAATTTATCATTCTTGTAAGGGACATTAAACCACTTGACTTCCTGGCACGTGGCGGGTATAGGAGTTAGGAGAGAATGTGCGTGGCTTCACATTGGCCAACGAAAAGCGATGACAAAGCGAAGCTTCAATTTCTGTTAATTAATCGGAACCACACAAATTAACCGAGGACAATGCGACACACGCACCAAGAACTAAACAAAAAATACACACACACACATGCACAAACGCGGAGGAAGCTAGAGAATTTCAATTAGTTCTTTATTATTATGTGAAAGAAATGTGGGGCGTGGATATTTGTGTTTGATATCACCACAGGACTCATAGAATTAGATTTGACATTCGAAAAAGATTGCCTCATATCATTAATTGTATTAAAACATGGCGTGGGAAGGAACCGAAGTTTGTGTTTTATGTATACGAAATACGATAATTGTCACAAAATTTAATTTTGTTTTTTGAAAATTGGTGTGAGGTTTCCTGATGAAATTAAATTGATGTTATATGTATAACAATTCTTATATTGATAATCACAGTCGAAAATTTTGGACAAACAACGCGATGCTATAATAAGAAGGACCTTTCTTCCCATGATTAGTGGTGTAGGTTTTTCAAAATAAAAACAGTATCGATTGTAAGCTTAACAAGTTCTTGGCAGTAAAATTGTACACCACATAGTCCAGGATGCAAACCAATTACTGTACTGAACCTCGTACAGAGTGTGGTATAGAATGTAGTTTTTGGTAATGCCTTCAGTTAGTAGTCCCCTTTTTCAATGTTGTTTAATTTGTGTTAGCTGTGATTTTAAATGAAACTATTACCTATGAAAGGAAGTTAATTTGTGCCTAAGTTCCGGCATCACAATGCGGTGTTAGCGATAGACGTATAAGCGTGACTAGTTCCGCAGAACATTTCTTTACTAGGAAATCTGTGACGAAATTTTAAAAACAGCTTTTTGTGGAGACAAGTATTACTTTTTCAACACTATTTTTATCTCGATGCCCTTTGGCAACATCACAAAATTAATATCAAAGTCGAAACTACTTTTCAATTGTTGTACTATGCTTAAATAAAATAAATAAATAGAATGGCGAAACAGAGAGAGGAGCCCGCCCCCGGGGCTAAGCGCATTTCCCACAACCATGCCTTGTGAGGTAATGAAGGGACCTACAATCTTCTGCCGGCTCCGAATGGCTAATCGAGAAAGTCTTTTTCATGGCAATGAATTTACAAACGGAGGACTTGTCAATTCCTCTCGAAATGCGATACCCGTGGAAAAATAATTTTGCCTATATTGGGATTCGAAGTACGAACCTCTGGGTTAACAGGAGATATGCTTACCATCATGAGTACCACAATTGATGCATGGTCTTGCTAAAGAGAATATGAAATGGTTGCTGAATGAATTAGAGGTTAAAAATCAGCTAACTAGAAGTTTTAACTTTAATAACGCTGTGAAACGATATGAGTTCAGAAAGCTACAATTGCAAGAGATATCCTTGAATACTATACGGACAGATTTAAGCTGTTAAGACCAATGTCAGCCATCAGAACCGCAGCGTCAGATATTCTGAATTTCACTCAAAACAAAAGAAACAAAACGAACGACAAATGTTGATGCACAAGAGAACATAGGCTGCCGTCGAACAGTGTAACGAATTACACAAGGAGAGAAGAATGGAAGGACACCGAATTCTCAAAAAGAAATAGAAGCAGCATGAGAAAGCGCTCGTTTCAGGAAGTTGAGAGATGCCATGAAAGGAATGATATTTGGAAGTTTTACCATCAAAAGGCAAAAATATCATGACGGGGTGGCAGCCCCCGAACTCAATCCCGTAATTGCTCCAGCATTTAAACAAACCTAGAACCTAGTGTTAAGATCCCATTCGCTACTGAGTATGTGAAAATACCACTTCTGCAGGCTGCTTAACGGTGATGAAGACACTAACTCCACTGTCAGGCCAGAATACCCCATTCAACTTTAACGAAGATTATGATTGCCGTCCTCTCGACCTGGAAAAAGTTAAGCTTGTCTATGCAAACTTAAATCAAATAAAACTGCAGGTGCAGATGGCCTTGATGCCGAACATTTCAAGGCAGCAGGATATAGTTGGAATAATGTCTGCCCGATAAATGGAACCTCAGTATCGTATGTCCGATCCTAAAAAAGAGAGACCCGTACAATTGTGCCAACTTTAAAGAGGAATAAGCCTCCTAAACGTCGCTTATTAGATCTTGTCTGCTGTAATATGTGAAATGTCTGAAACATGTCAACAATTTTATAGGTCCACGTCAGTGTTGTTTTAGACAAGAAAAGTCCGCAAAAGACCAAATTGACACATTAAGGCAGGTCTCAAAACGAAACGATTATAAGGCCGCGTATGACAGTATTTACAGAGACGAACTTTACAGAGCCATGTCTAGTTTCGGCATCGCTGCAAAACTCACGCAGGATGACTTTGGAGAATTCACGTTGATCCGTCAAGGTCAGCAAAGAACTCACTGGGACCTTTGATGTCGAAAAAGGCTTAAGGCAAGGCCACAATTTGTCATGCGATTTCTTTAACATCATGCTTGAAAAAATTGTACAAAACTCAACCATGAACACCAGAGGAACAGTTTTTCAAAAGTCTGTACAACTACTCGCTTTCCAAACGACAACATTGACGTAATGGGAAGAAGGAAGCGTGATGTCATAGGTACTTTTGCGAGCATTGAAACAGAAGCGGTAAAAATAGTTTTGATGGTTAATGAGGGTAAAACGAAGCATATGTTGCCATCAAACCGGCACACAGGACATCAGCCAATTGGACGAAACATCACAATAGACTGACATAGTTTCGAGGTAGTACAGGACTACGTCTACCTAGGATCCGGTCTCTGGTTTCGAATGCGAAGATTTCAATCTTTCTGATAAGCCATGAGTGTTCGCTCTAAACTTCTTCTAGAATTTTCTCCGTTTAAGACGATTGTTTATATTGGTAATGCCTTACTTACCTCAGAACTTAAGAAAAGTAACTATTTTCACTTCGGTGTGCGGGGTGCCCCAAAAACTGATCACTAGTGTGAACTGTGAAGCAGAAGCAGTGAAGAGGAAGCACTTTTTACTTCATTCAATTTGTTTTTGAGTTGGTCTATCTTCATGTCTGCAAAATCAACCAAATAAACTACCCTTTCCTTTCCATGTAAATACAAAAATTATACCACAGTTAAATAGTATCAATTTTAATCATGTCAGTTGATGACATTTCCTCTTCAAACTCAAATTCAGTATACAGCCATTGCACGGCATTGAGATTCTACTCATGCAGAATTGGTCTCAATGATATTTCTCACAAAGTTGCTTAAGTTGGTTAATAAACCTGTCACATTAGAACACATATGACTGATTTATTCATAAAAAAAAAAACATCAATGATTGATGAAATTCACAAAACAAGAAAGTTGTTCAGAAAACAAACTTGGTAGTTTACTTATCTGTACAAATGTTCAACCAAAACATCCCAAAAAGAATTATACCCACTTCCACCCTTCAATTTTTATGTGACAATTAAAATGGTTACAAGAAAATAGGAAAAAAAAATATATCACAACATCAAATGAAAAAACAACCCCAGCAATTTCGAAATTATTCAATATCGCGTGATATGAATATCACGGTAATTTACTGAATGGGAAATAAACCTCTTGGTCTGTTTGGAAGCTTCGCGTTTAAGTTGATCTAGTTTGAAGGATATCCAATTATTTAATAACTGTCATCGATTACGCATTCCGGAATCATACATTTGCGATGAAATTCCACATGAGTGGCCATAAACAGTTGTTTCCTTTTTCTCTGCGTCCCCGCATTGAAGGAGATGACACATTAATTCTTTTATATAATAATTTTAGTGGTTATTGCAGCAATTGCTCCTTCTGGGCTTCGCTTCCACTTCAGGTGACATTAAAAAAACGTAATAATAGGATATGGACATGCGATTGCTACGAACTGCATTTATGTTGCGTTCTATTGTTGACTTTCGAAAGGTTCGTCCTTTATGCGGCTTGTCTTCAGCGTAAGCGATTTACTGCGTTGAGGGTTGTTGGTCATTGCAGAGGTGTTTATGTTCTCAATAATTGATGAAACTGCTTTTACTTTAAATTATTTGAGTTTATGTGATTTGTCGATATTTTCACAGGTGTTCTCCTTTGAGTCTTTAATATTCATAAAAGGGGTTTGATTCTTTGTTAACAATGCTTTTTTCCTTTAATAATTTTTTAGTTGTTCGAAAAAGGAACTTGTTTTTTTGCAGGATATACCTAGTTATGCAAGGCCAATTATTTTTTTTGTTTCTAATTTTTGAAAAATTCCAAACAAAACTTTAAACAAAAGAGATCCATAAAGCGACTGTTTTTTAAGCGCCTCTACAGTCTGCACTCGAAGCTGCGCAAAATGAACAGACCTAAATTTATTGAACTAAAGAACAAATTGAACAGACAACTGAATAGAAATTTTGACTTAAACTGTCAGTTTTCTGAAATGAGGGTTCAACGTCATATTGATTTGCATTCGAAGTGATTCAATGGCAACTATAGTTAGAAATTGGCGTTGCTTATCAGTTTCTTTTGAGTTGATTTCGGTATAGAGAGATTTAAAGTTAATTAGCGCTGAGGACTACTTTTTTTGTCCAAAAACTACAAATTTCCATTTTGTTTTATTTAAATCACTACTAGAAATTGTAATTTGGACTTATTCAGGCCACAGTCTACCATAAACGATGAGCTTTATAAAAAAGACAAATATTTCGATCAAATAGGCACCCCACCTATTTAGCATATGATACCAAAGGACTTTAATGGGGACTTTGGAAAGGCTGCCGACAGTACTGATGGTCAACATAAATTTAACTTGCGATTATAGGTACTATGAAGCAAGTTTTACAATCGTGCAGAAAAAAAATTTTGAGATAAAATTCCAACATGACATTGCGATGATAGAAAATACGAAAAAAGGGGATCCTGCAATTCTGTCTGTCTGTCTATCCGCATATGAATCGACAGCCTGAACCGCTAGGGCGGTGTTGCAGTTAGAGTCTACAGAGGGATTTTTTAAATTGGATCTCTAGGTTTTGAAATAGTATAGTATAGTATAGTATAGTATAGTATAGTATAGTATAGTATAGTATAGTATAGTATATTTATTATTTATTTCTTTTACAATTTTTCTGATACATATTTAAAAACACAAATAAATTAAAAAGAAGTGAAGTGAAACAGAAGCATTTTAAATTTTTTTAAAATTGTGTTAAATGCCCCTTCGAATTCATGAAAAAAATATATGTAACTTTATATTGGGTGGGGTGACCATTCAAAAAGCTACAAGAATTTTAGAATGAAAAAATATATGAAAAATTAAAAGTAGGTACTGGTACATACATAACTTCAATTTTATGTTAATCACATATTACATAAGAAGTTATTCAATGCATGTATGATTTAAGGTGAACAACCAAAATTTAAAGTTTCTAAAAAATTTAGACGTTGATGTTTCTGATCTAAGATATAGCGGCAATTCATTAAATAGTCTACAAGATGCCACACTAAGGAATCTACGACAAGCAGTTGTGCGTGAGTGAAGAATGTTTAACAAAAATGAATGGTTTCGATTCGGTGACTTTGCAACTGATATGATAATACATATTTTCTCGAAAAAGGCTCTAACGAATTCGATTTTTCATATGGTGCAAAAAATATTTTTGGAGTCTAAGAACGGTAACACCCTTTTTTTCAAAACCGGCATCCTCGTTAACGGCTTACTCGATTTTGACAAAATTTTATATTAAAAAAGTACTAGATAGTTTGTGAAAGATTGCATATTAACATGTGAAGAGTTTTGGTATTAGAAATTCTTATAAATTAAAAAAAAATTTTGATTTTTTAAAATAACTTCAAAGTTTATCTTCGATTTTTTTCTATTTTTGAAGTGATACTTCTTTTGCGACTTCCAACAGGGTTGTGTTAAACGTCCACGTTGGATTATCGATTGCATACTTTTCGGCACCGCTCGGAATTTGTTGATATAACAGTTGTATCAAAAGTTTGTCTAAAAGAAACAATATTAGTTCACTAAAAATCAATGTCTACCCCTTCCTTTCCATTTCCATATAGGAAATCCATGCACTATTTTTTTTCGATAAACGAACTTCCTAACCTTAACATACTCGACCTTTAAAAAACTTGCTTTTAAAAAAAGTGGCATAGTTCAACGATTTTGATTAAATTTTCAGCGTTTGTATGTTCATATTAGCAACCACAAAAAAAATGGCGTTTTTGTATTTTCACTAAAAACCTTCGGAATATTTAATTTAATTTTTATTAATATTTTGTGTGATTTTATTCAATTTCTATTTTTAGTGTTTAGTTGGCAGCCAACAAACATATTGAAGAGCTAATTCTAAAACCTTGTACTCAGCCTTAAGATTTTGACATTGTACACAACCGCAAGTTCGTGCGACACAGTAGCGCACATTTTTTTTTACCACAATGCATTTGCTTTTATATTGGGGATATTAGAATCAAGATTATTTAGTTTTACTGGAAAAAATAAATAGCTATTAAGAAAATTAAAATACTACTAAGTCAGTAATTTTAAGTTCTTCCTTATAAAATTCAATGATTACAATGAATATGAGTAGATACTGGCTCTTTTTTATTTGATTTTCAAGACCAACTCTGAGCTGTATTGGCTCGCTAACGGGGTACGATGATTAAGCTCTAAATTTGCTCTATTTGATCACATTTGGTGAATGAAAACTAGTTTTGCTGTATGATTGGACTTTACAAACACTTTTTTGTTCTGCTGCAGTTGGTATTGTAACTGTTGTGTAGTTTAAATCGTTAGTGCTTACTTTAAGTGCTGGAAATAAAGGTAAATATATAATATTAAGGGAATTAAAAATATTTTTTGTAAAACTCTTTATGGGGCAAATGAAACAAGTACGTTATGGGGAAAATGGACTGGTTGTTCATTTTGCCCCACTTCGTATTGGTTCCACTTTCAAAGAAAAACAGCAACCGAAGAAAAGTCTGTTTTGCTCAATGATCCTCACGAACAATTGTAGATTGTTCGAACACACGTTCGAAAAACGGCTAGGGGTGCTAGTTGAAGCAAAGAGGATTTGGAGAAAGCAAGATTGCGTCTCTTGCTTTCTCCAAATCCTCTTTGCTTCAACTAGCACCCCTAGCCAAAAAGAAGGAAAAGTAGGACACCAACGAAAAAAAAAATCTGGTACGGTTCACAACAGTCTTCAGCTCTGAGCAAGAAAAACAATTAATTGGACAATTGCTAGACGATTCTTCGGAATGACGACTCGCGATGCCCCGCTAGTGGGGCAAAACTGACTTTCAAGATAAGTTTGTATAATTGTGTATATCTCTATATACAACTGTTCAACTATTTACTGAATAATAATAATTGAAGTATTATATAAAAAAATATTTGCTTTTCTTTTAGAACTAGAAAAAAATTTAGGAGTGTCCAAAGCTTAAGTGGTCCTTCTTGCCCCACTCTCCCCTAAAGTTATAAAAACACATGTTTTGAGTTATAGACTGTTGCAAAATAAGTTCTTTACTTGGATGGCATAGTTGAGTTCGACTAGATATTCTTTAACAAGATTACAAACAAATCTGTGTGTTTCCGACGGTTAGGGACATACAGAGCTAAAAGAATTCTCGCTCCATTCAACCTACGAGTTAAAAATTTGCTTCTCCAATCAACAAGGAATTCATCACATAGAGAAAGGGTTTTACTTGTTTTTTTTAGCCATCAAACAATTTTTTTTACTTTAAAAAAGCGAAGGATTTCTGTATTTCAATTTACGCTTTTTTAGATATCAACTCGGGTTCAAGTAATTACTGAATGTATCACACTTTCCGCCCAGTCGATCACAACAGGTATATAGGAATAACCAAAACATACCTGAAAAGAGACAGCATTTTTGTTTGTTAGCTGCAACTAACCTGTGGAAATATATCTTCCGCCGTCCTCTGGATTCTTATAACTTAAACTAATTGCAGCTTTGTATAAAATTATACAATTTGCTTATTTGCTCAATTCAAATATCGCAGTGAAACTGTCATTTTAATTACATTTAAAATGGCTTCGAGTTATTCCAAGGACAACGAAGAAGCAGGCTATTGTTGACGCAACCAACAAATTTTACAATCTTACATATATAAAATATAACGGAGGCTGTTAACAAAACTGCGAATATATTTTCTGTAACAGAACAATCAGTTGGCAACCCAGCCAACATTTGACAGAGAACTGGTACTGTAAACACTGAAAAAAGTGATAGGCTTATAGTCTATTGATTATGTCATTTCTTAAGGAACTCGACATTGAATGGACTTTTATTGCATGAATCGATTAATGGGTTAATTTTAGAGAAAAAACCGAAAGTGCTATTAAATTAGAGGGTGCGATTCGGAGATATGGGTTCTAAACCATCTTCATTCGTTTTTTCAATATATCTCGAGAACGAATCAAAATTTTGATGCAATTCCAAGGACGTTTTTTGTAGAAATCAAATTTTCCCATCGAATTGTATCTTTGAAAAAATTATAAAAAAATATTTTTTATCCAAAATAATAAAATTCCCGACAGAAAAAAAGTCAATTTTTTTCCAATTTTTGAGTTTTGTCAGTTTTTTTAATGGCATTTCCTTCTGGTTGCAGATAGGTATAAGCAATGCTTCATAAAGAAGAAAGTAAATAAAATTTTCTTTAAAATGCTATATCAGAAAACTTTCTATGTTTGAAATTCACCGAAATATTGTCAATTGAACATAGACATTTATCGTTGTTTTTCATCATTCTTATACTGATTGCATTTATTTTTATTTTGTTGAAAAAAAAATCGGTTTTTAGTCAATGGAAAGTTTTTGTTATACAAAAAAGTGATTTTTATACTTATTTTTGGATTTTTTTTACTTAACAATATATACAAATTCAAGTGTATAATGCTGGTAGTACATAATATAATTTTTCAATAACATTTTGAAGGTCTATCAACATCAACATCTAAACATCTTCTAAAGTGTCCTCTTCTGCAATATCGGCTACTTGCACAATATCGCAATGAACTCCCATACATTCCTTACAAAATATTGAGCAAGCGATTTGTAGTTTTCTGCAACCAAAGCTTCCATGGCAACCTATTGTGCAACCACAAGCCATTTTTTAAAGCAATATCTCTGGTGCAGGAGGTGCAATTGGGCGAATCGGAATAAATACACAACCTCAGTTTAGAGGATTTACATAAGTGGTTTCCGTGCCAATTTTTGGATTTGGAAAAATGGGAAGCGGGTCGAAATGCTGTATTTTAAAATACGGTAAGGTCAAAATACTGTATTATACTGTATGATACTGCATGCGTCATAATGTTGTATGGTTAATATTCTGTATTTCAAAATACTGTATTTCAAAACGCTGTATTTCAAAACACTGTATGTACAAAATACTGTATGAATAAAATGCTGTAGGTCAAAGTTCTGAATTCCAAAATTCTTCATCTCAAAATGCTGTATGAGCTGAGCTAAACACTGTATCTCAAAAATCTGTTTGTAAAAATACTATATTTTTGCATAATAATTCCGTTCTTAAACTTCTATTAAACATAAAGCAGAACTCGATTAACGTGTTTTTTATTGAAAATCTTAACAAATGTACAACCAAAATACATTAATAAGTCATAGATAAGCCGAGAATAATAAGTAGAAATTTATCAACAAAACATACTAACGAAAGATGCCAAAAACACACAACGAAATCACAAAATTCCTTGTACTGTAAGTCAAAATACTGTATCTCAAAATGATGTATTTCAAAATGCTGTAGGTAGGCTGAAACGTAAAAATTGTTTTGAGAATGTAAAAAAGTGCGCATACAGCATTTTGAAATACAGAATTTTGAGATACAGTATTTTGGCTTACAGTATTTTCAGATACAGTATTATGACCCATAGAGTATTTTGACCCTACCCCGGAAAAAGTTCACGCATCGCGTGTTGGTGGTACTTGTGCCAACGAAAAATTTGCATTTTTTGATAATTTGCAAAAATGTTGGAAACTACAGTCGCTTAGGTCTGGTTCAAGTTTGCTACATATAAAGAAACTGCAGTCAGTATAAAAATGACAACAGTGACAATATTTCGGTGAATTTCAAACATAGAAAGTTTTCTGATATAGCATTTTAAAGAAAATTTTATTTACTTTCTTTTTTATGAAGCATTGCCTATTCCTATCTGCAACCAGAAAGAAATGCCATTAAAAAAACTGACAAAACTAAAAAATTGGAAAAAATTGACTTTTTTTCTGTCGGGAATTTTATTATTTTGGATAAAAAATATTTTTTTATAATTTTTTCAAAGATACAATTCGATGGGAAAATTTGATTTCTACAAAAAACGTCCTTGGAATTACATCAACATTTTGCTTCGTTCTCGAGATATATTGAAAAAACGAATGAAGATGGTTTAGAACCCATATCTCCGAATCCCACCCTCTAATTTAATAGCACTTTCGGTTTTTTCTCTAAAATTTTTCCATTAATCGATTCATGAAATAAAAGTCCATTGAATGTCGAGTTCCTTTATATGCCCTTTTTTACGACATAATCAATAGACTATTAATTAATATAAGTGAAAACGCTTAATATCTCGCTTAATATTGATATTAGCAACTTTTTTAGGAAATTAAGTTTTCTACATGTTTGCAATTTATAATTTTTTCATTGCTCTTGTTATTAACGAGATAAAGCGAATTTTATGGAAAAATCTGGTTCAGTGGCCCGTACTACCTCGCCGGTGTGAGTTACGACTTTGCCGCAATAAGCACTTTTGTAGAACGTTAAATTTTGACAAAAAACCATCTTCGGTACAAGCGATCCCATGAAATGCCGCTGAGCTATAGAAGTTTAAAAATAAAAAATCAGAGTTTCGGTGTATTTTCAATTGAAAATCTTCACACCTTTTGGTTGAGGAGTTAAAATTAATATTAAGGGCTCAAACTTTCAGAGAGTTTTTTTTTGGTATTTCTAACAAAATTTCACTATGGGACCGAAAAAAAGTTAAAAAAAAAAAAAGTCACCTAATATAGGTAGTTGTAGATAGAAAAATAAGATTAAAGTTTGAATCTTTTCTATGTTTGGGTTTTCAAAAACAAAATCTAAATATGATGCTTTCAAAGAGCGGCGCTTCAAAATCGAAAGTAAATGTCTTCCAATATTGTACTTCAAAATACGCCCACCGCTCAACCCAAGCGCACCCACTGAAAATCGGAAAAATTTATCAACAACAAGAAAAACGATTGAAGCCATTTTAAAATACGTACCTACAAACTGTTTACGTACACCACATCCTTACAGGGTGGCTGTTGCAATCGTTCGACGTTGTATGGTTTCCATTTAAACAAACAGCTTCAATGTTATATTACTCTTGAATCTTTGGGGGTGTCGTCTACGCAAACGTTTTTCATACATGCGCAAATGACAAAGCTTTGCGTTTTTCTGGATGACATGGTCCTTTCACCCATTTTTTTCTCATGAATGTAAAATGGATGCAGTGTATTTTTTTTTCTTTTTCAATAATTTGTTACAGTTGTTGCTTATGATGAGATGAGATGAGATAATGAATAGAAGCAAGCAGAGAGAGACATTTCTCTGACAGTTCTTAGCGAAAGACGTAATCCGTGAAGAAATAATGAGATCCTTTTGAGATTTAAAACCTCCAACTGGCAGATAAGAAACGAGATGTTGCCATTATTCCACGAATACCACCAGCACCAGTACCTACCTTTAAAGAAATGAACCGAAAAATCTTTCTATTAAATAGTTTTGCGAAGGACTCACATAATTCTCAAAAATATTCGTTGTTTAAAAATGTAAATAAAATTCTTATACATTTTTTTTGCATCAAAAACGACAGATGTCGAGATGTCGTGTTAATAAAATTTTCTTTAATTTATCTCAAAGCAAACGAATCCAGATTTCTGAACGAATAGAATCTACGACCACCAAGAAAGCTCGCCTGAATATGACTGCAAATTGTGACTGTGCAATTATGGTGTGATGGTGTAATTGAATCAAGAAAATTAACGCCATAACCACCGCACCAGCTAGCCGCAGCCACAGCCGCAGCCTCAGCCAGTATAATTGGCAGATCCGTGCTTGGTAGACGCAAATAAACTTTCCGCTGGGCATACGACAAACGTTGTCGTGGCCTCCATCTCCTCGAAACCAAAAATAGTGATTAAAATTAATTAAAACTTGCAATGTGGAAATTTGGGCATTGGACGAAGCTGTCAAGGATACTCTGTGAGTTCAACGAGTTTATTTGAAATTCCTGAGTTATGGTGTCAATTGTCTAACAGTGGAACAGATTTTAGTTGCACCCGTGTACGTTTGAAGAAAGACAAATATTGTGTTTCAAAGGTTCACTTAAAATGGTAGGTAAACCTAGGGTTTCGTTTGCAGAAAAGCAGCACTTCACACTAATTCAATCCCGTTGATTGTTGATGTGTTCATCGACCGTTTTTGCTTTCAAAGCTCGTTTCAACTTACAAGTCAATCCCAAGGTAACTCAAAATTAAACTGAATCCGAAAATAATTCTTTTTTCCCCAGAAAAGCCCGATCTATCTAATATACCTACCTACTGTCTAATTCCGGTTCTTAATGTAGCTCTCTAATTTTCTACTCGGTCTTCCAAAATAGAGACCCACACCCTCATCCTCCTCGCACTTAAGCCTATAATTTTTGCGATTTGTCATTCCTCTTCCATTTGGGTTAATTTGAAATAATTTAAGTCACGTTAGAGGACCACTTACAGGAAATAATACTGTTATTAGAGTCACCCTTCGCAGCAGGAACAGAAGCAGGCAACAGCAACAGGGATTGAACGATGGCATCAGCCAAAACCATAGCTGAAAATCATCCCCCGAAACAATAACCAAACATACAACTGAAAATACCAATCAAAATGAATCCAAATGCCTTTTGTTAAGATTTCCTTTTGTGACATTGAAGTGAATGAATTGTCGACCGTCGCATTAAGGGCGTTAAAAATAAAATCTCTTCCACAAATACAGCGCTACAGCATGAGGTTCACGGTAGCAAAAAAATTATATGCGCAGTGTGAGACTCAAACTTTGAATTGCTCTTCAAATGTTTTGAAAAATTATACTCGATTTCAAAAAAATTAAACATTCTTGCAATTTGAACTTGGATCGATATTTGGCTTTTGTTTGCAAATTACAAATCGAACCAACTTCAAGTGGATGTTGAAGACCTTCGCAGAAAAGATATTCTGATAGTGGGATTTTTCTCACAGTTTTTCACAAGACATTCTGAAATCGTTTTGTGGGAAATATTCGCACGACTTCCATCTATGCCTACACTTACTGACGCAGTCTTACAATTGGTAGCTTTATATTTTGTTTGGAATAATGGAGCATATGCAAGCTGATTGATGTTGGGAAGGAAATGCAATTGTACATTTACACGCAGTCTCCCTCATGTACTCTCGACTAATAGAGTAATTTAATAATCATCAAAATCATTTTGAATAAATAAATTTGAATAAATCCTTCCGAGTGGCTGGCCGCAGACACCCTTGGTAATTTTTCTTATTGGTTGCAACTGTCATTGGTATTTCCTTTTTGTGTTCACTAATAAAAGAAACATTTTTCTTACCCCTGAGTGTAGCCGGATTCCTAGCATATGGTAATTGGATCAAGTTAATTTCCAACTGGTATTGTAACAATGCCATAATACCTACCGATAGTACCTACTTTATAACAGGGTGGTTTCAGTTTGGAGGTATTTGCACTATACAAATGATGAGGTGGTCATGAATTCTTTGTAGGTACCTACGCATGATTTTGTGGTGCGTTCAATCGCTTAACGTTAGCAAGAAAGCGGCTGGCGTAAGCGTCTTCACGATCCCCATCTTCTGATGTGTTTGCTTTGGTAACTAGGGACTTTTGTACAAAGTTCTTAAATGACAGCGTTCATCGATGACGGCATTTACCAAAATCAGCAGAAAATCGTCATTGGACCAGGTGATATGTGATTCACTTGTCTTTTATTGAACATTTTTATATGGGCTGAACTTAAGCGTATCAATCATCAATGTAAAGGTGCGTAGACATTATGCCGACCGGCATACGGATCCATTTCATTCGGTTCGAATTTGGTTCGGCTTTCGGTAAGGAGGAAGGCCGATCAGGACGTCCACATTAAGTCGGTATTGCCGATCGGCATGTGCCGATTGATTCCGCTCGGCATAGTGTAGACGCACCTTAATGTAAAGCCTGAGGAGAGGAAAGTATCCTTCGCGAGGAATTGACAATTTCTCCGATAGTAGTTCAATGCCATGAAGAGCGCTTTCTCGATTAACCGTTCATAATTCCTCAAAAGAATGGAAGGTTGCTTTCATTCCCTCACCATGGTATGTATATGCTTGGTTGCGCGTGACCCCGGATTTACTAGCGCTGGTGAGCAACCCTGTTTATTTTATTTGGGAAGAGGAAAAGCATCTACACAACAGAATCTTTCCAGAATCTCAGTGCTGCTATCCCACTAACAATTAAACTTGCAAAAGATACAATCCCAATTCCCAAAAATGAAATAAGTTCCTACTTCTGTAGTGCTTCCATAAGGCCTACTCTCGGAAGTCAAAAAATTTTCAAGGGCATGATTGCAGTTTTACCTTTTTTAAAGCCTTACGGAAACAATTTTAACAAGTAGTAAAGAGAAAAGACACATTGGTTTTTAAAAAGGCTGATGTCAGTCCCTATTGGAGTTAGTCAGTTCATGTCTGAAAATTATTAGCTTCTGTAAAACTTCGTATTTGAAGTCTTCATTCTTCATGCTGGTGCCAGAATCCAATACCCTGTCACTGACAACCATTTCATAATAGGAATGAAGCATTCTAGTTCGTTAAGACTGCTATAAGATCTGTAAGATGGAATAAGCTTCTATAAAGTTTTTATTCGAAACTACATTCACTGTGTTTAGATTGTACACCAAAGCGCTACATCAGTCAGCAGTCAGCATGGTCTGAAAAGAGCTTATATAAATCTATTTTGACTATCGGTAGAGTGTAGTGAGCGGAGGGTATACGTACTTCAATCCCTGAACAAAGCACTGCTTTCTTTTAAAGTTTCGTTAAGATACTTATCGTAGCATCAAAGAAGAAACTGACTTAATTAAACGGACTGCAAAGAGAAGTCTTACGTAAGCTAAGATCTCTTACTCTTAGTCAACTTCAGTAATTAAAAGCTAGATTCCGACTTGGAACAGTATATGCTGGTAGCCTTATTTCCTTGTGACTCCTTGCTACAGCAGTGCTTCCTGGCATTTCCCTTAACTGAAGATCTGGGTATGATATGGTATGGGCGATACCTACTTTCTTCTTTACAGCTTTGAAAACACCTGAGTGGATTCCGATCTGGTTTTTTACAGCTCGCCTTACTTCATTTCTACTCTTTCCAAGTGTCTTCGATTCCTCATCGATTGTTCAATGTTATTAGTGCTGCAGGGACTATCTTCGCTCAATGTGTAACCAATCTCCCGCCACTTCTGTAATGAGGTACCATATAATTGGAAGAAGCCTGATCCTAATTTAACTTCTTCCTTCTTAAAGTGACATTGACTTAATCCTTCGTTATCTTCATGTTGTAGACAAAAGAATTGCAGTTTTCGTGTGATTGCAGTATTTACCTCATAGGCACCTACTACACTAAAATAGTTGGAAATTCAAACATTGTTTTTACTGTCCTACAAAGCCTTCGCAATACAGCTCTTGCCTTGTGTTTCCTAAGTAAAGAAAATTCTGGAAGTTATCGGTCTTCTCGCCATTAACTTGATGGGGAAAGGCTATGGTCTCCGATCAATTCATTATCAAACTCGCTTTGTTAACCTCAGCTTGAAAAATCTGGATTATTTGATTAAGATTCAGAGCTCTGTGGAAAGCCAAGGAGATTCTGTCTCGACGGCAGGATGGTTAGTGCCGAAATCATTTTGTCATTTGGTTCTCCAAAGCTGTTAGCACTCAAAAGATGTTTGTGTTGTATACAATACTTCCTGGCACTAAAATCTTCCGTTAACATAAATATGATTTCGATGGGTATAACATTGTAACCGGTGCGGTGCGGCGGCGTACAGTTAAATAAATAAATAGATAAATTAATAAACAAATTAATGGAAGGCACAACAAAGCAATGGATATGTCGAAGCATGTTTGATGGCAGTGTGTATAATACAGTGGAGGTCCAGTATAACGAATGCCGATATAACGAATGATCGATATTACGAACACTTTTTTCAAGTCCATTAGGTATTCTATATAACGAACAAAATAACGAATTTCAGACGAAATGGAAATTACGTACTCTATATAACGAACAAATAACGAACTTCAGAAAATGAAAAAAAAATTACTGTAAGTGTATTAATGTGTCTACTTACATGTATGTTCGTGATAATATTGGAAGATACATACACACAATTGCACGTTTTATTTATTTAAAGATTTGTATGGATTTGTATGACAAAAAGGTTTCGATATAACGAATTTTCGATATAACGAATTGACTCTGGACATTATATCGTTCGTTATACTGGACCACCACTGTATTACTTTCGCAAAACTTGCCAATTCCTCGCGAAAGGCGATACCCATGAACCACATTTATATTATTGTTTTCCTTTGAAGCGAAATGAATTGGATTGTTGAAGCCTTTTCCACAATATATTTTCTGAATTCAAGCCGTTTAAATCGGTAATTTTATGGGGCTTACACGTTTAAGGATCTTCCCTCACATTTCCATTTCTTTTTAAAAAATATAGCATAACTAGCAAACCCTCCCGGCGCGCGTAGCTCGGGTCCTACTTCATAGTATAGCATAGTCTCCGCTCTCAATATTTGAATAAGAAAAAGAAACATTCAAATGTTGAAAGAATTCAGGAAATCTGTTTAGCGCTCTGTGCTAGGCTCTAAAACGCGGGCTTGTGAGGTTCTGGCATTAAGACGTTCAAGTCACTGAAAGCGTTCGGTGTTAGACTCCGAAAAGCAAGCTCGTGATGTTCTGGTATTTTGATACTAAATTCGCTGAAAACGCTTGGTAGTAGACACCGAGCTTGTGAATTTCTTTTATTTTGATTGGCAAAACGTTTTGAACGTTTAGTGATAGACTCTATAGCTCGAGATTGCGAAGGATACACCCTTTGAATTGTAAGGCGATTCTCTGTTTTTATTGAAGACTCTCTAATGCGACGGATTTTGGTTGTCCTTGCTTGCTGTTGGCACATGTTTTGAAAGCCATGATCTTCTCATTTATGCATACTTACTGTTTATTTAAAAAAGCTTTTTGAAAAAGTGATAGGAAACTGCCAGATATTGTGGAATGGAGTGTAAGTAAGACGAAGGGCAAGGTAGACTGAATTCTTAACACAGAATCTTATTTATTTCACACTTTGTTATTCCCACGCGTGCCGGGCTGGTCTGCTAGTTAACCCGCCCGGGCTAGCTGCTTTTATATACAGGGTGTCCCGTAATTCGTGTAACATACTTTCTGAAATAATTTTTGGTCACATTCTAAGACAAAAATTGTAGCACATTAGTAAGACGTAAGATTATTAAATATAGCCTATGTCACTCTGGGATAGTGTAGCTTTCCAACGGTGAAAGAATTTTTCAAATCGGTGCAGTAGTTTTGGAGCCTATTCGAGACAGACAAACAAACAATCAAACCTTTCCTCTTTATAATATTATTATTTTATTATTATTATTATTATTATTATTATTATTATTATTATTATTATTATTATTATTATTAGTATTATTATTATTATTATTATATTATTATATTATTATATTATTATGGTAAGATTAGTAAGATAAGATAGAGTTCGATAGTTGGCCTGGGAGTTCGGTGAGCGAAAGGTTACTCTCGACACACTTCTTGTGCTTGTTTAAAACACAAAACTTTGCTATCATTGTTTTACATCTCTGCTAAGTCATATTCGATGTCCTTACCCATTAATCAAAAATTGACTTAAGATCCCTCCTTTTGCAACAATGTTTATGCGAAATGAAAATATCACTATTCAATTATCGAGTTCAAAATTTTGAGAAACAAGTTAACAATCAATATTTTCCTACTGTGGTATTGATTGCAGCAACTTGCTGAAATCGGTAGCGAACTATTATGTGATCAGATGCGAACATTTATGTGTTTTTGCGCTCAGTAGGTACCTACTGGTGAGCATTTTTGAGCTGACTAAAGAACTGTTCAAGTTCGACAAAAAGGCACCTAATAATAGATTAGGTTTCCTGGATAGTAGTTAAACTTTATGTGAAGTAGGTTTCTGACATAGCTGTGTTTCGTGTCAATGCAATTCTCTTGTCCCTAGGCTTCCCCTAGCATTCACAGTTCACAGTTTCGTGTGAGATTCTTTTTCTATCGCCTAGCCTTAGAGCCCACGATAGCCAGACTTTCGTTGTTTATTTAAAAATTAAACTTCCTTAAAGTATAAAGTTCAATTTTTTGATGTTTTCTTCGGAGTGGCATTAGAAAATACGTCTCTCATTGCCGGACACTTGCGCCAGCCCTCTGCCAGACACCCTTAACGTCTAATAAATTGTAATCAAACTTTCGTCATAGTATTAAAGCTGAATTTTATACAGAATGTTTTGCAAAAAATACAACAAAAGCTCAGAACAGATACGAGGGTGGGTCAATAAGTCCGTGACTTATTGACTTTTGACAATATCTTGAAAAATAAAATAACTTTTTATAAAATAAATTTTTATAAAATAACATTTTATGCATTCAAAAAGCTACGAACTTATTGGCTCATCCTCGTAGGTTGGATCAAGACAAGAAAAACAAAAATCGTGCGGAAGCAAGGTCCATCTTCCGTTAAGACGGGAGGCGCAATTTTATATCTAGAAAAATTATTTAAAATCAACCAAGCCACTTAATACCAGATACTGTATCGTTTTACAGAGCTTATGCTTATTTATTTAATAAATATTTTAGTTCTTGTAAGTTTAGTGAATATTTTTTGAAAACTCAAGCCACAAAGTCAAAATTTGGAAAAAGAAACTTTTTTTTTTTTCTTTAAATAAAATGTTTCACAAATCGTTCATACCAGTGGTGGGGACATACACGGGGAAACTTTTAGTTTCTGTAATAGAATGAAGTTCTGGCTGTCGCGGGGTTTTGCTCTTTTCCCCTTTTTCTCTGCCAGGGTAATTTGACTGGATGCCAGAGCAAGTGTTACCCCCCCCCCCCCTCGATCGATCTATCTGCAAATTGCATTGCATTTACGATGAACACTAAGCTTTTGGGTGGTGCCCTGGGCATAATGGGAAGCGTATCTGCCCGTTAAGTGGGATACTACAGGATAAAATCTCAGAAACGTCAAAGAAAAAAATGTTTTCTTATGGATATCGCCTTTAGCGAGAAACTACAAAAATCTCCAGTAGTAATAAATAGTAATAAAAAGCGCTTTCTCGATTAGCTGTTGCAAATCGGCAAACAATTGTAAGTAACTTCCATTCCTTCACAAGGTATGGTTTAGTTAAATACGCCATTGCCCTGGGCCCCGCTCTGTTGCGAAACCGTATTTTATTTTTAAGCTCGTATTGCGGTGTCTGGATGTGGAGATCAACAATTTATTGCGATGATAATAAATCCCATGTGAGACTCATCGTAAAAATGCACTAAATTTTTGCTGTTCACAGATAAGTTACCAATAAAATTTGATTTAGGATCTATTATGCAAATGCCTTTCGTTGTACAATCCAAATGAACATTCCAAATGCAACATAGCTCTCCCAAATTTATATTTAATTTAACGTTTGGACAGGATTTCCGAAATGTAATCGTTTGCCTAAACTCACCAAATTCAACGGAAACCGGAACTTGTAAATTTTATTGCTGAGCACCGTTTTTTTCTTTCTTTTGCCTATCGTCTGTTCCAAGTTCATTCCAAAATGAGGATATCAATGACGATAAATGGATAAATACCCAGCCAAAAGGACATTACCGAAACATTTGCCAGAAGCATGGCAAATGTACGAGAAACGAGAATGTTTTACTATTCTCATTGTCCCTTGTCCTTTATGTGCACATAGAATATTATTTCGGTAAAGAGTTGCGTTCTAGCGACACACAGAGCACCAGACACATGGGAGAGAGAATCTTTTTCGATTACAGTCTTCTTTTTTTTCTTCTTCGATTCAGATATTGTCCGAAACAAATCGGTTGTGCAATTCGTTTTTTAGCAAATCAACAACAAACCATTGGTAAAAGGGCCAAAATAAACAAGAACGACAAATGTGCAAACATTAAATGGTCCTAAAGGATGAATAGCTTCCGTTTCATCCCTTTCATTGGCAACAAATCGAATGGCTTTGTGTGTCTAAATGGGATATTTATGCGCGTCGCGTGTCTGTGTGTCCGTGATGAATTCTATGTTCCTTCTTTATGCTACCAAACGGATAAGTTCTTTTGCTTTTCAAACATAAAACCTAAAAGTAAAAAAAGAAATATGTAAGTGCTCATGCTCATTGGTAGTTGATATTTTTTATCACATTTCCTGTTCCTTAATTTAGCGACTTTTTTTTGTTGTCGTTGTAAACATTGCGCCACTACTAATGCTTTGAACAGTAGTTTCGTCGATAATGTTGCTCAATCGATTGTTCTGAATTTAAATAGAAAAACTTTGATAAAACCCTCAAATGCAACTTTGTCTTTTTCGTATTGAGTGTCTGTTAATTCGATAAAAAATAAACACAAAAAACTTCATCGTTAACAGTTTGAAAACATTTGCAAGCTTAAGTGCTCGTTTTTTCCAACTGTTCTCTTAATGCATTTTTAAGGATTGTTAAGCTAGTCAAGAAGAGTGAATTGTAACCTACGTGCAAGCTCGTCTTCATAGCATAAAATTGGACTAATGCAATCTAAGAATTCAATTATTTTATCAGGTGTTCTGAAAACTTCTAGAAAGCAGGCTTTTATTTAAAATTCTCTAAACATTTAATGAAGTGTTGGTTTCCATCGAAAAGAGAGCGAGAGAGAGAGAGAGAGAGAGAGAGAGAGAGAGAGAGAGAGAGAGAGAGAGAGAGAGAGAGAGAGAGAGAGAGAGAGAGAGAGAGAGAGAGAGAGAGAGAGAGAGAGAGAGAGAGAGAGAGAGAGAGAGAGAGAGAGAGAGAGAGAGAGAGAGGCCGCAGAAGGGGGAGACGGGACACGGGAGACAGTGGTTTATCTCTTCTTCCAACTTCAAGTTCAACTAAAGTCAGGTGGTCACCTGTCGGTTAGAAACTAAAATAATTGTGGAGATGTTTTGGTTGACGAGATCAACAAGAAGAAAACAAGAGAAGAACACCGAATTCTCAAAGAGGAGAAAGAAGCAGCATGAGAAGCGCCCGTTTGAGGAAATTGAGAGATGCAATGGCAGGAATTATGTTCGGAAGTTTTACCAAATGACAAAAATATCATGACGGGGTGGCAAGCCCCGAACTTAATCCAGTAAAGACAGCAGGGAAACATAGTAATAGATACGCAGTTGCTACTGAGGATATCTTCTTTACACTTCTTTACGGGGACAAAGACACTAATTCCGTAGTCAGGAAGAATGCCCCCATTCTACTTGGACAATGATAAAGAGTGCTGTCCTCCTGACATAGAAGAAGTTGCTTGAGATAAGCCAACTTTAATCAAGTATAACTGCAGGTGCAGTCTGTTGTAATATGTGAACGACTGAAACCCCACGTCAACAACTTGATAGGTCCTTATCAATGTGGTTTTAGACCAGAGAAGTCCACAATTGACCATTTTCACATCACGGCAGGTCTTGGAAATAACTCGAGAATATAATTTTGATATTCGATATACAACATAATTTTATAGATATCAAGGCCGCATATGACAGTATTTATAGAAATGAGCTGTACAGAACCATATCGGCATCCATACAAAACTCGTACGGCTATGCAGGAAGACTTTGGAGAATTCACGCTGCTCCGTCAAGGTCGGCAGAGAACTCACCGATACCTTTGATGTTGATAAAGGCTTTTGACAAGGCGAAAAAACGGACAAACATCATACTTAAAAAGATTGTACAAAACTCAATCGTCAACACCATCACAGGAACAATTTTTCGAAAGCCTGTGGGTACAATTACTCGCTTTCGCCAACGACATTGACGTAAGAGGAAAAAGGAAGCCTGCGAATCAAGACTACGATGGTTGGGCCATGTAAAACGGATGGACCCAAATGCTACAGGTCGTCGACCTCAACCGACGTAGGTGCAAAACTAGAGAGAGATCGCCCAAAATCGAAATTGTTTGCGTAAGATGCTGCTTGAGGCTCAGGTTCGCCCCGAACTGTAATGCCCACCTAAGTAAGTAACTATATAAGTAAGCTATGGTTAAAAACCAGGTCCTCTCTGAGCTACTGTAACATACCTATGCCTTAGTAGTTAAGTAAAGCAAATGAATAGGGTGGCGCAAATGAGTGGGGAGCCTAGCGCGTTCCTCACTTTCATAATTGGAGGAAATGGAGGGGACCTACAATTTTCTGCCGTTTTTGAACTGCTTATCGAGAAAGCGATTGTCATAACAATAAATTTACTTTTTTAGAACTTGCCAATTCCCTGTGAAAGGAGATATTGGTGGAAAACATTTTTTGTTTTCCCTTGGAATTCGACCAACGAATCTCCCGAGCAACAGGCATGGTAACCATTACGCCATGGGCAATATAAATAAGTTGGTAACTTTTTATGGGCAAAGTTCGACAGGGTTCTTTGGACAAGTACTTATTTTAGACAATGTTAATGGTGGGACGTCTGAAAATGAAGGATATTATTTTTCTGGATCTTGAAGTAGAATTAAAAATCTAATGAAGTATGCTTTAAACTAATATACTTTATGCTTTTAGTTTTGCTTTTTTGTATTTCAAAAGCTATGAAGGAGCAGCGAAACTTCGACGCGATAGGACAACATCAAAGCAAAAACTAAGGGTACCGGTTAGATGTCTTAGCCCAAAACTCAGAACCAAGCCTCCTTAAAACTCACGTATGGAACAGAATGTGCCCTTGAGACATTTTATCGAAAATCCTTTTTTTGAAATCCTAGTAGGTGCATTCAGAGAAAAGAGATGATATTTTTTCTTAGCTGCAGATACATGCCCTATAGTACTACGTGGGTATACCTTGGAGTTGGGCGCACTTATACTTCGACTATGCTTTAAAAGCGGCGTACCCCACAGGCGGATCACTAGTGTGAAGCAGAAAAGTGGGAGAGTTGTGATCGCTTCAAGATCACTACTCGTAACGCCGGAAATGAAGAAGAAGAAGAATGCTTTAAAAGCCGCTTTCTTCTTTGGCTTTCTGGGAGTCTCCGTTCCAAAAATTAACTTGGTATGGCTTTCTCTAAGCAAATACTCTATACATAAGATTAGACATAACATTTTTGGCTACGTTGTGCTGCTCCACAGATAACATTAGATACGCGTAATGGTTTACTTACCTGTCCAAATTGGTCCCATATTTTCCCAGTGGCCCATGATTATTGGATTTAGTTCACCGCTTTCTGTAAAGATTTTGACCGCAGAAAACGATTTTGCTTGGTTACATCATCGCCCAGCTTGACTGCCTATTAATCTGGGCTTCATTTCCGCCAATGCTGTAACTTTCAATGTTGTTTATTAAAGTAGGGGTTTAAGCGATTAATCCTTATGACTTGCACGTTTTGCACATACCAGCATACCAGGACGGTTCCTGGCATTGTATATCATACTTCAATGACGTCAAATCTTCGCTAACAAGCAAAAATCCTTTCTTGTCGTGTTCCTAGGAGGGTTTTAGAATGCTTGCCAAAATCTATAGTTCTCCCCTGACTGGTCATTCTTAATTTGTGGAACATATGTACTGACAAAATTTCACGTCTCTTTTTGCATAACCAATTTAAACGTAAACGATCACTACTGACTTCGAACAGGTGAACACGCTTCCAAGCAAATTCTATACAGCGGTTGTGCTCCGAACAATGTACAAAAAGTAAGAGAATAAATTCACTGTAACTTTTCCTGAAAGTGGGTACCTGTTCCGTTGTTACACTAATGGGTCCCAGAGTAGATAAACTTGTAAGTTTTTATCTTTTCAATTTTTTGAATTTGACAAATTGAACGAGTATTTCATGTTCTTTGTATTCCGTCGTCTTGTCTTCTGCAAACGAAGGATGAGTTCACGCCTCATTCTCATCATCTCTTCGAGTTCGATACTTCGACCAGTTGTTCTAACCTGGAACTATTTAAACTTCGTTAAAATTATTGTATTGATTTGCTTTCCTCAAATATGTGATTTCAGTTCACTACGTCATTCTTTAGAAGCTTTTTGAAACGTTTTCGCTTTTCAGTTTTTGGCATCTTAGTCCGATAGATCGTAGAAGATGCAATTAACCTTGGTATAAAAACATCGGAGAAAAAAGAAATTCCAATAGAAAGAAGAATTCATCGTAGAAAGCGAATGGCTGGTGAGTTGGCAACTGATGCAGGACTTTCTCTGAGCGCTGAAAGACATGTTCGAGTGCCTTGATCGATTCGTCACTGAACTTCGAACAAGAACAGAGTCTATTAAGGAGGTGACTTCATTGTTTGAAGTAGTACAGGGGAATACTTTACTTTTAGTAAACATTAATTATTTGAAAATAGCTGTTTCAAAATTTTCTATAGTGCTTATGATGAGGTGTCAGAGTCAGAACTTCTCTCAGAGATACCAAGGTTGAGAAGTCATTTGAAAGCGGCTAAAGTGATAACATCTAATTGGTTATCTTTAGACCTTATGAAATTCATCCTAGAATGGGACTTTGCAGAATCCTTTCCGAATCTCATAGTCGCATTAAAAATGTTTATTACAATATGTGTGTCAGTTGCGTCATGTGAAAGGAGTTTTAGTAAGCTTAAATTAATTAAAAACTACTTGCGGGCAACAATGACGGAAAAGTGGCTCAACAATCTACGAATTTTAACAATTGAACATGAGGCGATCCAGCAAATTAAATTTGATGGCGCTATCAGCGAATTTTTTGCTTTAAAAGCTAGGAAGAAGACGTTTTATTAATGTTTTCTTATTTTTTTTTAAACAATGTGAATATGTAGGTAGATACATTAATTTTTGTTCTCCTTTTTTTAAATATTTTATTTGAGTTTAAATAAAGAAATCGCAATAGGTATATGGATTAGCGGGATTTCATTTATTTTACTGTGTAACATTCTGGGTGTGACACCATATAATTGCCGCCCCAGGTGCCACCCATGCTAGCTACGCTACTGTCGGTAAGCACACTTGTGGGAAAGTTTTATCAATTTTCCTTTAGTAATCTCTTACGACCAGCTGGGTTACGCAGCAGTGATATTATATATAGTTCAACGATACACAGGTTGAAAAATCCTTTTCCACGCTCTAGAATACATTTCTCAGTTATATAGGTTGCATGTCGGCAGTTCTTTTTTACAATGGTTTCATAAGCGGACACTGTCTTAATCGCTGTGCATTACTCCACATTTCTTCAAGCTTATTTCTTCATCATATTTTAATTTTACTAACTCCACCTCAAGCTCACCCGCTTTAGTTAAGACCGTCAGTTTATATTGACTTCAGAATTGCTTTCTAAAAGAAGGGAATGTTCAAAGACTTGCATCACAGATTCAAACCTCAATAAAGCATGCACAATACAACAACAAAACCATCATCTAATCAAAAACAAATGCTTTTAAATGACATTTGTCTCCTTTTGTGCTTAAAAAAAAAACAATTTTTTTATTGCAATTTTGTGCAAATACTCATGTCATAAATAATTAATTCCCATCTATGTGCACAATTGCCATTCAACCAGAATGAAAAATGTTCAAAGCAATCCTATCGCATAGAAAAATATCGAATATCCACTCAGAAAAACCTAAAACGGTGCTATGACATGCACTTAGGTAAATTTATTCACTTGAAATTTTTCGATAAATCTCTCTAAAATTGTATTGAATTTTAATGGCTACCATAGTCCCGGCACCACAGTCCTGCCCAAAATAACTGTATTTTCTTTTTTTTTCTATTTTTTATTTTGCTTCTTTTTGTTGTTGCTGTTTGGAACACGTTTCGTCCTTTTCGTCCATGGAGACCGCTAGCGCTAGCGAAATAAATGGATGATGGCTTTTTAAGCGGAAACATTCCTTTTATTTTTGGGTTTGTTAACTAGTGAGCTGTGACCACCTAAAATGGGGTAAATGTATCTAAATGTATCCTGGGCTGGAAAAGCAAACAAACATTTTTGTTTGTGTGTTGGATTTTTCTGGGCTGTCGGGATTTTTTTTTTTTCTTTTAGGTTGAAATAGAAAATTGGACATCAAAGAGAACGGTGCGCAATGGTTATTTGGCCACTGGAAATGGTCTCATAAATTTTAAATTTTCTGCCATTGAACAGAAATTGGCAGAATGTTAGTTTGACGGTTTTTTTCTTTTAACTTCGTCGATGTTTTTAGAATTGGGGATGTGGATTTTTGTGGTTCACTCTGTTATTCGTTTTATTGCCGCTTGAATTGATGGTTTTTTCTTATTTTTATTTTTTATGTTTTTGCTTTAACGAAAAAATGCTTTTATTGAGGATGATTTGTAGGATGAGCAAAATTGGGGACACTTAAATTTAAAGAAGATGTTTAAACCTCATTAGCTGAAGTGGAGGACAAAGGAAGCATTTTAAGGATCCTTTTGTGGAGGGGGAGGTCTCTTGGGCTTAAGATATTTAGAGTATGAGAATTTTCGTTCTTAGATTTTAATGAGATTTTACTGATGCACCTTCAGCTAAACTTTTCCATGAAAATTTAAGATAAGAAGAAGCTATGTTTGTTTTAGCTGAGCTTCTGATTTAAAATCCAACCTCAACTCCAATACCTAAGTGTTTCGCCCAATTGTCTCATCAAGATTTCGATGTTGTTGTACGTAAGAAGCAAAACCAAAATTTTAGTTTGCTTTAAGAACCGTTTCTCCACAAAATGGAGTAAAGAGTAAAAATACAAACTTGTTCGGACCGGGTATAATGGACGATTAACTTAAGAAGAAAAAAGGACGTGGTTTGCGTCCACAAAGAATATTGCTAACCTTTCTCTCCTCTCCTTCTGCACTTTAAATACACATAAGAAAAGAAGAAGAGATGTCTGGTTTAGAGTATCTTGATCAACCGCAAATCAAAATGTCCAATTTAATCCGCAATTGATTCCACATCAAAACAACAACCACCTGGATCTGATTGATACCACCCCAAAGATGCATGCAAAATGATATATTTGTGTTGTTTGGAGCCATCGTCGATCTCTGGCAAATGGCCGCCAACAGTATTCTGCCATTCGTTTGGTAATTGCTGCTTTAGCTGCATATAAGCGTATAGCTTAAGTCCAGCCTCGCGGCAGTGCTTCCAGTAATTGCACACTTTTAGTACAGTGGCGGTCACAATAATATGCCAGCATAGTGTAAATACTGCATTTGGGAAATAAGTAGTAAAGTTTTGGAGAGTCGTGTGAGTGTTCTGTAGACAGGCAAGAACGATATCCGTTGCTCCAAAATTTTAAATATGCCATATTGTAAAACGACTGAAAATAAGTCGAAAATGTTAAGTAAAATTTTTCGATACCTCTCGTAGTTTTAGAGATATCGCGTTATATTATTATTTGTTTGTAAATATAGGGTAAACGCAGTTTTATTTTCTTACCACGCGAATTTTATGCAATTCTCAGTTCACATTTCCCTTGATAGGGACCCCAAACAAAACTGTTCAGCAATGAATATTCAGCTTTCAAACTAAAGCACACAAGCTTCTTCCAATTACGTGATTACGTCAATATCGTCTGTGCAAGCGAGTAATTGTACAGACTTTTGAAAGATTGTTTCTCTGGTGTTGACGTTGAGTATTGTACAATCTTTACAAGTATGATGTTAAAGAAATCGAATGACTCGGTTCGGCTTTGCCAAAATCCGTTTTCGACATCAAAGGCCTCGATGAGTTCTCTACCGACCTTGACGGTGCAGCATGATTTCTCCAAAGTCATCCTGCATATAGTCGTACGAGTTTGCAGGAATGCCGCAACTAGACACTGCACTCTTCAGCTTGTCTCTGTAAATACTGTCATACGCGGCATTGGAATCGTTAAAAAGATGAAGTATGTATCGATATTGTGTTCTCGGGCTCATTCCTCTATAATTGGCGCAATTGTGAGGGCCTCCATTTTTGGATCGAACATACAGAACAGAGGTTCCATTGAAAAGTTCGGCATCAAGACCATCTGCCCCTGCAGTTTTAATTGACACCAAATGAGTGTCTTCGTCGTCTTTTTAGATCCTCAGTAGCGATTTCACTGCTGATCCTTACGGGCTTGAGTTTGGGGTATGATCTTTTTGACTTTTTGCAAACCTTCCGAATCTCATTTCTGCCATTGCAACTCTCAAATCTCATTATTTTGGTTAAAAGCAGTTATTGTTCTCTTTTGCATCAACATTTGCAGTCCTTTTTTTGATCTATTCGCCTGACATTTGGTTTCGTTTTGAAGGCCCAGTGAGATTTAGAAGCTCAGAGGATGCGGTTCTGATGGTTTGCTGGCATTGCTGCCACTGGGCCTCAATGCTGAATGCTGACCGCATAGGGTTCAAAGATAGTTGAAGGGACACCCGATTGGAAAACTCGATAACCGAAAAAGCGACATAAAAAAACAAAATACTCGTAATATTCATAAATAGGATTTAATAGGAGAGACTGAGGTATGTAATGAAAAGATTAGTAAAATTTTTAACAGTAAAAACACTTTTTATACTTCCTCAGATGTACATTTCAGAAGCAATGCTTCCATCGTCAGTGAGATTTATAAATTAAATTAAATCAAATTATTTGTCAAAAAACTAATAAAAAACAAAAAAATGTTTCTAAACAAAGTTAAAATTTAGTTGAGTTGAATCTATTAAAAAATTTTTTGAATATTGAATCTTCGATCGGTCTATCATCACTATTCATTAGATTTTTTTGTTTAATTCATAATTGCTATTTACATTTCTTATTAATTTTAAATTTTGCAAGCTAAAACTACGACTATTTTCTAGCATATGTTCTGCAACACTTGACTTTTCTTTTTCATTATATTTAAGATGTGCAAAATGTTCTTTAAATCTTTTTGAAATAGGTCTTCTTGTCTTATATCCGATAGATTAAATTCCTGATTTTTGAAGTTGTTCAATTTTATCTTTAGATTTAGAGTTATGTAGTAGAATACAAGTATTTCTTATAGTTTTCGTCTTCTCTTTATGTTCTTCGATAGACCCAAAGTTGCCTTGTCTGTTCTGAAGTTTCACTTATGCCGTTTTTGATTTGCACACACATTTTTTACTGTTTGTTTTCAATTTTAATTCTAAAAAGTCGTGGAACTCAAACAGAAAACATTTTCTGGATTTTTTTTGTTCGGCATAAACTTGTAAGAGTCGTTGTAATTTAAATCTTTTGGAAGTCTTCAAAGAGCTTAGTACTTAAATGGTAATAATTGTGATTGAAGTCAACACTTAACCGTTATTTTATTTACTCGAACACGATCGCAAAGTCCTAATACGACAATACGAGTACTATAATAAAAAATTTTAACTCAATTTTTATTAACCAGAGGAAAAAGTTGGGTCCGTTTGTCAGAATACAAACTGCAAAGTAAGAGAATCAGAAAATATTGAATCAGAAAAGTTTGAATTAAAGATAAAAAGAGAAAATGTCGTCGGCCTACAAGTGAACTTAATTAAGTCATTATTTGCAATTTTCGGTTTATTTGCTACTTCTATGTATTTTTCAACGCCCGATCGATTGGCGACGTCAGTTTTGAGATCCAGGGAACAGTTTTGTTCGAAAGTGCAAAACTGTTTTTCACCAGGTCACAATTTAAAGAAAATATGGCCAGGATAAATTCATTAATTTCATCGGTTATAATTATCGAGATCCTGAATATTATATTTTTTCACTGCCGATGAAGTGAAATTCACTTAGTCGCTTGAAATGATTCATTTCTGGTCACTTTGTGTGGACCGGAGATGAAAATACGACTGGGCAGGAAGGATCTTCGCGAGAGTTACGATCAAACCGTTGTTTGATCAGTTGTTTCTATTTTCTGTCTATCCAAATGGTTTTTCTCATTTCTTTTTCTTCTCCCATTTTTCCCTGCCCTGCTTTTCTCTTGTTTGCTTTGTTTTGCCGTAGACTCCAGGTTTATCTTATTTCCATCAGCTAGAAAAAGCCATGCCTCCACTTCGACGATGACTGAAACAACTTTAGCTCTACTTTATCGGAATCAGCTCCCGCAATGGTTTCACACCACAGAATTGTCAGACGATTCTAAGGAAGAATAATTTTATTAATTTTGAAAAAAAAAAATAATTGACTTTCAACCGCATTTCAATCCTTCTCCCACCTAATCAATGCGAACAAAATTCAGTGATAAAATTAATGGAAGCAACCATAGGTCATCCATTTAAGTTAGTTGCGAATGCGCGAACCACTTGAGGTTCACGTGAAAGTAAGTAGACATCATGAAGCACCTGCACACCAAATTTCAATCCTCCAATCCTATTTCATATTAGCAAAACGGGTCGCACAAAAAATGATTTTTTTCAAATTTGATCCGCACTGTTGAGCTATACCTACTAGTTAAAGAAGAATAAAAACAAATTTAATTTAAATAATATTTATTACATTGTATTTACTGAAATGCTTTTTGCAAGCTTGTTTGACAGTCGGACTTTCATGATTCTGCAGCTGAACGAAAAGATGCTGCTTCAGTTATTATTTTTATGGGAAGACCCAGATAATTTTTGGGCTTTGTTTTTCGTTTTTTCCTTTATCAATCTCATATTAGTTGGCCACCACGCGACGACGCGACGGTTTGTGTTAGAAGTATTCGAGATGCATTCAAATGAGACTGGCCTATTTTTTTGACGCAGACTGTAAAGTTATCTTCAAAACGACAGTGCAATCCAAACGAAAAACTTGCCTTACATTATGTACTGCGTATAGCGTATGCTATATGCTCGTCTTCTTTCCTCCAACATTCTGACCATTTCACTGTAATTTATCCAAAGACTTTGATCATTTTGATCTGGACAATCAGCGGCCATTTTTATTCACCCAGTTGCATTGCCGTCTCGCAAACAACACACGAGTATCTCGCGAAATAATTGTGCACTTTGTACAAAAACAAAACGCAAAGCTGTATATCGCATCGCAAAATGTCGGATATTTACGAATTATAGTTATTTGAGAGTTTTTATCGGTTGGACGTGAATTCTGGACGTGTCCGCCGCCACCATGTCAACGTGCATTGTCATAACATCGTCATCGTCATCGTCATCTTTTCTTTTCTTTAATTTTTTTTTATGTTTTTTGCTTTGTTTTAAGCCTGGCTCTCATAATAAATTGCAGCAAAGTGGAATTTAATATGGACAAAGGTCCTTCGCTTGGCTGAAATTACATTGCTTGCTGGTTCATGCCAATTATGTTGCGGATTGGGATACCTATGGCTCTACCTGCTACAGCACCTATAGTATGCCGGCATCTCGAATGCGGATAGGAAAACTCTGGAAATGATGAATTAAGTGCTATCGATGCCATCAATTTGATGTCATTTTGTGGTCATTGGTTGACTTGACGTTTTAGTTTTTTTTTGTGTCTTTTGTCTCTCGGTTGCGATTGAATGAGCGCAGTTGTTTAAAGGTCTCTGATGGTTGTTGGAGGCCTGGGAATGAGTGTTCTGACTATTTTGTGACTGGGTGATTTGAGGGGAGGGGGGCACTCCTGGAGTATCTAAGTTTTGTTGATTGGAAGTCTATCCGCTGTTGAAAGGTATACATTTACAGGAGAAATAATTGAGAATGGTCCGTTCGATTTCGCAAACGATTGAACGATTACTTTAAATTGCAGCGTTCGACGGGAAATTAAATGAGAATTCAATTCGATTCAAAATATGTGTTTAGGATGGAGTCGTGCAAACTGTGATTAAACCTTGGACAAGGGTCTATGGTCATTGGTTTTGGTACACGTACTAAAACATTTTGCCATTTCATTTTGAGCTTCGTCGTCTATTTTAAGTTTCTGTTCCAATTTATATTTCGTAGTTGGCAAGAGGAATTTTGAAATGAATTATTTCTCACCGATTTGATTATGGTTCAGAGAAAAATCTTTTATATCCATACTCTGAACACCATCTCTGAACTCAGTTCAATCGAAGAAAATATATACAAGCTACCTCGTTCAATATTTAAGGATGAGAAATATTTTTCCAAAACATTGTAGGTAGGTATTATATTTTTTTAACAAATATCTTTTCCTGAAACCATTTCATAAAGAAGATGAGAGCGAATGAAGGGTGGTGAATTTTAAGAGTCGATGTTGATTATTGGAATAAAACACAAATTTTTTAGGAATTTTTGTCATTTCTTTTATTGCAATATATTAGCATATTATTGATAGAACAAAATATCGGCCTATTGGCCGCCGCGAGCTCGGCGGCACTCCTCCGTCCGATGGTCCAAGTTTTTAATGACGCTGAGACATAATTGAGGCGTTAATGTGCCGAATTATCTCATCCTAGCTCTTGGATTGTTTCTGGCTTATCGACTTACGCCTTTTCTTTTAAATAACCTCAAAGAAAGGAGTCCAACAATGTCAAATCACATGATCTTGGTCGCCTATCGACATCACCAAACACGTGATAAAACACGGCCATTGAATTTGTCTCGCAAAAAAGCCATTGTTTCGTTAGCTGTGCGGCAAGTGGCACA